>JALDNG010000146.1:1360000-1605000 GCA_024349245.1 Neodontobutis hainanensis | reverse complement strand
TTCTCTTTTTGAAACTCAGCTCCTCTTTTTCTCCGAGTCCCTTTTGTTTCTGCGTCTCACACTTAAACAGTTTGGACTCTCTCTTTCTCTGTTTTTGCTCCAAAATGGCGTCTCATTTCTCCTCCTGCGCTTTCGGCTGATGGCTCATACTTATGCTGCACTTGTGTGTGTTTTTTACATCGGAGTCTGGCGCCCATTTCCCTTCAGCTGTGAGCCGCTGACACCTGAAGATTGCACCTCGCTCGCGGCGCACGCTCCTTTTGTCAGGCTAAATATGTTTCGCTATTTGCCGGCGCCATTAGGAGGCTCTTTTCATGCGTTTTTGTCGGAGGTGCATTGTTATTCGGGGAGTATTCAGGCGTCTGTCGCAGAGCCGTGAGTAAAACGGGGTTAATGCGTTCTGGGCGTTTGAGATGCGGCAGACGCTGACAGCACGTATTAGCCACTTGGAGGGGATTCGTGCGGCGATGCTTTTGTCACTGAGCTGTCAGTCCGTCCGAGAGGCTCACGCGTTCTCATTGGACACTGACGGAACACAATAGACACAGCTCAGAGTGAGTTAAGAGCAGAAGAGTCCAACAGCAGGAGTGAGTCAAGACAAAGTGAAGGTCTGAAAGAAAAGGATTGGTTTAGATCTGACCTTGTTTAGGCCTAGTTTAATCCTGGATTTGTTCTGGTTTAATCACAGTTTAGTTCTGATTTATTACTAACATAAGTTAGTACTAACTTAAGTTTAGTCTTAGTTTTCAACTTGTTTAGACTTCACACTTAGTCCAGCTTTGGTCCAGGTTTAGTTCTAGCCCTGGTTAGACACATTTTAAGATTTAGACCTGGTTAGATTTGGTTAGTCATGGTTCTGACTGGCTCTGCCCTTAGTCAAGGTCAAGGTTTATTTATAAAGCAAATTTCAAAAACACCAATGAATAAAATAAAAAAAAACAAAATGTCCAGCTCAGCTCGAATTAAAAGGATTTGTGTGATGTAGCAGCTCGAATGTTCAGACAGTGGTTCAGGACAGTCTTTCAGTCGAGATCCAGGACAGCTGTCTATGACCTCAGTGCTCTGACTGGAGTTCAGCTCAAACAGGAGGTGCCAGCACAGAACTGAGTCATTTAGTAGTCCTGATTAACGGTCCATTCATGAGGTCCTCCGGAACTCGAGCTGGAAAATGCACATGAACTTCTGCTAAAGTCGGAACAGCTCAGAAACTCGGATGAGTCGGAATTGCCCACATTCTGGGTTGACGTTATTTGCATCATCAACACGGAGAAGGAAAGCAAATGTTTAAGTTTTTTTTTTATTATTATTATTTTATTTATTTTTATTATTTTATTTTATTATTTGTTAGTTAAAAGTATTTTATACCAATTGTTTTATGTTAATAACTTGATAATATGCAGCACAAATACTTTTTGTTCTTATAGGCTTATTTAGACTTTATACAAATGTATTTATTCACAGCTGTTGTTTTAACTTTAATAGGCTACCTTTTCTTAAACAGGCTAATAATTCTTCTTTGACTTTATTACCTTATTTGAAAATAACATTAGCATATTTTAGTTTTAGTGTCCATCTTCCTTGTTATCCATTCATCCATCTTCTTCCTCTTATCCGGGGCCGGGTTGCGGGGGCAGCAGTCTAAGCAGAGAAGCCCAGACTTCCCTCTCCCCAGACACTTCCTCCAGCTCTTCCGGGGGGATACCGAGGCGTTCCCAGGTCCAGCCGAGAGACATAGTCCCTCCAGCGTGTCCTAGGTCTTCCCCGAGGTCTCCTCCGGTGGGACATGCCCGGAACACCTCCCCAGGGAGGAGTCCAGGAGGCGTCCGAAACAGATGCCGGAGCCACCTCAGCTGCTCCTCTCGATGTGGAGGAGCAGCGGCTCTACTTTGAGCTCCTCCCGAGTGACCGAGCTCCTCACCCTATCTCTAAGGGAGCGCCCCGCCACTCTGCGGAGAAAGCTCATTTGTCACTTGTATCTGGGATCTTGTTCTTTCGGTCATGACCCAAAGCTCATGACCATAGGTGAGAGTAGGAACGTAGATCGACCGGTAAATCGAGAGCTTTGCCTTACAGCTCAGCTCCTTCTTCACCACGACAGACCGGTACATCGACCACATCACTGCAGAAGCTGCACCGATCCGTCTGTCGATCTCACGCTCCCTCCTTCCCTCACTCGTGAACAAGACCCCGAGATACTTGAACTCCTCCACTTGAGGCAGGAGCTCTCCACCAACCTGAAGGAGACAAGCCACATTTTTCAACTGAGAACCATGGTCTCACCCAGGTCTGAACCAGGTCTAAACCAGCACTAAGCCAGCACTAAACCAGCACAAAAGCAGGTCTAAAGCAGGTCTAAAGCAGGTCTAAAGCAGGTCTGAACCAGGTCTGAACCAGGTCTGAACCAGGTCTGAACCAGGTCTAAACCAGGTCAGTGTGGATTGTTTGAACACATGAATAAGCGGTTATGAAACATTGTGTTGTGCAGATGCGGCTCCTAAATTTTCTCTCGCTGCTGCTCGGAGACCGTTGTCATGGTGACGGCGGCGGAGGAGACACACGGCGACTGCTGATTGACACAAACACACGTTTCCTGCTGTTTAATAAGATCCATTTAGAGCCGAGCCATCGATCTATGGACAGCTCTCACACAGGACTCTCCAAGGCTCATCATCATCTTCAGGAGCAGGGAAAGAACTGGGACTAAAGCTGGACTGAAGCTGGACTAAAGCTGGACTAAAGCTGGACTAAAGCTGGACTAAGGCTGGACTAAAGCTGGACTGAAGCTGGACTAAAGCTGGACTAAAGCTGGACTAAAGCTGCACTAAAGCTGGACTAAAGCTGGAAGGATTACAGCAGAACTGATTCAGATTTATACCAGAACTAAAACCATTCAGCTTCAGCACATTTAAAATGAAATTACCCAAACAGTTTTCACCCAAGCAAACCAAGTTTAATCATCTAATGAAAAAGAAAAACCTTCATGGATTGTAATAAATAAGAATGTTCAGTTCAAATCAGAGGCTTTGGCCAGTCACATGGTCTCTCTTCGAGTGCTCCCATTGGTCTACACTGATGTCAACAAGGAAGTAATGGCTGCTGATAAAAAGTGAAACATGAATGGGAAAGGAACCAAAAAATAAAATTGTGAAGTAGTGCTTTTAAGGTGAATTTTCTTTTTTTTTTTTTTTTTTTTTTTTTTAAAAGGTCTAGGCCAAGACAAAACCCAGGTCTAAAAACAGAACAAAACCAGGTCAGAACTAGGACTTCAGCAGGACTAGAACAGAACTGTTTTAAACCCAGCTTTAGTTACAGTATGAGGTAGATGAGTAACAAAATGGAAACAATTACTGGACTTACAAACACACTTTGAGCCTGATCTATGTTTAGACCTGGTCTAGTCCTGGTCTAGACCTGGTCTAGTCCTGGTAAGCCTGTCTGAATCCATAGTACGGTGAGGCTGTGGAATAATGGCTCAGGGAACACATTACAGAGGTTTGAGAGGAGTGTGCCCTGCATCAGCGCCACAGCATCATCTCACAGCAGTTTCCACGGCAACCGGCTCCCATCATGCACCTGGACCACTCACAACAGAGAACACAAATACATACATGTTATACACACACAGGCTGGGAGACAGGAATATGAACAGGTCACACTGAAGGTCAAGAACTGGAATAAGCACAAACGGAATAACACAGGACCTCATCATCATCATCATCATCATCATGAATCAACAAGGACTACATTAGGCCTAGACCAGCACGGCCCACTCCTGGTTCAGATCATTTTAAAATGTGTTGTGCAGTTTTGATAAAATTTAATATGAAGAAAATTCAGTTTAACTTAAAGCAGCAGTAAACATTAGCCCAAACATATATATTTGATCTCTCTCATGTCGATGGTTCTCGCGTCGATGGCTCGCTCGCGTCGATGGTTCTCTCTCGTCGATGGCTCTCTCGCGTCGATGGCTCTCTCGCGTCGATGGCTCTCTCGCGTCGATGGCTCTCTCGCGTCGATGGCTCTCTCGCGTCGATGGTTCGCGTCGATGGCTCGCTCGCGCCGATGGTTCTCGCGTCGATGGTTCGCGTCGATGGCTCGCTCGCGTCGATGGTTCGCGTCGATGGCTCGCTCGCGCCGATGGCTCTCTCGCGCCGATGGCTCTCTCGCGTCGATGGCTAGCTCGCGTCGATGGCTCTCTCGCGTCGATGGCTAGCTCGCGTCGATGGCTCTCTCGCGTCAATGGTTCTCACGTCGATGGCTCGCTCGCGTCGATGGCTCTCTCGCGTCGATGGCTCTCTCGCGTCGATGGTTCTCGCGTCGATGGTTCTCACGTCGATGGCTCGCTCGCGCCGATGGCTCTCTCGCGTCGATGGCTAGCTCGCGTCGATGGGTCTCTCGCGTCGATGGCTAGCTCGCGTCGATGGCTCTCTCGCGTCAATGGTTCTCACGCCGATGGCTCTCTCGCGTCGATGACTAGCCCGCGTCGATGACTAGCCCGCGTCGATGGCTAGCCCGCGTCGATGGCTAGCCCGCGTCGATGGCTCTCTCGCGTCGATGGTTCTCACGTCGATGGCTCTCTCGCGTCGATGGCTCTCTCGCGTCGATGGCTCTCTCGCGTCGATGGTTCTCGCGTCGATGGTTCTCGCGTCGATGGCTCGCGTCGATGGCTCGCTCGCGTCGATGGCTCGCTCGCGTCGATGGCTCGCTCGCGTTGATGGCTCTTGGACAGTAGAACAGTAGAATCATGTCTGTCTCACTGACACAGCGCCCTCTGCTGGACACAAACCTCCTGTAACTGTCCTCTCCCGGGACCAGGACTCATCTCCAGAGATTAGTGAGGCTCTGCCACACCCACACATCCATCTTCTTCTTCTGATCAAGGGCCGGGTCCACTCCCCAGACACTTCCTCCTGCTCTTTCGGGGGGATGCCTCTGTTTGTGATGTTTCTGTGCAGATGTACGCAGACAACACTGTAGTCTATGTTATGGCAGAAGTCTTTCTCAGGTGGCTGAGAAGCTCACAAACTCCATGATTTCCATCTCCACTTGGTTAAAACATTCATGTTTACAGTTAAACACAGCTAAAATGCTGACAATGTTCTTCCATAAATCCAACAGTTCTCCCGTTGGTGGGTCAGATGTTCTTGTCTCTGAAAAACGGCTGCAGGTTGCATCTGAATACAAATATAATACAATCAAATATATAGCGTGTTGATTGATTCTAAACTGTCATTCAAATCACAAATCACTAAGGTCAGTAATCAAACAAAATTCAACATTAGCAATTTTCAGATACACTTGTTCTCAAATGTCCACTAAAGCAGCTAAAACACATTCAATGATTCTGTCCCATTTTACAAACTGCACCTGTTTGGTCACAGGCCAGGTCTATCTTCAAAACATCTTTTAAAAAAATCATCTTTAAAACCCTGCAATCATTTTACAAACGAACAATAAAAACTTTAGACAGAAAACCAAACTTTTACCATCATTGTCCAATAGTGCAAAAATATACACTACTTCGCTGTAAAAATATGGTCAAATACTCAAAACTATGCCTAATATACAATCATGGTCTATCCTTCACGTCACCTCCGTACAGCCGAACACAGAACCAGACGAACAGCGAGAGGAGACTGTATCAGACCCTTTAGGAAAAGTACATTTGGTCAATCCACTTTCTCGATCTCTGCAGCTACTGAATGGAACCCTCCACCATCCGAAATCAAAACCTACCACACATTTAAGACACAGCTGAAGAAATGGTTCACTGACGAGCAGCTCTGTGAACACTGACTCTACCTGTCTCTGCTCCTGCTGGCCTCTGGCCCATGTTCTGTCCCGTCTCTGGTGTTTGATTGTTTGTGTCTGCTGTGTTGGTCTGTGATGACTGATAGTTTTCTCTGTCGCGCTTCTGTTGTATAAACTATTGTGTAATGCTTTTATAGATCGTGTGCTACTTCTGTGTAATGTTTTGATAACTAAACATTTTTATTCTGTATACCTGACCTTTAACACCTGTCATGGGACTACAGATGAAAAATATCCTGTTGGTTTTAACTCTGGCATATTTACAGTTTTCTCTCTGTCTATCAGTATGCACTGAGAGACAAGATCCCTCCAGCGTGTCCTAGGTCTTCTTCTGGGCCTCCTCCTGGTAGGACATGTCCGGAACACCTCCTCGAGGCATCTAGGTGGCCTCTGGACTTGGAGGAGCAGCAGCTCTACTTTGTGCTCCTCCCGAGTAACCAAGCTCCTCACCCTATCGCCAAATCCGCTTAGAAATCCTGTCCATAAAGATAATGAACAGGACCGGAGACAGAGGACAGCCCTGAGTCCAACATGCACCGGGAACAGGTCTGACTTACTGCCGGCAATGAACCAAGCTCCTGCTCCGGTCGTACAGGGACCGGACAGCCCTTAGCAAAGGGCCCCAGGACCCCGTACTCCCAGAGCACCCCCCACAGGGCGCCACGAGGGACACAGTCAAATGTCTCCAGATCCAGAAAGCACAGTGGACTGGTTGGGCAAACTCCCAAAAGGCCTCCAGCCCCTGGAGAGGGTATAGAGCTGGTCCAGTGTTCCACGAGCGGGACAATCCAGGAGCTCTACCACACGACGCAGATTAAAGAAAACAGGCCGATACACTGGGACCTACAGTGTTCTATTTGTACTAACATGACCTACAGTTTCAGAGACAGGTTCCTTCTGAGAAAGAAGACGCTTGGATAGTCTCTACTTGTAACAAATATTGTGCCGTTGACAGTCCAGTGGCACAGAGATGGATCTGCGCCCTCTACTGGCTAAAAGCAACACAGGGGAAAGCAGGTCTAATTAAAACGATAAAATCTTAAAGAAATAGTACTTACACTGTTTGGAGGAGAATGTTAAATAAACTACAGATGAAACTGGAAATCCCAAAGACTGTGCCATTAAAATAACATTTGAGACTCTAATTACTCATGTTGTAGAAGTAAAATCATCAGTAAATCAGGAAAGTATGGGGTTAAAACAAAAAAGCGAGGAGGAAACAAAGAGGGAACGTGGGGCATAAAAGCGGTCTGCAGTGTTGTGGTGGTGGTGTCGCCGTGAGTCACAGCTGCTGGATTTAAACAGTGTTTGTGCTGAGAACATTCACATCATTTACATTTGACACGTTTTCAGAGATTTGTCTGAGATTTGACTCGAATTTGCACAACATTTACATGAAAACAGCAGCTGTGTCCTCCACTGTTCGTCTGCAGTGTTTCAGCCTCAGACAGAAGAACAACAGCGACTAGTCAGCTGTCAGCTTTTTATTATTTTTTATTTTTTTTATTTATTAGATCATAGATGGTTTATAAGGTTGTGGGTTCAAGCCCCTCGACTGTGGATCAACAGGGAGGTACAGTCACTAAAGGCGGAGCTAAACACTGCAGTCTGTTGATTAGACAACAGAGAATAATACTTTAAAGAGGCTGACAGAAGTGTAAACCTATAATAAGTACCTACTCTTAAATAGCTCTTTCTAAACTCCATTAACTTAATCTCCAGGGCCATGTTTTCTGAACCTAGCCTCAGATCTGTCTCTTCTACCCAGTTTGACAAACCCCAAACAATCTCAGTCTAAATCAGTGGATCATAGAGTGGGTTATTGACTTATTCAGGACCAACTCGAGTTAACGCTGGGTTTCTCCAGGGAGCTGAAAGTGCCTTCATGTGAAACAGGCTAAGTCGCAACAACAAATTATATTAACAGGAGTCTGGACCAATCACATCGTCAGGAGTCTGCTCTGGACCAATCCCATCGACGGGAGTCTGCTCTGGACCAATCACATCGACAGGAGTCTGCTCTGGACCAATCACATCGACAGGAGTCCGGACCAATCACATCGACAGGAGTCCGGACCAATCACATCGACAGAAGTCCGGACCAATCACATCGACAGAAGTCTGGACCAATCACATCGACAGAAGTCTGGACCAATCACATCGACAGAAGTCTGGACAAATCACATCGACAGAAGTCTGGACCAATCACATCGACAGGAGTCTGCTCTGGACCAATCCCATCGTCAGGAGTCTGGACCAATCACATCGACAGGAGTCTGCTCTGGACCAATCCCATCGACAGGAGTCTGGACCAATCACATCGACGGGAGTCTGGACCAATCACATCGACGGGAGTCTGGACCAATCACATCGACAGGAGTCTGCTCTGGACCAATCCCATCGACAGGAGTCTGGACCAATCACATCGACAGGAGTCTGCTCTGGACCAATCCCATCGACAGGAGTCTGCTCTGGACCAATCCCATCGACAGGAGTCTGGACCAATCACATCGACGGGAGTCTAGACCAATCACATCGACGGGAGTCTGGACCAATCACATCGACAGGAGTCTGCTCTGGACCAATCCCATCGACAGGAGTCTGGAACAATAACATTGTCAGGAGTCTGGACCAATCACATCGACAGGAGTCTGGACTAATCACATCGACGGGAGTCTGCTCTGGACCAATCACATCGACAGGAGTCTGCTCTGGACCAATCACATCGACAGGAGTCCGGACCAATCACATCGACAGGAGTCTGGACCAATCACATCGACAGGAGTCTGGACCAATCACATCGACAGGAGTCTGGACCAATCACATCGACAGGAGTCTGGACCAATCACATCGACAGGAGTCTGCTCTGGACCAATCCCATCGACAGGAGTCTGGACCAATCACATCGACAGGAGTCTGCTCTGGACCAATCACATCGACGGGAGTCTGGACCAATCACATCGACAGGAGTCTGGACCAATCCCATCGACAGGAGTCTGGACTAATCACATCGACGGGAGTCTGGACCAATCGCATCCACAGGAGTCTGGACCAATCCCATCGACAGGTTGGAGATATATTAACATCAAAAACAAACTGAAACGGATCTAAACTCATATAAAATGAAAAGCACATTCTCACCAAGAGACAGACGCATAAAGTCTGTTATTTGTTAAAATATTGATTTAAAATAAAAGTCTATTTTGTGTATTTTATTTAACCTTTATTAAAATAGAACAATCCCAAATCTCTTTGGAGAACTACAGAGTGAACAAGTTCATGCTCATCAGTTGACACTTTTTCGCTCCTCCTCGACACCTGCAGCTCGTTCCTCGTTGCTGATTGGTCAGTGGCTGTGTTCATATCCTTTTCCACTGAGATCTGGTGCTACAGTTTGTCCTACACAGTAAAAATCCTAACTTCCACACGTCCTCGGCCCCAGTGAGGGCCTCTGTCCATTGGTCCACGCTCTGTCTCCTCAGTGTGGGACTGTACCGAGAGCAGTCGCTGATAAATGTCTCCTGATTGGCCGCAGCAGATGTGGTTTCCAGCTGTTCTCCGTCTCTCTCTGAGTTTGTTTGAAGCTCGATGAAAACCTGGACGTCTCTCTCTCAGCGCTGAGGCCAACGGGTCAGAGGTCAGGGGTCGAAGCCGTGTGTTGAGCTCGAGATTTGTGCACTTGTGTCGAGAGGAGTGAGAGAAACAAGAGCTGTGTGAGGAAACGATGGCGATGTAGCTGTGAGCAGGACGTGTCACTTCTAACCTCATCTGTTTGACTCACAATAATGCTGTGGTCTTCTGTGGGACAGACCTTTGTCCCGTCAGTGGCATGATTAAATGGAAAAGTGAAACCATTGGAGGAGTCTTGTATTTTGTTTTGCCTGTACGATTCTTGGCCTGCTGAACACGCCTGACCTTTACAACTCCCGCAGAAAATACCCATCCTTCTCAGCTTCAGGAAAAGACTTTAAGGTTCTGTAACAGCACAGATCCTGAAGCTGGGAGGCTCTAAACTCTTCTACTGAGACTTTTCACCACAGACACTTTCACTTTTAAAACTTGTTTATTTCCCTACTGAATTTATTGTATTTGTATATTTATATCTGTTGATTAACTTTTGAGCCATGACAGAACCAAGACAAATTCCAATCAACGCTCTCATTGAACTGGTATTGAAGCTTAAATCTGTCAGGTTAGAATCCAGACACATTTTAACATGGTGTCTTTTCGGCACATTGCTGTAAAGCTTTCCACTCCACTTCAGACAAGATTGCTCAGGTCCAGCGTCTTCTGGTCAAAACACTGATGTGGAGGATAATCCTTCTCACTGCACATTTTGACAGCAACAAAATGCCCTGAAACTGAACTGTCGGGAGCAGTGAGTGATGTGGCACACAACCAAAGCCCTGTGTTTGGTGGCATTTGTTCGAAATCGGTCGGAGAGAGTGGGAGAGCGAGGACAGAGGTGGTCCGGTGATAAACTCTGAGCGTGTTGTGGTGTAACTGTGTGAGAGCGAGGAAACAGGAGGGTCTTACTGATGTATGCTCCGTAATGAGCCCAACGAGAGGCTGCTGACAGACAGCTCCAGTCTGGATTAACTCCCTCTGACTCCGGTCTCTGGAGAAACATCCATCCAGCGCTCGACGAGTGACTCAATCGAACCTGTTTAACTCACTGTTTCTGCGGCGAAAGAGGTTAAAGTTCAACTATCGGTCCTTCAAAAGACAAAACCAGACTCTTGAAATGCATCGACTGAGGGCGAGAGATAAAACAACAGCGACACAGACAGTTTGTAGAGTGTTTGTTTTACACTCATGAGTCAAAGATAAGACGTAAAAGGTGTGGACACAGAGGCATCCGTGACGTTTGAAGAGGCTGGAGAGTGAAACCAATGAGCATGTGTCAAAACAAAAGCACAAACTGAGGCCAGAGCTGGTGTGGCTCTGAAGGAGACTGACACATTAACTCAGACACAGGTGCTTTCTTTTAACTTTCTAATTGTCTGACAGGTGTTTAGCACACTCCAGGTTTGCTCTCATATGACTCCAACAAGGGATGGTGAAACTGTCAAGAAAAGATGTGGATTTTAGCATGTCATCTGTGGGATGATATGTGAATTCTGAATGTTTTAAATCTGTTTATGGCACAACTCTTTCATCAGCAGAGGCAGGTAGAGTTAAACATTACACTACAGTCAGTACGTTCCCCTGCAGGTTGAGACATTCCCATTACTGCTGTATTTCAATTACAACCAGAGTTTTAAACTGCTGACCTCCGGTGGGTTATTGGAAATACCTCTGGACACATTAGCAACAGATCGACCTCTGCCCATCATCACCTGAGCATCATACCATAGCTGTTCACACGCTTATTCTGTACTTTATTTTAGCAGGAAACCTAGTCCTTACAAGAGGCTAGAAGCAGTAACACATACTGAGAGTGTGTCCCGTCTGTGAATAGGACCTGTCGTCTGCTCAGTGAGAGATTTAATGAACATTTGGACCTGAACTCAGGACGGATGAGACCCAGCTGAGTCGGGACTGGGATCAGAGCGAGGCCACGAGTCCAGAGCTGAATAAACACTAGAGAAGAAGAAGAAGAGCGAGGAGGCGAGGACAGACGGCTGTGTCTCATTTAGAGCTGCAGTAAATATTAGGACCGATCCATCAGACCGGTTTACTCTCAGACCGGGTCACTCACAGAACAGCTGCAACGAAAATAAAATCATTTATGCAACTTCAGAACAATCCACAGTTAAGGCCAAATAGTGAGTCCACGTTTAGTCTGGATTTACACCTGACAAAGTCCAGGTTTAGGCCCAAGAGCCAAGTCTTGGTTTAGAGCCTGTTCCGTTTTGGTTTAACCCTTAAACCAGGACTAAACCAGGACTAAACCAGGACTAAACCAGGACTAAACCAAGACTAAACCAGCTCTAAACCAAGACTAAACCAGCTCTAAACCAGGTCTAAACCAGGTCTAAACCAGGACTAAACAAGGTCTAAACCAGGTCTAAACCAAGACTAAACCAGCTCTAAACCAGGACTAAACCAGGTCTAAATCAGCTCTAAACCAGGACTAAACCAGGACTAAACAAGGTCTAAACCAGCTCTAAACCAGGACTAAACCAGGTCTAAACCAGCTCTAAACCAGGACTAAACCAGGACTAAACCAGGTCTAAATCAGCTCTAAACCAGGTCTAAACCAGCTCTAAACCAGCTCTAAACCAGCTCTAAACCAGGTCTAAACCAGGACTAAACCAGGTCTAAACCAGGACTAAACCAGGTCTAAACCAGGACTAAACCAGTACTAAACCAGCTCTAAACCAGCTCTAAACCAGGTCTAAACCAGGTCTAAACCAGGTCTAAACAAGGACTAAACCAGGACTAAACAAGGTCTAAACCAGGTCTAAACCAAGACTAAACCAGCTCTAAACCAGGACTAAACCAGGTCTAAATCAGCTCTAAACCAGGTCTAAACCAGCTCTAAACCAGGACTAAACCAGCTCTAAACCAGCTCTAAACCAGGACTAAACCAGGACTAACCCAGGTCTTACCCAGACTCTTCTCAGAGCTCGTTTGGTTGTCTCTCTTTAGTTTGTTGCTGATGACAAAGAGTTAAAACTGTTGTGTCTAATTTATTTTGTGTGTTTTCTCTCGGTCGCAGCTGAATCCATTCACGCCCCGCTGCTGCGCACTGATTGGCCGATCTACCTTGTGTGCCACGCTCTGATTGGCCAGAGCTGCTCTGTGACACTCTGAAGGTCTGTGCGGAGTGTGAAGCCGTCAAACACATCCATAAACATTTACAGCCAACAATGCATTCATTAGCAGCACACTACACTTCCCATCATGCCTCTGGACACAACTGTAGTCCCAAACTCTCACTGTCTTTGTCACTAAATATAGAGCCTTTGACCTGACAATTGACTTTATGTTGGACAAAATCAGGACTAAACCAGGTCTAAACCAGGTCAAAACCAGGTCTAAACCAGGTCTAAACTAGGACTTAACCAGTTCTAAACCAGGTCTACACTAGGACTTAACCAGGTCAAAACCAGGACTAAAGCAGAATGAATCCAAGCTCTAGTTTAGTCTTAGTTCTGGTGAGTCTGGTTTTATTGAGTTCTAGGTGTCGTCCAATTGAATCTTCTGTTTAATTCTCAACCTTTTTTAGACTTTGACCTTTATTAATCTAACATTTTGGTTAAATGACTTTAGCCTGGTTCTAGACTAACTAAGGGTTTAATCTTGGTATAGATCTGCTGGGATCTAAACCTGTTTTTGACCCTGGTTTACTCTTAGTTTAGTCTCATTTCGTGTGAATTTAACGTTGGTCCTGAGTTCAGTCCTGGCATCGACCTAAAACAGTGCAGGTATAAACTTAGTTTGTCTTTAATTTTACCTGGGTTTGATTCTAGTTTAATCCTCCATTTTTTAGTCTAGTCCTGGTTTAGTCTTTGAAATCTATTGGACAAAGGACTTTAAATTCTGACAAAACAGTTACAAAACTAAAAGTAAACTTAATTTAAAACAAATTACTCCACCCAAGTTTTTGTCTCTAAAACTGACATCTCTCTGTAAACCCGTTGTTAAAGTCCCGCAGCAGGACTTGAATCCTGGACTTGTGAAGTCTTGAGAAGACTTGTGAGGACTTGTGAGGACTTGAGTGACGGCGAGGGTTAATGAAGTGATAAAGACTGAAGTGTGTTTTGTGTTGGATTCATTCCTTCGGGCCTTTTCTCTCAAAGCTCTGCGACTTGAGCCGAGACACTCACATTCACAGCCCAATAAAAGGCCCGGGGTCAGAGGTCAGGGGCCCTTAAACCAACACTGTGGCCCCTGAAGGTTGGCAGTAATTACCTCTTGAGCTGAAAGAGCGCTCGGCCCAATTAAAGCTCGGCCACGGTCACGGCTCCAGCCAAAAAACGCCGCACAATCTGATCGAGCGCAGAAGAGTGTGAATGAAGTGTCTTTCGGCATCCATAATGAGCCGCTATTTACCCACAATGCCCTGCTCTTCCTCGCCATATGACACTAACCGCTGCCTAATTGGCTGCTTTGCATAAAAATGCCGCTAGCTGCGTTTGTGACGAAGGAGTGAGAGATCGTCTCGTCAACACATCCTTTCGGTTTTGTCTCCAGAAATCTGTCCATTTTTCTGTGTGTGGGGGGCGGGGCCATAATCTAAAGACAGCCAATCAGAGGAGAGCTTAACTAACAGCCAATCAGAGGAGAGCTTAACTAACAGCCAATCAGAGGAGAGCTTAACTAACAGCCAATCGGAAGACAAAACAGAAGGCAGCCAAAAGGAATTCAGTTTTTATTGGCAAGCAAAAATAAATCCAGGAAAATTCAGACCAATTAGTCCTGTTTCAGTCCTGGCTCAGTCCTGGTTTAGGCATGGTTCAGTCCTGGTTCAGTCCTGGTTTAGACCTGGTTTAGACTTGGCTTAGACCTGGCTTAGACCTGGCTTAGACCTGGCTTAGACCTGGTTTAGACCTAGTTTAGACCTAGTTTAGTCCTGGCTTAGTCCTGGTTTAGTCCTGGCTCAGTCCTGGCTCAGACGTGGCTTAGACCTGGTTTAGACCTGGTTTAGACCTGGTTTAGACCTGGTTTAGACCTGGTTTAGACCTGGTTTAGACCTGGTTTAGACCTGGTTTAGACCTGGTTTAGACCTGGTTTAGTCCTGGTTTTGAATAATAAGAAGATCAGACACAAAGCTCTTTTGAAAATAACAGATTCATTTTATTCTCTTTTTAAACGACAAACGAACAAATAGGAAAAGTATTTCTGAAAACAAAGTCGGAGGTTAGTTTTGTTTGGTTGTTACACCACACGATGAGAACAGCTTCAAATCTGACCTTGACCTGGTTCACAGTTTTGAAATGAACCGAGAGGCGTTCTTTATCAATATTTTTGTAAAAATAAACTCCTCACAGCCTTATCTCAGTCCGTCTGCGTTTGTGTGTTTCCCACAGCTCTGTTTCCAAAGTGTCTCCCGAGAAACCTTCAGCACCTCCTCCTCCTCACAGTCGCTCACGTCTGTCCCACTCCAGGTCTGTCCCACTCCAGATCTGTCCCACTCCAGGTCTGTCCCACTCCAGGTCTGTCCCACTCCAGGTCTGTCCCACTCCAGGTCTGTCCCACCTGCAGATCTGTCCCACTCCAGGTCTGTCCCACTCCAGGTCTGTCCCACTCCAGGTCTGTCCCACCTGCAGATCTGTCCCACTCCAGATCTGTCCCACCTGCAGATCTGTCCCACTCCAGGTCTGTCCCACTCCAGATCTGTCCCACCTGCAGATCTGTCCCACTCCAGGTCTGTCCCACCTGCAGATCTGTCCCACTCCAGGTCTGTCCCACCTGCAGATCTGTCCCACCTGCAGATCTGTCCCACCTGCAGATCTGTCCCACCTCCAGGTCTGTCCCACCTGCAGATCTGTCCCACTCCAGGTCTGTCTCACCTGCAGATTTGTCCCACTCCAGGTCTGTCCCACCTGCAGATCTGTCCCACCTGCAGATCTGTCCCACCTGCAGATCTGTCCCAACACAATCAGCTCTTTCATACCGAAACTAGAGAAAACTCTAAATGAAGCTCTGTTAATGTCAGAAAAACTGTTTCAAACTTTTCACTGATAAACACCTGGAAAAACAACGTCTGCTTCAGGCTCAGGTTTTGGGACATCCTGACTTTGAGCCTGGTCTAAACCCGGTCTTTGTCTCGTCCTGGTCTGACTTTGAGCCTGGTCTAAACCCGGTCTTTGTCTCGTCCTGGTCTGACTTTGAGCCTGGTCTAAACCCGGTCTTTGTCTCGTCCTGGTCTGACTTTGAGCCTGGTCTAAACCCAGTCTTTGTCTCGTCCTGGTCTGACTTTGAGCCTGGTCTAAACCCGGTCTTGGATGTGGGCCTTAAGCCGGTGTTTTGTTGTGGCTCGTTCAGGTACAAGGACTTCAGCGTCACTAATCCCCCACAGCTGGTCCAGACCGGTCTAGACCAGTCTCAGTTAGACCCACCTGGTCACATGACCCTCACCTGACCGCACAGGTATTTCATATCAGAGCTTTAAGAGGTTTTATTTAGATTTAAACAGGTTTTATTTAGATTTAAACAGGTTTTTATTCAGATTTAAAGAGGTTTTAATCAGATTTAAAGATGTTTTAGTCAGATTTAAACAGGTTTTATTCAGATTTAAACAGGTTTTATTCAGATTTAAATAGAACTCAGGTAGATTTGAGTGGTTTTTAAATGTTTTGTTTGACCCACCTCTTCCTGACACGCTCCTAAAGTTCCCAGTTTTCTTCCACAAACCTCTTCATTACGGAACATTAGCGCAGGTCCTTTGTTGCCGGGAGAATATCGTGTCTATATTTATATATTTGTGGAGCTGACGGCGGCGGCTGACACTAAACGTCTGCGGTGTTTACATACTTTGTGGCCATAAGTACATGTGTATGTTTTCACACCAGGGCCTTTCTTCTGCCACAACAAAACAAGCGCTGCTCTCTTGAACATGACAGGCCCATCGTGTCGGCCCTCGGGCCCCAGCGCCGCGGCTCAGGTTCTGCCCAAAAGAAAAAGAGGAGATGATTCATGACGCGCTGTCGACACAAACGCAGCCGAGGGGAGAAAAGGTGGAGGGTTTTAAAGAGGTTTAGTGTTTCGCCGGGTCTTCATTAACAGATAGAGTTACCTGTTTGAACACTGGGTCCTACAGCACTGCAGCCGTGCTCTCAGAGTTAACCCCTCACACCGCGAGAATAACACTGAAGAGAAACACAAGAAACACAGAAGAGAAACACCGAAAAGAAACGCCGAAGAGAAACACAAGAAACACAGAAGAGAAACACCGAAAAGAAACGCCGAAGAGAAACACAAGAAACACTGAAGAGAAACACCGAAAAGAAACGCCGAAGAGAAACACAAGAAACACTGAAGAGAAACACCGAAAAGAAACGCCGAAGAGAAACACAAGAAACACTGAAGAGAAACACCGAAAAGAAACGCCGAAGAGAAACTCAAGAAACACCGAAGAGAAACACTGAAGAGAAACACCGAAGAGAAACACCGAAGAGAAACACAAGAAACACAGAAGAGAAACACCGAAGAGAAACACAAGAAACACTGAAGAGAAACACTGAAGAGAAACACTGAAGAGAAACACAAGAAACACAGAAGAGAAACACCGAAGAGAAACACAAGAAACACTGAAGAGAAACACTGAAGAGAAACACTGAAGAGAAACACAAGAAACACAGAAGAGAAACACCAAAGAGAAACACAAGAAACACTGAAGAGAAATACAATAAACACTGAAGAAAAACACTGAAAAGAAACACCAAAAAGAAACACCGAAGAGAAAGACCAAAGAGAAACACAATAAACACCGAACAGAAACACAATAAACACCGAAGAAAAACACAATAAACACTGAAGAGAAACACAATAAACATTGAAGAGAAACGCCAAAGAGAAACACAATAAACACTGAAGAGAAACACAAGAAACACAGAAGAGAAACACCGAAAAGAAACACCGAAGAGAAACGCCAAAGAGAAACACAAGAAACACTGAAGAGAAACACAAGAAACACAGAAGAGAAACACCGAAAAGAAACACCGAAGAGAAACGCCAAAGAGAAACACAAGAAACACTGAAGAGAAACACAATAAACACCGAAGTGAAACACTGAAGAGAAACACCAAAGACAAACACCGAAGAGAAACACTGAAGAAGAAACACAATAAACACCGAAGAGAAACACTGAAGAAAAACACAATAAACACCGAAGAGAAACACAATAAACACCGAAGAGAAACACAATAAACACTGAAGAGAAACACCAAAGACAAACACTGAAGAGAAACACAATAAACACCGAAGAGAAACACTGAAGAAGAAACACAATAAACACTGAAGAGAAACACTGAAGAGAAACGCCGAAGAAAAACACAATAAACACTGAAGAGAAACACTGAAGAAAAACACAATAAACACTGAAGAGAAACACCGGAGAAACACACTAAACACTGAAGAGAAACACTGAAGAGAAACACTGAAGAGAAACACTGAAGAGAAACACCGGAGAAACACACTAAACACTGAAGAGAAACACTGAAGAGAAACGCCGAAGACAAACACAAGAAACACTGAAGAAAAACACAATAAACACCGAAGAGAAAGACCGAAGAGAAACGCCAAAGAGAAACACAATAAACACCGAAGAGAAACACAATAAACACCGAAGAGAAACACAATAAACACCGAAGAGAAACACAATAAACACCGAAGAGAAACACAGAAGAGAAACACAATAAACACCGAAGAGAAACGCCAAAGAGAAACACAATAAACACAGAAGAGAAACACAAAAAACACCGAAGAGAAACGCCAAAGAGAAACACAATAAACACCGAAGAGAAACACAATAAACACTGAAGAGAAACACAGAAGAGAAACACAATAAACACCGAAGAGAAACGCCAAAGAGAAACACAATAAACACCGAAGAGAAACACAATAAACACCGAAGAGAAACGCCAAAGAGAAACACCGAAGAGAAACACAATAAACACCGAAGAGAAACACAATAAACACCGAAGAGAAACACAATAAACACCGAAGAGAAACAGAAGAGAAACACAATAAACACCGAAGAGAAACGCCAAAGAGAAACACAAACACTGAAGAGAAACACAAAAAACACCGAAGAGAAACACAATAAACACCGAAGAGAAACACCGAAGGGAAACACAATAAACACCAAAGAGAAAAACAATAAACACCGAAGAGAAACACTGAAGAGAAACACAATAAACACCGAAGTGAAGCACAATAAACGGCGAAGAGAAACACAATAAACGCCGAAGAGAAACGCCGAAGAGAAACACAATAAACGCCGAAGAGAAACGCCGAAAAGAAACACAATAAACACTGAAGAGAAACACTGAAGAGAAACACTGAAGAAAAACACTGAAGAGAAACACAATAAACACTGAAGAGAAACACAAGAAACACTGAAGAGAAACATCGAAGAGAAACACAATAAACACCGAAGAGAAACACCGAAGAGAAACACTGAAGAAAAACACAATAAACACTGAAGAGAAACACAATAAACACCGAAGAAAAACACAATAAACACTGAAGAGAAACACAATAAACACTGAAGAGAAACACAATAAACACTGAAGAGAAACACAATAAACGCCGAAGTGAAACACTGAAGAGAAACACCAAAGACAAACACCAAAGAGAAACACTGAAGAGAAACACTGAAGAGAAACACTGAAGAGAAACACTGAAGAGAAACGCCGTAGAGAAACACTGAAGAAAAACACAACAAACACTGAAGAGAAACACCGAAGAGAAACACTGAAGAAAAACACAATAAACACTGAAGAGAAACACAATAAACACCGAAGAGAAACGCCGAAGAGAAACACTGAAGAAAAACACAATAAACACTGAAGAAAAACACAATAAACACTGAAGAGAAACACCGAAGAGAAACACTGAAGAAAAACACAATAAACACTGAAGAGAAACACAATAAACACCGAAGAGAAACGCCGAAGAGAAACACTGAAGAGAAACACAATAAACACCGAAGAGAAACACCGAAGAGAAACACAATAAACACTGAAGAGAAACACAATAAACACCGAAGAGAAACACGGAAGAGAAACGCCGAAGAGAAACACAAGAAACACGGAAGAGAAACACGGAAGAGAAACACCGAAGGGAAACACAAGAAACACCGAAGAGAAACACAATAAACGCCGAAGAGAAAAACTGAAGAGAAACACTGAAGAGAAACACAAGAAACACTGAAGAGAAACACCAAAGAGAAACACTGAAGAGAAACACAATAAACACCGAAGAGAAACACTGAAGAGAAACACAATAAAAACTGAAGAGAAACACAATAAACACCGAAGAGAAACACCGAAGAGAAACACCGAAGAGAAACACAATAAACACCGAAGAGAAACACAATAAACACCGAAGAGAAACGCCAAAGAGAAACGCCGAAGAGAAACACAATAAACACCGAACAGAAACGCCAAAGAGAAAGACCGAAGACAAACACTGAAGAGAAAGACTGAAGAGAAACACAATAAACACCGAAGAAAAACACTGAAGAGAAACGCCGAAGAGAAACACAATAAACACCGAAGAGAAACACAATAAACACCGAAGAGAAACGCCGAAGAGAAACACAATAAACACTGAAGAGAAACACCGAAGAGAAACACCAAAGAGAAACACAATAAACACCGAACAGAAACACAATAAACACTGAAGAGAAACGCCAAAGAGAAACACAATAAACACCGAAGAGAAACACAATAAACACCGAAGAGAAACACAATAAACACCGAAGAGAAACACAATAAACACCGAAGAGAAACACAATAAACACCGAAGAGAAAGACCGAAGAGAAACGCCGAAGAGAAACACAATAAACACCGAAGAGAAACACTGAAGAGAAACACAATAAACACTGAAGAGAAACACAATAAACACTGAAGAGAAACACAATAAACACCGAAGAGAAAGACCGAAGAGAAACACTGAAGAGAAACACAATAAACACCGAAGAGAAACACAATAAACACCGAAGAGAAACACTGAAGAGAAACACAATAAACACTGAAGAGAAACACAATAAACACCGAAGAGAAACACTGAAGAGAAACACAATAAACACTGAAGAGAAACACAATAAACACTGAAGAGAAACACCGAAGAGAAACACAATAAACACTGAAGAGAAACACAATAAACACTGAAGAGAAACACCGAAAAGAAACACAATAAACACTGAAGAGAAACACAATAAACACTGAAGAGAAACACAATAAACACCGAAGAGAAACACAATAAACACCGAAGAGAAACACAATAAACACTGAAGAGAAACACAATAAACACCGAAGAGAAACACAATAAACACTGAAGAGAAACACAATAAACACTGAAGAGAAACGCCGAAGAGAAACACAATAAACACTGAAGAGAAACACAATAAACACTGAAGAGAAACACGGAAGAGAAACCCCAGTAAGATCAGATGGAAAAGAAGGATGTTCATGGGTTAAAGGGCGAGGACAGCTTTGGTAAAGTATTATGGTTTAAAAATCCTTAAATTGATTCATAAATTCAACAAAAACTGTTAAACTTCAACTAAACCTTGTTAAAATCCTGGTAAAACCTGCTCCAGTCCAACTAAACCTTGTTAAAATCCTGCTCCTCTCAAGTTCAACTAAAATCTATAAATTTAAATTAACCCGATTAAATCCAACTTAAACCTGTGCAAATCCAATTAATACCAAAACAAATGTTTCTAGAATCTCTTCAAATCCAAGCAGAAGTTGTTCAGAATGAACTAAATCCTTTAAAAATCCAACTAAAACTAATTCACACCTAAATACTTCTCACCTGAACCTGCCCTGTGTTCGCCGTCGATGAAAACAAGTCTTTGACTCCAACCAAAACCGTGAGTCGAAATCAAACAAACGCTGAACAGTGGGGCTTTTGTCCTCAACGGGAAAACCAGAAGACGAGACGGACACCAGAGACGGACACAGAAGAGTCCGGGTCTGAGGCCAAGTACGGCCAAAGAAACCAGAACAGGACTTAAAGTGGTTTATAGTGGACTCTAGGACTGGGGTAACAGGTTTTAGAGGGATCCATTGTGAGAGTTTGTAGAAAGAACGGGACCTAACCTGGTCTAAAACAGGTCTAAAACAGGTCTAAAGCAGGTCTGAACCAGGTCTGAACCAGGTCTAAACCAGGTCTAAACCAGGTCTAAACCAGGTCTAAACCAGGTCTAAATTCTTTGAGATTATAAAAGCCCGATGTTCTTTAATAACTTTTTGAAATAATCTGATAAACGTATGAGTCTGAACAGATCAAGTGTTATTTCTGTCAGATCGGGTTCAAAAGTGAGTCTAAAGTGAAACATCGAGCTCTTGACCTTCATTAAAGTCCAACAGAGTCCAGCTGAGACCAACGTGAGGCTGATTAAAGACAAGATCCCACTGAGTCCTGGACCCGTCTCAGAACCGGATCAGCTGCTGTCGGACACTTTCATTAAAGACAGAAAGAATTTAGGAAACACTGCACCTGTTCAACTCCACCTAAAACCTGTTCAAATCCACCTAAAACCGGTTCAAGTCCACCTAAAACCTGTTCAAATCCACCTAAAACCGGTTCAAATCCACCTAAAACCGGTTCAAATCCACATAAAATCTGTTCAAATCCACCTAAAACCTGTTACAATCAACCTAAAACCTGTTCAAATCCACCGAAAACCTGTTCAAATCCACCGAAAACCTGTTCAAATCCACCGAAAACCTGTTCAAATCCACCGAAAACCTGTTCAAATCCACCGAAAACCTGTTCAAATCCACCGAAAACCTGTTTAAATCCACCTAAAACCTGTTCAAATCCACCTAAAACCTGTTCACCTCCACTTAAAACCTGTTCAAATCCATCTGAAACTTGTTCAAATCCACCTAAATCTGTTCAAATCCACCTAAAACCTGTTCAAATCTACCTAAAACTGCTTCAAATCCACTTAAAACCTGTTCAAATCCACCTAAAACCGGTTCAAATCCATTTAAAACCAGTTCAAATCCACCTAAAACCGGTTCAAATCCACCTAAAACCTGTTCAAATCCACCTAAAACCGGTTCAAGTCCACCTAAAACCGGTTCAAGTCCACCAAAAAGCTGTTCAAAATCAAACTCAAACCTGCTGTGCAAGTTCTGTTGGGTCTGACAAAAGCAGGATTTGGGCGTAACTGGTTTCCTGTTTAAAGTTGATATTCTGTTCTGGGCTTTTTGTGGAAATAAATGTATGACTAAACAACAAAGTGTGAGTGAAGAAGAGTTTATTTGAAGGAGCTTTAGTCACAGAGACTTTAGCTCAGGGCAGATGTCTCTAAAAGAGACGTGTGTGAGCACTTTGTCCTTCCATCGTCTTTATCCGAGCTGCGGCGAATATCTGTTCCATGGTTATAATTTGTCTGGTCCTGGTCTTGCTCTGGTCCTGGTCTTGGTCTAGAGGTTGATCTGGGGCTGGACCGTGTCTGGTGGAAGGGGGTCTAAGGCGTGGGTGTGGAGGTGGGGTGGATCAGGTGTCAAGACTAGGGGCAAAAACGTGTCTGAAACTGACAATAGATCCAAAAGAAAATGTCAACGGTACATTCCTCAGAGCCCCGCCCACTGTCTGTGTCGGGCCAATCACAGAGCGGGACAGGGAGTGATTGACAGGTGTAATGTAAATCTAAAACAGCGCTATATCTAGCACTAAACCAGGTCTAAACCAGGTCTAAACCAGGTCTAGACCAGGACTAAACCAGGACTAAACCAGGTCTAAACCAGGTCTAAACCAGGTCTAGACCAGGACTAGACCACGTCTAAACCAGGACTAGACCAGGACTAGACCAGGACTAGACCAGGACTAAACCAGGACTAAACCAGGTCTAAACCAGGTCTAAACCAGGTCTAAACCAGGTCTAGACCAGGACTAGACCAGGACTAGACCAGGACTAGACCAGGACTAGACCAGGACTAAACCAGGTCTAAACCAGGACTAGACCAGGACTAGACCAGGACTAAACCAGGACTAAACCAGGACTAAACCAGGACTAAACCAGGTCTAAACCAGGTCTAAACCAGGTCTAAACCAGGACTACACCAGGACTACACCAGGACTACACCAGGACTACACCAGGACTAAATCAGGTCTAAAGCAGGACTACACCAGGACTACACCAGGACTAAATCAGGTCTAAACCAGGACTACACCAGGACTAAACCAGGACTACACCAGGACTAAATCAGGTCTAAACCAGGACTACACCAGGACTACACCAGGACTACACCAGGACTACACCAGGACTACACCAGGACTAAACCAGGTCTAAACCAGGACTAATGCAGGTCTAAACCAGGTCTAAACCAGGTCTAAACCAAGACTAAACCAAGACTACACCAGGACTAAACCAGGACTAAACCAGGACTAAACCAGGACTACACCAGGACTACACCAGGACTAGACCAGGACTAGACCAGGACTAGACCAGGATCAGAATAGGTCTGCTGCTTTAACCTCAGCCGCTCTGTGTTGTGTAAAATAGCTCAAAGCTAAACTGGCTGAAGTTGTTGAAGAGCAGGGCCTGAAAACATCTTGTGTGGATTAAAAATCACACGTTTGTGCTGAAGTTGCTATTGTCCCGAGCGTTTGGACGCGCCGTGTATTTAATCAGCCGTTATTGTTGAAATATTAACGACTTCTCTCCAGATGTGAATATTAAGAGGCGCACTCGAGCTGAAGGAGACTGTGTGGTAAACAGCTTGTGGAGGGCCCCCCCGCCGGGGCCCGAGCTGGAGACGTTTGTACAAATACGAGTCATAATCAGAGGCGGATGTAAACGCAGGCAGGTGGAGCCGTGCCACAGGTTATTATCGCTTATGACATGTTATTACGCTTTATGAAGAGCATTAGGGCGACCCGACTGGAACCAGACCGAGAGGATTCAGGAAAAGTATAGAGCTTGGATTTGACAAAATTAACAATTTTAACTTTTTAATTTGGATTTGAATAGGCTTTAGGTGGATTTGAACAGGTTTTAGATGGATTTGAACAGGCTTTAGATGGATTTAAACAGGTTTTAGATGGATTTGAACAGGGTTTAGGTGGATTTGAACAGGTTTTAGATGGATTTGAATAGGTTTTAGATGGATTTGAATAGGTTTTAGATGGATTTGAACAGGTTTTAGATGGATTTGAACAGGTTTTAGATGGATTTGAACAGGATTTAGGTGGATTTGAACAGGATTTAGATGGATTTGAACAGGATTTAGGTGGATTTGAACAGGATTTAGGTGGATTTGTACAGGTTTTAGGTGGATTTGTACAGGTTTTAGATGGATTTGAACAGGTTTTAGTTGGATTTGAACTGGATTTAGATGAATTTGAACAGGCTTTAGATGGATTTGAACAGGATTTAGATGGATTTGAACAGGATTTAGATGGATTTGAACAGGATTTAGATGGATTTGATCAGGCTTTAGGTGGATTTGAACTGGTTTTAGATGGATTTGAACAGGATTTAGTTGGATTTGAACTGGATTTAGATGGATTTGAACAGACTTTAGATGGATTTGAATAGGTTTTAGATGGATTTGAACAGGATTTAGATGGATTTGAACAGGATTTAGATGGATTTGAACAGGATTTAGATGGATTTGATCAGGATTTAGTTGGATTTGAACTGGATTTAGATGGAACACTAAACCAATGACTAATATAGGACCAAAACATAATTTATGGAAATAAACTGCAGCTAAACCAGAATAAAGCCGGTTCGACCAGGTTTAAAGCAGAACTTTAGTCTCTACAAAACCTAAACCAGGACTAAATGCAGATTTTGGGAACAAGTCCCCGTCTTAAATCCAAAATAAGATTGAAGGAGTAATAATTAGTGGCAGATCTGAAGAGTCTGACTCAGTGGAACAATGAGGAAAGGTTTAGGGTGGATCAGGTGTGCACCCCCCCGAACCCCCCCTGGGCTCCCCGGAGCCCCCCTGAGCCCCACGAGCCCCCCAGCCCCTCTACAGGCTGCGGAGGTGGCTGACGGATGAGGCTTTTTGTTGCTCAGTGAAGAGATGCTGGTGAGATTCATGTCTGAGCCTCGGGCAAAACCCACTAAAACCAGGTTCAGTTTACACCCAGCTCTTCAAAGAACCACTGTCAGGACAAATGAGGGCAACACAATGAGATAAAACCAGGACTAGACCAGGACTAGACCAGGACTACCTCCCCACTTCAAAGAGTCAGTGCTACAAATGAGGAAACACACACAGAACACAAGGCCACACACACCGTCCTAAAGCACCACACGTCTGCTTTCAAAAGTCCTCAGACCACGTCCCTGGGTTGGACTCGGTAAGAGCTGGGCCCAGAGCATAATAATGACTCATCTAAAGTTTATTCTTCCCAAAAGTACTCAGGGTGCTTCCCCCGAACCTGAGCATGTTGTGTGTTTGTGTCAGAAACAGGGCAACAGGACTGGGTAAAAGTACGAAAGTACAGTCTCTGAACACTTAAGGAGAATGAGACCCAGACCCACATGGCCCAGTTATTGAGGACTTTGTCAAAAAGCAAGGATATGATCTTTGATTTTAGGAACAGTACTCATCCAAGTGAACCTACCTCAATTGAAGACCAAACAATAGAGTATGTACAATCATACAGATACCTTGGGACGATTATTGATGAGAAACTGACTTTTGAAAAGAATTGTGAGGCTCTGTACAAAAAGGGGCACCAGCGTTTGTATTGTCTGAGGAAATGATCTGTGTTTAACCTTGACCGAACAATAATGAAAATGACTTATCATGCTTTTATTGAGTCTGTGTTCTTCTCCGCTGTAGTATGGTATGGTCATATATCTCTAAAGGTGAGTCTAAACCAGGAGTGTGTCCCTTTAAACCAAACAGTTACAAAGGATGGCCTTCATCTCAGACGATGACTCTCAGCCCTGCTCAGGGAGTTTAGTTACTGCCGTCTGCGAGGAAGAATAGAACGAAGAGATACAAGAGCAGCTTCGTACCAAATGTGATGAATATGATTAACAAAGTGTAGAGGTGTTTTTTAGAAATGTTGTACTAGGGTTTTAGAATTTTTATTTGGATTCTTCTTCAGGTTCTTTTACAAAGACCACATGTAATGTTTTGAGAGCACGTTGCTCAGTATGAGTAGTTTCTTATCTGTCCCTGTGTGTTGTGTGTTTTTGTCTTGGATGCCATAGTCATTGCACTGTAAAACAAATTTACCTACAGGTACAATAAAAGTAACCTAACCTAATGTGTGTTCAAAAGTAGGGAGTAAAAGTAAAAAGAGGGCAGATAAATAAATACTCAAGTAAAGTACAAATATCTAAACTCCAAATAGTTTATTGTAAAAGCAATAATTTGTGAAAAAACAGGCTTTACGATGCATCTTCTGTTCTTTATATGTTACAGGGGACTCAATAAGTTACTCAGGAACAGAAGAGTTGGGCCAATCATACGCCAGCAAACCACATGCTCAAAGAAGGAGCGCTGCTATTGGTCGACACTGTTTGTGATCTGACGTTCCAGGAAGTGTAAAAGCTGCCGATGAAGTGTATTTTTAGCTGAAAATGTCTTTATTAGAGAAACAACTCAAAACAGAAAAATATAAACAGAGAAAAGGGGGGCAACGCGTATATATACTGTTTATTCAATTACGTAATGTTTAACGAGGTGGAGATAATTGCCGTCCTGATGCTAAAGTTGCACGCTAAGCTAATGCTAAGCGCTAAACCTCCGTTTGGAATACTGTATTAGTATTGTGTGGAGGAAACCTTGGTCCTGGTTTATTTTTTTAATAAAAGAGAAGCAGAAGAGGACATGCAGACTCCTCACAGAAAGACCGGAGTCGGCCGAGAGAATGTTTGAGTCTGCCGGATTTTGAACTCACGACCTTCTTGCCACGTGCACCCTGGACTTTGATTTGAACTTACATTTTCCTAAATATAATACTTAATGTACAGTACGTTTCAGTTAATGTGAAATGTACTGTGTCAGAGGTCATGTCTGTCATGTTTAAAACCTGGCTTAAACATTTACCTGTCTACTGTTGTCATGATTTACAGATGATAAATGTACAAATATAAAACTAACACATGCACTTTAGCTACAGTAATTTTCAAGAGATGTATGACTGTAGAGTAAGGAAAGTGTTTTCTAGAGTAAAAAATTCTCAGAGGTTAGTGGGCACTGCAGATGTAATGTTTAATGTAATGTGTAGTTTAATGTAACACTCACCTTTGTCTGAATATCTTCTTCAAAGTGCTCACACCACAAGAGCCTTTCTTCTGATCAGCCTCAGCATCACCTTTAGCCTCAGTCTGACAGCACCTTTAGGAAATCTGTGAGAGAACAATATCTATTTTAATAAAACAGACATGTGTCAAATGTATTTACCAAAATGACACAACCCAGATCTTTGTAAAAGAGTACATTAAGCCCACTTCTAATTTTTGATTATATTATTATGATTATATTATGGCATTTACTGACTTTGCAAACTACACAGTATTTTTTCAGTCAGATACATTTAGCCTTAATATTATCTTACTAAAAACTAAAAAAAAAAAAAAACATTATGCTTAATTCCTTCCAAATTGAAGGTTAGATATGACCTTATATCATATTATTACCAAGTTTGGTCCAGTGTATCATATTAAGCTATCGTTAAAACGGTGTAGCGCCACCTGTGGGTCAGCTAACAAACGTATAACAAATGTATATATTCTGAGCAGTATTTTAAGACGTGCAAAAATATACTCACCTTGAAACTGGAGCGTGCTTCATTTAGTGCAGTTGTACGATGAAAAAGTAATTTAAATTAGCGGAGTTAAATCAAACACAGCTAGCGTTAGCTTTTAGCTAACAGCAAGCGATCTCCATTCATGAACAGCAGCAACTAACAAACTAATTAACAAAAAACGAAGACTTACTGGCTAAAAAGTTTCGGAAAACAAAGACTAACTAAAAACAATCTTTGGGTGTAGCAAAAAGCTTGAACTTCACTGATTTAAAATAGTTAGGTCTCCACGAGTCTCTCTTCTGTTCATATAACGCTATATTCCAGCTGCTTTTTTTTACCGAGAGCAGCTTAAAACTACAAAATGCCGGTAGCGAGATCAGCCACGCCCCCACGATCCGACATAGCAGAATGGAGGCATCTGATAGGTCAGTTATTAATCTTAATAGTATGAGTTATGTGACAAATATCAATATAGCGATTACGGGAATAATAAGATTGTGTTCAAAGAAAGGCGGCAGCGTTAGAATGATGACTGTGACAAAAATAGTCACTTCGTAATTGCCGCCGATTTTTCAATGGATGTCAATAGGGGTCATGCTTGATGGAGCCAACCCCTACTTCCTATTTGGCACAGACCCGGAAGCGGGCTTGCTATGTCCAGCCCTTATACCGTCAATGGTCGCGTCCAGGTGTCTCATACGACTAACACCAGTGTTCAGTGTAGACCAGGCCTGAGCAGGGCTAACCCACAAGGTCAACTGTAGACCAGGACTCATGCCGAGTTTATGGACTTTTTATTTTCTATATTTTCCTTAAATGAAGCTCTTGATCTTTCTAAAGCTACAGATCCTTTATTACCTGTGTTCACTGAGCGCTGTCTTGATCCAAAAGGAACTACATTTACACTTCATATATTTATCCTATATTTGTCTGGGATTAATCTGAACATTATGAACGTTTATGTGGAATGTGTCGCCCGCTCCAGAATCTGATGTGTCGTGTGTGTTTTAAAAGAAGTCCTGTGTGAGTCTGGACTGACAGTTTGAGGTCTTGTTGAACCCGATCATATTTCTGCTCTAATATTTATCCAACATGTCAACGAGACGTGGTTTTAGGCCAAAAACTGTTCAGAGTCTGCTCCCAGCGACGGCTCGTCAGCAGTAATTACAGCTCGGCTCAGGAAACTGTTACAAAGAACTAATGGAGAATTTTTAACTGATGCACAGGCTGCACGTATACGGATTTTTTTAGAAAGGAAAATATCCTTGTTCACATGAGAGCGTTTGTAGCACTGCATCACACAGCGTTAAACTATGATGCAGTATTAATCATTATTCTCCGGGATTTTCATTTGTGTGGACGGACTGAGGCTGAACCGGCCACAGTTTATTTCAATTAAATGTTGAGAGAGATTCAACTCAAAAACTAATGTGAAAACCCATCAATGCCAATGCCCAATCAATCTTCATTTACACATACCCGCACTGAGCATGTGCAAACCGAGCACATGCATTTCCTGAGGCCCAAACCGGAGACACACGGTCCCAATGAGGTTTTGGGACCTGTCCACCATGAACCTCAGGCAACAGCACAATCAGAACGTGCATTTGTTCAGTCCCGGACAGGTTAACAAGGTTTCAGAATAAAAGCACGAATTAAAACAGTCAACAATAATTAATTTTACCAAACAGTAAAGAGCGCAGTTTATCAATAATATATTATATTATATATATGATATTTTATATTATATAATATAAAATGTTATATATTATATTATATTTATATGATATATTATATTATATAATATATATGATATTTTATATTATATTATGTTATATTATATTATATATATGATATTTTATATTATGTTATATTATATTATATTATATATTGTCCAAACACATTATGTACAGGTTAATTGGACACTCTAAAGTGTCTCTATTGAATGAATGTGAGAGTGATGGTTGTCTGTCACTGTCTGTCTCTAAATGTTAGCCCTGCGACTAACTGGCCACTGTCTAGGATGTACCCTATCCTCAGGCCCAAAGCTGCTGGGATAGGCTCCAATCACTGAGACCCCTAACGGGACAACGCGGTAGAAAATGAATGAATGAATGAATATTATATATTGTATTATATTACACATATTATATATTATACTATAATATATTATATATTGTATTATAGTATACATATTATATAGTATATATTATATTATATTATACATATTATATATTATTTTAAATTATATTATATATTATATTAAATCATCTAAAGTGACGAGTGTTATAGAAACTAAAGTGCAGATTGTATTTTAAGGGGGGCAACATAATTGCAGAAGGAAAATATTAAAATATATATAATAATGTAATGTAACCTATCCATGAGCCACATGGACCTAAGGACATTCAGAGAGAAGATCAGTTTATTCAGAAAAAGAGAATGAATAAATAATCACAAGAAGCTTAATTACTAAGCCTGGTTTAGTGCTTTTGTTGTATCTCAGAGTCTGTCTTAGTTCTTTTTTTTAATGAAAAAACAAACAATTTAACAAGACAGTGACAGTGACTGAAGGCGGACAAGACCAAAGGGTAAAACAGAACAAAACATTACAGATTCTTATTTATGTGTGTGTTTTAGTCTCTTTTATGTTCATTATTCATTTTTAATTAAGCAGCTATTTAAGTGTTGTGTTCTGGTTTAGTCCTTAGTTTAATTCACATCTGTTCTCTGACCTGGATGAATGAGAACGGTCAGAGGCACAGACCTTCGTGCTTCTTGCTCTTGTTTTGGTCCAAACTGAGGCTAATGTTTCAACGACAGGCCTCGGCTCATCTCCACATTCCTGCGCTCAGCTCCTGTTTAAACAACAGCAGCTCCGTAATGACTTTAAAAACACATCACACTGCGTCACATCTGCAGGTCTGTGTGGGCGTGCACGTGAGCTGTGTGCACGTGAGCTGTGTGCACGTGAGCTGTGTGCACGTGGAGGTGACAACAGACGAGCCAATTGAGCGTGGAAAAAGGACAAAGAGCGAGAGGAGACGCTCTTAAAGAAGCAGCCGTTTGTGATCGGTTTAAAAAAGCATCAACAAAAACTCACAGCAGAGAACAGGTCTAAACCAGGTCTAAACCAGGTCTAAACAGGTCTAAACCAGGTCTAAACCAGGACTAAACCAGGTTTAAACCAGGACTAAACAGGTCTAAACCAGGTCTAAACAGGTCTAAACCAGGTTTTAACCAGGTCTAAACCAGGACTGAACCAGGACTGAACCAGGTCTAAACCAGGACTAAACCAGGTCTGAACCAGGTCTGAACCAGTTCTAAACCAGGTCTAAACCAGGACTGAACCAGGTCTAAACCAGGACTAAACCAGGACTAAACCAGGTCTAAACCAGGACTAGACCAGGTCTAAACCAGGTCTAAACCAGGTCTAAACCAGGTCTAAACCAGGACTAAATTAGGTCTAATTTAGACAAATCTTTATATTGATTTTAAAGATTACGAAGCATTAGCAAAAATGATGCCTGAGGAGGGTTCTTTCCTTTGTGTGTGTCCACCTGAAGCTACACCTCTGTCCAAATATTCAAAATATATGGCAGATGCTCCTTTTTTTAGTTTACAACTTGAGACTGGTCTCCATCCATCCATCTTCTTCCTCTTATCCGGGGCCGGGTCGCGGGGGCAGCAGTCTAAGCAGAGAAGCCCAGACTTCCCTCTCCCCAGACACTTCCTCCAGCTCTTCCGGGGGGATACCGAGGCGTTCCCAGGCCAGCCGAGAGACATAGTCCCTCCAGCGTGTCCTAGGTCTTCCCCGAGGTCTCCTCCCGGTGGGACATGCCTGGAACACCTCCCCAGGGAGGAGTCCAGGAGGCGTCCGAAACAGATGCCGGAGCCACCTCAGCTGCTCCTCTCGATGTGGAGGAGCAGCGGCTCTACTTTGAGCTCCTCCCGAGTGACCGAGCTCCTCACCCTATCTCTAAGGGAGCGCCCCGCCACTCTGCGGAGAAAGCTCATTTGTCACTTGTATCTGGGATCTTGTTCTTTCGGTCATGACCCAAAGCTCATGACCGTAGGTGAGAGTAGGAACGTAGATCGATCGGTAAATCGAGAGCTTTGTCTTACAGCTCAGCTCCTTCTTCACCACGACAGACCGGTACATCGACCACATCACTGAAGCTGCACCGATCCGTCTGTCGATCTCACGCTCCCTCCTTCCCTCACTCGTGAACAAGACCCCGAGATACAACCTGACTGGTCTTAGTTGGACTAACTCTGTCTCCTTCAAACACTGACCTCAATAAGTCTGGACCTGGTCTAAGTCTGGACTAACACTGACCTCCGTGAGTCTGGACCTGGTCTAAGTCTGGACCTGGTCTAAGACTGGACCCGGTCTAAGTCTGGACTAATGCTGACCTTCTGTGAGTCTGGACCTGGTCTAAGTCTGGACTAACTCTGACTTCTGTGAGTCTGGACCTGGTCTAAGTCTGGACTAACTCTGACTTCTGTGAGTCTGGACCTGGTCTAAGACTGGACCTGGTCTAAGTCTGGACTAACTCTGACCTCCGTGAGTCTGGACCTGGTCTAAGACTGGACCTGGTCTAAGTGTGGACCTGGTCTAAGACTGGACCTGGTCTAAGTCTGGACTAACGCTGACCTTCTGTGAGTCTGGACCTGGTCTAAGTCTGGACTAACTCTGACTTCTGTGAGTCTGGACCTGGTCTAAGTCTGGACTAACTCTGACTTCTGTGAGTCTGGACCTGGTCTAAGTCTGGACTAACTCTGACTTCTGTGGGTCTGGACCTGGTCTAAGTCTGGACTAACTCTGACTTCTGTGAGTCTGGACCTGGTATAAGTCTGGACTAACTCTGACTTCTGTGAGTCTGGACCTGGTCTAAGTCTGGACTAACTCTGACTTCTGTGGGTCTGGACCTGGTCTAAGTCTGGACTAAAGAATACAAGTGTTATCTGGGTGTTGAACCATGAACTGTAGCTGGTCCAATCAGAACCGTTCTAATCGAAGTGAAGACCTCCCATTGAACCTTTGAAGATCAACGCTTTCTGACCAATCACAAGCATTTATCTAAAATGGGCGGGCTTTATGTGGCTGTGTTTCTCTGATTGGTCGTATATCTGTCCAGGGCAGTCAGAGGGGGTTTAGTTTGTGTCCGTTTGTTCCTGCTCCTGGAAATAACCACAGTCCCTTCCTTCCTGTCGTGTTTCCTGTTGAGACCAGCTTTTATCCTCAGCGTCTGACTGTTTTCATTCAAATGTCTGCTCTCAGCCACCATACAATTATCCCTCTGCTGTGTACAGCAATTTAGGAAACGAGTGAAGGAAGCAGGAGGAGGGAACGAGGGTTCATATCCATTTGTTGTAAATGTCAGAGGTAGATTTACATTTGAGCCTCAGTGTGTGGCTTTCTCAGAAGCAAACCAGAGACCGACGTTTATATAAAAGCAGAGAAGAAGAACGCTCAAATGAAAACCAGAGAAGAAGACAGTCCGGCTGAGGCCAGTGTTTTCTCACAAACATGTAAGACTCGAACCACACCTGGGATTAGACCAGGTTACGTCCTGTTTTACAGCGTTTTCTCCTGAAAGTCTGCACCAAGGTCGGCTCAAAGAACTCACAAGTTGTTCCACTCAATCTTTTGCTTTGGCATCTTTAATTTTCTCTGCAGTTTTTAAAGTCTGTGCAGTTGAACTGGAGAAATACAATAATCCGACTGGAGCAGGTTAAAGTTAACCTAGAGTTAATACAGACATGTTTAATCTTTTATTTAAGCAGGATGAACCAGCGACACGTCTCCTGAATGTGGCCTTTAAAAACTGAACCAGTCTAACGCTGAGAACAGGTGCAGGTGTTCAGGTGAATTTAAATCACTGACACTCTTCGTCTTCAGCAGGAGGCCTCGGCAGGACAGAGAAGAAATATAAAACATCTGTGAGCTTTATGTGCTTTTAAACCTGACTCTTCTTCATGACTTTATTCATGACGTCCTGCATTTGGTCTAGACCTGGTCTAGACCTGATTTAAACCTGGTTTAGTCCTGGGTAAGACCTGGTTTAGACCTGGTTTAAACCTGGTTCAGACCTGGTTTAGTCCTGGTTTAGATCTGGTTTAGTTCTGGTTTAGTCCTGGGTTAGACCTGGTTTAGACCTGGTTTAGTCCTGGGTTAGACCTGGTTTAGACCTGGTTTAGACCTGGTTTAGACCTGGTTTAAACCTGGTTCAGACCTGGTTTAGTTCTGGTTTAGATCTGGTTTAGTCCTGGTTTAGACCTGGTTTAGACCTGGTTTAGTCCTGGTTTAGACCTGGTTCAGCTCTGGTTCAGACCTGGTTTAGTCCTGGGTTAGACCTGGTTTAGACCTGGTTTAGACCTGGTTTAGATCTGGTTTAGTCCTGGTTTAGACCTGGTTTAGACCTGGTTTAGTCCTGGTTTAGACCTGGTTCAGCTCTGGTTCAGACCTGGTTTAGTCCTGGGTTAGACCTGGTTTAGACCTGGTTTAGTCCTGGTTTAGATCTGGTTTTGTCCTGGTTTAGACCTGGTTTAGACCTGGTTTAGTTCTGGTTTAGACCTGGTTTAGACCTGGTTTAAACCTGGTTTAGACCTGGTTCAGCTCTGGTTCAGACCTGGTTTAGTCCTGGGTTAGACCTGGTTTAGACCTGGTTTAGTCCTGGTTTAGATCTGGTTTAGTCCTGGTTTAGACCTGGTTTAGACCTGGTTTAGACCTGGTTTAGTTCTGGTTTAGATCTGGTTTAGACCTGGTTTAGATCTGGTTTAGACCTGGTTTAGACCTGGTTTAGACCTGGTTTAGACCTGGTTTAGACCTGGTTTAGTCCTGGTTTAGACCTGGTTCAGCTCTGGTTCAGACCTGGTTTAGTCCTGGGTTAGACCTGGTTTAGACCTGGTTTAGACCTGGTTTAGATCTGGTTTAGTCCTGGTTTAGACCTGGTTTAGACCTGGTTTAGTCCTGGTTTAGACCTGGTTCAGCTCTGGTTCAGACCTGGTTTAGTCCTGGGTTAGACCTGGTTTAGACCTGGTTTAGTCCTGGTTTAGATCTGGTTTTGTCCTGGTTTAGACCTGGTTTAGACCTGGTTTAGTTCTGGTTTAGACCTGGTTTAGACCTGGTTTAAACCTGGTTTAGACCTGGTTCAGCTCTGGTTCAGACCTGGTTTAGTCCTGGGTTAGACCTGGTTTAGACCTGGTTTAGTCCTGGTTTAGATCTGGTTTAGTCCTGGTTTAGACCTGGTTTAGACCTGGTTTAGACCTGGTTTAGTTCTGGTTTAGATCTGGTTTAGACCTGGTTTAGTCCTGGTTTAGTCCTGGTTTAGACCTGGTTTAGATCTGGTTTAGACCTGGTTTAGACCTGGTTTAGACCTGGTTTAGACCTGGTTCAGCTCTCTGTGAGTGTTGTGTTGCTGTGGTCGTTCCCACAGAGCGATCGATGCAAATGCTTCATTGATTCTCACTTCCCTTCCCTCTGTGTCCCCCCTCCCCCCCTCTGCCCCCCTCTGCTGCTGCTGTCCCTCACTCACCCCCTGAAGCCCCCCTGTGGAGCAGATGTGTTTTTTTTTTTCTCAAATCAATTCAAATATTTGCCCTTTTCCTCGTCTTCTGTCGCTCTCTGCTGTTGTTTTTCTGTCGACAGTTTTGTCCGACTCCAGCGGCGCCAGCTCATCACAGCGGGCCTCATTTCACCCGGACACCAGAACTAAACCTCCCCCAGAAGTTTGTGAGTATTTACAAACAGGAAACTGCACATGGTTTAAACCTGGTTTAGTCCTGGTTTAGATCTGGTTTAAACTGGTTTAGTCCTGGTTTAGACCAGGTTTAAACCTGGTTTAGTCCTGGTTTAGATCTGGTTTAGACCTGGTTTAGACCTGGTTTAGATCTGGTTTAAACTGGTTTAGTCCTGGTTTAGACCAGGTTTAAACCTGGTTTAGTCCTGGTTTAGATCTGGTTTAGACCTGGTTTAGACCTGGTTTAGACCTGGTTTAGACCTGGTTTAGATCTGGTTTAAACTGGTTTAGTCCTGGTTTAATCCTGGAAGATGTTTGTTTTGTGGCATTTTCCTTGTCTTCACATTTACTCGTGCACGCTTCTTCACTCGTGCACGCTCCTTCACTCGTGCATGCCCCTTCAGACGTGCATGCTCCTTCACTCGTGCATGCCCCTTCAGACGTGCATGCCCCTTCACACATGCACGCTCTTTCACTCGTGCACGTCCCTTCAGACGTGCACGCTCCTTCACACATGCACGCTCCTTCACTCGTGCACGCCCCTTCAGACGTGCACGCTCCTTCACACATGCACGCTCCTTCACTCGTGCACGCCCCTTCAGACATGCACGCTCCTTCACACATGCACGCTCCTTCACACGGGCACGCTCCCTCACGTGCACTCTTACACCTGCTGGCAGCTGATTGGTGGAGGAGCCGCTTTCGAAAGTAATCTTCTCTCATTATTTCAATTACGAGGCTAAACGCAGCAATCAGCCTCAGCCGCGGCGCGCTGCATCAGACACACGCCATGTTTGCATCGATCCACGAAAATACACACCACAGAACAGTTATGTACAGAAATATTATCAGACGTATACAGAAATATTATATATACACACCACAACTGTCCTACAGATATCACTTGTAGTTGGATTTAAACAGGTTTAAGTTGGATTTAAACTGGTTTTAGATGGATTTGAACAGGTTTAAGTTGGATTTAAACAGGTTTTAAATGGATTTGAACAGCTTTAAGTTGGATTTAAACAGGTTTTATATTGATTTGAACAGGTTTTAGTCGGATTTAAACAGGTTTTAAATGGATTTGAACAGGTTTAAGTTGGATTTAAACAGGTTTCATATTGATTTGAACAGGTTTTATATTGATTTGAACAGGTTTAAGTTGGATTTCAACAGGTTTTAGTTGGATTTGAACAGGTTTCGTTGGACATTTGTGTTTAACATGGCTCCTGTCTGTGGCCTATTGCTTCCTTTTCGACCCATGTTCTCGTTTTTCCTGCTCGTTGTTCGTTGTAATGATCTTTTTTTACATTTCTATAGGCCCTGGCCCCACATCCTTCTCTCCTCTTCCTCCTCGTCTCCGTCTCGTCTCCTTCTGAGCGAGGGTTTGATTGACAGCGGGGACAGATGCTGCGGTGCAAACAGGTAACCTGATCTCCAGCGCCCATCTGCTCACAGCTCCCTTCAATTCACACTTCGCCGCAACAACAGTGACTCACGCGCAGCCTTTCGAGATGGGAAAATACGCACAAACAAAGATGGAGGACTCACCTGGAGCCAGCAGGGCAGGCCCGGGCAGAGGTCACACCGTCAGATCACAGGAAACAAATGGAGAATATAACAGAAGAGGTGTTCAGACACAGCCTCGTATTGATTTGTGTTCAACTGTTTTCAGGCCCAGACTCTGGTGTTTGGGCCTCATTCTGCTCTCACTGTCTGCGTCTTTGTCATTTAGTCCTGACACGTCCTGGTTTCAGTCTGTTAAGACTCAGATGGTGCAATGGTGGATTTAAATAAGTTTTAGTTGGATTTGAACAGGTTTTAGGTAGATTTGAACAGGTTTTAGGAAGATTTGAACAGGTTTTAGTTGGATTTGAACAGGTTTTAGGTGGATTTGAACAGGTATTAGTTGGATTTGAACAGGTTTTAGGTGGATTTGAACAGGTTTTAGTTAGATTTGAAAAGGTTTTAGGAAGATTTGAACAGGTTTTAGTTGGATTTGAACAGGGTTTAGACATATTAAAACCAGTGGTGGGTTAATTTGAACAGGTTTAATGTGGATTTGAACAGGTTTTAGGTGGATTTGAACAGGTTAGAGGGACTTACTGTCAGCTACTTTTCCAGATGTATTGTGGGAGTGTCTTGTGAGGCTCCGGGTCAGAGGTAGTTCCAGGTCAGGTGTTGTTGATGCAGGTGTCTCTATCCGTCTCGCGCCGGGAAAACAATAAAAATTTGGAGTTACCATGGAAACCTGCTGCCGTGGAAAGCTGCCGTTGCCGTGGAAACCCCAGGAGGAGACCAGAGGGATGAGCCCGAACCTGCGTCTGAGAGCTGCAGTGCATCATGGGAGGCCATTAAGTGTCAGCTCTGCTTCTGTCACTCACTCCTTAACACCTGGATCAGAAGAAAGGAAGGAAGGAAGGAGGAAGGAAGGAAGGAAGGAAGGAAGGAAGGAGGAAGGAAGGAGGGAAGGAAGGAAGGAAGGAAGGAGGGAAGGAAGGAAAGAAGGAAGGAGGGAAGGAAGGAAGGAAGGAGGAAGGAAGGAAGGAAGGAAGAAAGGAAGGAAGGAAGGAGGGAAAGAGGGAAGGAAGGAAGGAAGGAAGGAAGGAGGGAAGGAAGGAAGGAAGGAAGGAAGGAAGGAAGGAGGGAAGGAAGGAAGAAAGGAGGGAAGGAAGGAAGGAAGGAAGGAAGGAAGGAAGGAAGGAAGGAAGGAAGGAAGGAAGGAGGAAGGAAGGAAGGAAGGAAGGAAGGAGGAAGGAAGGAAGGAAGGAAGGAAGGAAGGAAGGAAGGAAGGAAGGAAGGAAGGAAGGAGGGAAGGAAGGAAGGAAGGAAGGAAGGAGGGAAGGAAGGAAGGAAGGAAGGAAGGAAGGAAGGGAGAAGGAAGAAGGAAGGAAGGAAGAAGGAAGAAGGAAGGAAGGAAGGAAGGAAGGAAGGAAGGAGGGAAGGAAGGAAGGAAGGAGGGAAGGAAGGAAGAAGGAAGGAAGGAAGGAAGGAAGGAGTTATTTATAATATTTATTATTATTATTATTTAGGAGAGAAAGTACTTTGAGAAGTTCTTTTGAGTTCTACTATTACAGCTGTTCCACGATCAGACACACGGGTTTATTAAAGCTAACTCTTTCAGAGTCAGAGAGTACACTTTTCACTCTACGTCCAATAGATCCCTTTGTTTAAGACGTTAAATGTTTTGTTGCAGGACTCTGTTGCAGGACTATGTTGCAGGACTCTGTTGCAGGACTTTGTTGCAGGACTTTGTTGCAGAACTCTGTTGCAGGACTTTGTTGCAGGACTCTGTTGCAGGACTTTGTTGCAGGACTTTGTTGCAGAACTCTGTTGCAGGACTCTGTTGCAGGACTCTGTTGCAGGACTCTGTTGCAGGACTCTGTTGCAGGACTTTGTTGCAGGACTATGTTGCAGGACTCTGTTGCAGGACTTTGTTGCAGGACTCTGTTGCAGGACTCTGTTGCAGGACTCTGTTGCAGGACTCTGTTGCAGGACTTTGTTGCAGGACTATGTTGCAGGACTCTGTTGCAGGACTTTGTTGCAGGACTCTGTTGCAGGACTCTGTTGCAGGACTCTGTTGCAGGACTTTGTTGCAGGACTCTGTTGCAGGACTCTGTTGCAGGACTCTGTTGCAGGACTCTGTTGCAGGACTCTGTTGCAGGACTCTGGACTCAGGACGCGGGTGACATGAGTCCAGTCAGAGCATGTCCTCTGTCGTCTCACTGTGAACTTTACGGACTGCAGCAGAGCTGAGTCTGTTCAGAGGTCAGTCAGTGTTTAACAGAAGTGACGCTCAGAGGCAGAACAGAAGCTCTCAAATACAGCCTGAAAGACTCGGTAGGACCTGCTCAAATTTTGGATCTGTATCTGTTTTGTTGAAGAAACATGTCCAAATACATTCACTTACACAACAAAATTAGGTTTGCTGACCAACTACATAAATTCCCAAACGAAGGTCACGATTGTGGCTCAAGGGCAGGGCCTATTTGAAGTAAACATGTAAACGTCTATAAACTCCTCATTGCAGCTGAAATGCTCCGGACTCACTGCAGGAGAGTTTAGACGTCTCTAATTAAACTGGTCTCTAACACGTGGCACAGCACAAGAACATCCCGTGTTTTGTTGTAAAGACAGCGCTTTGACCTGCAGGAATTATCTCCTTCAATAAGTCGTATAATTATATATTAATCACCGTCAGTCAGGCGATAAATATAGGCCTCGTTCAGACAGTTTCTCACCTGAGACAATCGCACAGGTTTAGACTCAGTACAGCTGCGTTTATCGATTAAACACTGACCATGTGGAGGATAGAGTCAGAAAACTGATGAAAGAGGTGACAAAAATAGTAAAATGTGGAAATAAAGAATAAAAAACTGAAGTGTCTAGTGCAGATTTATATTTGTTCAACTGGGACTAAACCAGGACGAATAGAACATCTTTGATCAGTGGATCTCAGCGGATTTCATCTTTCTTTTACAGATCCTTTTGTTGCAACCCATTATGTTATTACAAAAATAATCATTTATTTTCAGTAATAGAAGTGTAATGTGTGTGTAATGTGTAATATTATTAAATGTTGTTACAAAGACATCAGCAAACGGCCTTCTTGACCTAAAGCCTGATAATGTTCTTACTGTGACCTTTCATTATATTTGATGATTTTGTGTTATTGTGGACGACTGATGGAGAAATTAGACCTGGTTTAGACCCGATGTAGTCCTTGGTTACTCAGTGGTCGTCCTAAAACCCTGTAGGTTGGCGGTTCGATTCCCGCTCTTCCCAGTGCTCCTGTGCCACTGCACTGGAGTTTGAAAGTGTGAGAATGTTCGGTGGTGGTCGCAGAGGTCATAGCTGCCACGTCTCCGTCAGTCTGCCCCAGGGCACCACCAGTGTGTGACTGTGGAGTGAGCCTTTGGGAGAAAAATGCAATACAAATCTAATCCATTATAATTGTTAGATGCAGTGTTTAGTCTGGAGTTCATTCCTTCATTGTGTCTTAATTTGGCCTTGTTTTTGACCTGCTTTGTTTGGGTTTTTCGGCTTGGCTCGATCCTAAATTCTTTCCATTTAAACCTTAAATGACACGTATTTCACTGAGTTTTAGTGAAACATTTTAAACCCTGTTCTGTTCCTGATATTCCCTCGTGTGTCGGAGAAACCTCCTCTCCGTCTGTGCTGAAGTCTGTTGAACAAACATCTCTTAAACCTCCGGAGCCCACTCTGTTTGTTTGTTGATCACACGCCGCTCGTTTGTTCTCTCCCTGTTGCCATGGAAACAGCCCGGTGCCCTCTGTTATCATGTTTACCGCCGGTGTTTGTGGTAAACAACAAAACTCCGAGACGAAGGAGAGGAAGGAGGCCACCTGACATTAACAGCTATCATTATTCTCATTATTCTGCTCAAGCCACGCCCACTCCGCCTCAGAACTCAGTCTCCCATGATGCCCTTGACCCCCGGCTGAGGCTAAGTAACGTTTGGCGCGGCGTGTGATAATTAGCGGCTGTGAAATGCCAGGCCCCGTGCTCGGGCAGCGAGCTAACGCCGCGCTAATGGCTAAACAACATGATGCGGCCGTAAAGGTGAGCCGTTTGTAATTACTCGGTGTTTAGCGTCAGCGCGGTGCGGGGCTCTCAGGGGTCGGTCCTGGCTCTTAACTCTTCATGTGAGGGGCCCCTGAAGTCAGTAATTAGACACAAGACGTTACCTTTTCACCTTTAAAAGCCTGCTCTGAGCTGTGTGCAGTCACTCAGGCGGCACTCTCCAATAATGAGTTTATTACCGACACTGGCTCTGGTTTGGTTTAGAGGGAACTGGTTTAGACTTGGCTCTACTCCTGGTTTAGAGCTGGTTTAGTCCTAAACTAGTCTAAGATTGACACCTTGGTTTGTAGTTAATGTCCATAAAGTGGGCCCTAACCCCTCGGTCACTACAGTGCTGCTCTTTACAGGACGGGGGCACTACTTCAGACTCTACAGAGTTCGGGTTCAGGGAACGTCAGTCGTAACGGTTTATTAATAACACTTTATGACTGAATACGTTTCTACAGAAAGTCAAGCTTGTGTCACGATCTTGTTGTCTAATGGTCGAGCTGTTCTGGCTGCTCTTTTACAATTATTGTCTGTTTTCTCTTCTTCTTTTACAGCTGCATCTAAAACTTTGAGAGCAGTGCATCTCAGTCACTAGACCCCTTTTGGAAAGTCACACAAAATGGAGTAGTCAGTGTTGGTTCGGACACAGCCCAGGTCACTCTGGAGCTGGATTAGGAGGAGAGTGAGAACGCCTTAGGTTAATCCCGAGACTCACGAAACTGCATGACTTTAGGGAAACTTCTGCTTCTGAACCTGATCCTGGTGTTTGCACAAGAGGCACAGCTGAGAGAGCAGGAGCTCTGTAAAGTTCTCTCAACAGATTTACTTTCTGACTTGCAAAAATACCAATGTTTGCCTCCTTCATGTTTAGTCCTGGTTTAGTTTTGGTCACTCCTGATTTAGACTCATTTTAGCCCATGCTCTATTTTGAGTTTAGTCTCAGGTTTAGTCCTGGTTTAGTTTATGGTTTAGTCTTGTATCAGCTCTGGTTTATTCTTCACTTTACCCAACATAAGTCCTTGTTTAGTCCTCCTTAAGTCTTGTTGTACTCAAGGTTAAGTCCTTTCTATTAGTCCTTGGGTTATTCCTAGTTCGGCCCCGCTTTAGTCTTGATTTAGTCCTGGTTTAGACCAAGGTTTGTCCATTGTTGAGGTTGAGGTTGAGTCTATTGTAAGTCCTCCTTTGGTTCAGCATTTAGTCCTGGACTAGTTTTGCTTCTGTTTTAGTTGTTTTTAGTCCTGAGTGTGTGAACGAGGTGGAGGCAGAAAGAGCCTAACCCACTGCCATCTCTGAGCGGCGCTGGAGGAGTCTGTGGTCCTGCTGAAACCTGACTCCAGACCAGGGTTAGTCCTGGTCTAGTTAGGCCTGTAAACCGATCTGAACTGGACTCGGTTTACGTAGGTCTGTGTGGGGCCTCGTGAACTCTGACCCCTGCCTTCAGCCACGGTCTGAAGCAGATGCTGTAAAACACTTAAAGGATTATTACATCTGTGAAAAGACTGTTACTGAGCTGGTTTAGCGATACGTTAGTCCTGGTTTAGTCCGGTTTAGTAAAATTAAATCTATTTATTTTTGTAAAGTTTTACAAGAATGATCTTGGCGCTACAGCTGTTCCCTGCCGTGAGCCACTGTCACGTGCTGCTGTGTAACTCTTATGGGAATTGTAAATCTTAGTATTCCCATGACTATTATCTTAGTGTTGTTGGCACTGCAACTTCTTATCACATGGCATTCTGTTCGTGCAGTGTCATTCTGTACATGGCATAACACATTACGTTATATATATATATATTGTACTTTTATAAAAGACCCATGTATGGCTTACCTAGTTAAGCAAAAAACCATCAGCCAGTCAAGTGTCTGACATGTAATTGCTTCTTCCTTGCAAGGAATAAAACCTGACCAAATCATTTCAAATCATATACAGTCTCTGTCGTCTGCTCATTTAATTGTAACTAAAATTCTCTTAACATTTGGGGGCTCATCCGGGATCCCAACACCTGTTTTCTTCTCTTTGTTGGAGGATTGGACCTGAACCATGCATGGGAAAATGCCAATCCAAAGCATTTTTTAAAAGTCCCAAAACTACACGCTTCACGTGGTAAGGGCCAGACCATCCACTCCTTCGGCGCAGAGGAGAGCAGTGACGAGAACAGAGAGCAAAGACGAGAGACAGCCCTGCCCGTGGGAAGTCATTGGACTAAAATCAGGTAAAACAGCTGTTTAAATATTTTTGCGTGGTTGCAAAACAAAAAACTTCTGGAAGAAGTAGTTTGGGATGCTTGCGGACGTTTAGTAGACGGCATGTATTTACATCAACCTAATTGATGTGTTTCCATGAAGGTGACAAACGTAGGAGGTCCTTGACGCTGAAATTCGAGACCCTGCTAGGTTTATGGTGAGAATAATTGCTTTGAAATCGAGACCCTGCCTGTATGGTTTATGGTGAGAATTTAAGCTGATAATGTAATGTGTTATGCCATGTACAGAATGATATTGCACGAACAGAATGCCATGTCATAAGAAGTTGCAGTGCCAACAACACTAAGATAATAGTCATGGGAATACTAAGATATACAATTCCCATAACAGTAACCAATCATACCTCAGCACAGAGGGGCGGGGCTTAGTCCCCCAGAACAGAGGGGCGGGGCTTATACCCCAGCACATAGGGGCGGTGCTTGTTTATATGTTCAGGAGCAGATGGACTCATTAAATAAGTCCATGAGAGTAAACCTGAGGCTACACCTGTCATGTGACTCATCTCTGAACGCACAATCCTCTCTAAACTCACAATCCTCTCTGAACTCACAATCATCTCTGAACTAAACAATCATCTCTGAAGTCACAATCATCTCTGAACGCACAATCATCTCTGAACTCAGAATCAAATCTGAACGCACAATCACCTCTGAACTCACAATCATCTCTGAACTCACAATCATCTCTGAACGCACAATCATCTCTGAACTACACAATCATCTCTGAACGCACAATCATCTCTGAACTAAACAATCATCTCTGAACTAAACAATCATCTCTGAACTCACAATCATCTCTGAACTCACAATCACCTCTGAACTCACAATCACCTCTGAACTCACAATCATCTCTGAACTCACAATCATCTCTGAACTCACAATCATCTCTGAACTTACAATCATCTCTGAACTCACAATCATCTCTGAACTAAACAATCATCTCTGAACTCACAATCATCTCTGAACTCACAATCATCTCTGAACTTACAATCATCTCTGAACTAAACAATCATCTCTGAACTCACAATCACCTCTGAACTCACAATCACCTCTGAATTCACAATCATCTCTGAACTTACAATCATCTCTGAATTCACAATCATCTCTGAACTTACAATCATCTCTGAACTCACAATCACCTCTGAACTCACAATCATCTCTGAACTAAACAATCATCTCTGAACGCACAATCATCTCTGAACTACACAATGAACTGCAAATAAACTTAATGTCTTTTCTTCTGTTTTATTTAAATGTGGGTTTTGGAAGCATACATTTTGTAAAAGTCCAGTGTTAATGTTCCGGCCAAACAAATTTTATTCTGTTTGTGTTGAAATAAGGCCAGAAAAAATGTTACAAACATGAATAGAATTCTGCCATTTTTATTTTGGGAAAGTCACTCTTTGAGGAAAAAAGCTTGGAAACTCTGGTCCAGGGTTTAATCAAGCTTTAGTCCAGGGTTTAGTCCAGCTTTAGTCCTGGGTTTAGTCCAGGGTTTAGTCTAGTTTTAGTCCGGGTTTAGTCCAGTTTCAGTCCAGGTTTAGTCCAGGTTTAGTCCAGGTTCAGTCCAGTTTCAGTCCAGTTTCAGTCCAGTTTCAGTCCAGGTTTAGTCCAGGTTTAGTCCAGTTTCAGTCATGTTTCCCTCCTGTTTTAGTCCAGGTTTAGTCCAGTTTCAGTCCTGTTTCAGCCCAGGTTTAGTCCAGGTTTAGTCCAGTTTCAGTCATGTTTCCCTCCTGTTTTAGTCCAGGTTTAGTCCAGTTTCAGTCCTGTTTCAGTCCAGGTTTAGTCCAGGTTTAGTCCAGTTTCAGTCATGTTTCCCTCCTGTTTTAGTCCAGGTTTAGTCCAGGTTTAGTCCAGGTTTAGTCCAGTTTCAGTCCAGGTTTAGTCCAGTTTCAGTCCAGGTTTAGTCCAGGTTTAGTCCAGGTTTAGTCCAGTTTCAGTCCAGGTTAAGTCCAGGTTTAGGCCAGGTTTAGTCCAGGTTTAGTCCAGGTTTAGTCCAGTTTCAGTCCAGGTTTAGTCCAGTTTCAGTCCAGTTTCAGTCCAGGTTTAGTCCAGGTTTAGTCCAGTTTCAGTCCAGGTTTAGTCCAGTTTCAGTCCAGGTTTAGTCCAGGTTTAGTCCAGGTTTAGTCCAGTTTCAGTCCAGGTTAAGTCCAGGTTTAGGCCAGGTTTAGTCCAGTTTCAGTCCAGGTTTAGTCCAGTTTCAGTCCAGGTTTAGTCCATGGTTTAGTCCAGGTTTAGTCCAGTTTCAGTCCAGGTTTAGTCCTGTTTCAGTCCAGATTTAGTCCAGGTTTAGTCCAGTTTCAGTCCAGGTTTAGTCCTGTTTTAGTCCAGGTTTAGTCCAGGTTTAGTCCAGTTTCAGTCCAGGTTTAGTCCAGTGTCAGTCCAGGTTTAGTCCAGGTTTAGTCCAGTTTCAGTCCAGTTTCAGTCCAGTTTCAGTCCAGGTTTAGTCCTGTTTCCCTCCTGTTTTAGTCCAGGTTTAGTCCAGGTTTAGTCCAGTTTCAGTCCTGTTTCAGTCCAGGTTTAGTCCAGGTTTAGTCCAGTTTCAGTCCAGTTTCAGTCCAGTTTCAGTCCAGGTTTAGTCCTGTTTCCCTCCTGTTTTAGTCCAGGTTTAGTCCAGGTTTAGTCCAGGTTTAGTCCAGTTTCAGTCCAGTTTCAGTCCAGGTTTAGTCCAGGTTTTGTCCAGTTTCAGTCCAGGTTTAGTCCAGTTTCAGTCCAGGTTTAGTCCAGGTTTAGTCCAGGTTTAGTCCAGTTTCAGTCCAGGTTAAGTCCAGGTTTAGGCCAGGTTTAGTCCAGTTTCAGTCCAGGTTTAGTCCAGGTTTAGTCCAGGTTTAGTCCAGTTTCAGTCCAGGTTTTGTCCAATGTCAGTCCAGGTTCAGTCCAGGTTTAGTCCAGTTTCAGTCCAGGTTTAGTCCAGTTTCAGTCCAGGTTCAGTCCAGTTTCAGTCCAGGTTCAGTCCAGGTTTAGTCCAGGTTTAGTCCAGGTTTAGTCCAGGTTTAGTCCAGTTTCAGTCCAGGTTTAGTCCAGTTTCAGTCCAGGTTCAGTCCAGGTTTAGTCCAGGTTTAGTCCAGTTTCAGTCCAGTTTCAGTCCAGTTTCAGTCCAGGTTTAGTCCAGGTTTAGTTCAGTTTTAGTCTAGGTTTAGTCCAGTTTCAGTCCAGGTTTAGTCCAGTTTCAGTCCAGGTTTAGTCCAGTTTCAGTCCAGGTTTAGTCCAGGTTTAGTCCAGTTTCAGTCCAGGTTTAGTCCAGTTTCAGTCCAGGTTTAGTCCAGGTTTAGTCCAGTTTCAGTCCAGGTTTAGTCGAGTTTCAGTCCAGGTTTAGTCCAGGTTTAGTCCAGTTTCAGTCCAGTTTCAGTCCAGGTTTAGTCCAGTTTCAGTCCAGGTTTAGTCCAGGTTTAGTCCAGTTTCAGTCCAGGTTTAGTCCAGTTTCAGTCCAGGTTTAGTCCAGGTTTAGTCCAGTTTCAGTCCAGGTTTAGTCCAGGTTTAGTCCAGGTTTAGTCCAGGTTTAGTCCAGGTTTAGTCCAGTTTCAGTCCAGGTTTAGTCCAGGTTTAGTCCAGGTTTAGTCCAGTTTCAGTCCAGGTTTAGTCCAGGTTTAGTCCAGGTTTAGTCCAGGTTTAGTCCAGTTTCAGTCCAGGTTTAGTCCAGGTTTAGTCCAGGTTTAGTCCAGTTTCAGTCCAGGTTTAGTCCAGGTTTAGTCCAGGTTTAGTCCAGTTTCAGTCCAGGTTCAGTCCAGGTTTAGTCCAGGTTTAGTCCAGGTTTAGTCCAGTTTCAGTCCAGGTTCAGTCCAGGTTTAGTCCAGTTTCAGTCCAGGTTTAGTCCAGTTTCAGTCCAGTTTCAGTCCAGGTTTAGTCAAGGTTTAGTCCAGGTTTAGTCCAGTTTCAGTCCAGGTTTAGTCCAGGTTTAGTCCAGTTTCAGTCCAGGTTTAGTCCAGTTTCAGTCCAGGTTCAGTCCAGGTTTAGTCCAGTTTCAGTCCAGGTTTAGTCCAGGTTTAGTCCAGGTTTAGTCCAGGTTTAGTCCAGGTTTAGTCCAGGTTTAGTCCAGTTTCAGTCCAGGTTTAGTCCAGGTTTAGTCCAGGTTTAGTCCAGGTTTAGTCCAGGTTTAGTCCAGTTTCAGTCCAGGTTTAGTCCAGGTTTAGTCCAGGTTTAGTCCAGTTTCAGTCCAGGTTTAGTCCAGGTTTAGTCCAGGTTTAGTCCAGGTTTAGTCCAGGTTTAGTCCAGTTTCAGTCCAGGTTTAGTCCAGTTTCAGTCCAGGTTTAGTCCAGGTTTAGTCCAGGTTTAGTCCAGGTTTAGTCCAGGTTTAGTCCAGGTTTAGTCCAGGTTTAGTCCAGTTTCAGTCCAGGTTTAGTCCAGGTTTAGTCCAGGTTTAGTCCAGGTTTAGTCCAGGTTTAGTCCAGGTTTAGTCCAGTTTCAGTCCAGGTTTAGTCCAGGTTTAGTCCAGGTTTAGTCCAGTTTCAGTCCAGGTTTAGTCCAGGTTTAGTCCAGGTTTAGTCCAGGTTTAGTCCAGGTTTAGTCCAGGTTTAGTCCAGTTTCAGTCCAGGTTTAGTCCAGTTTCAGTCCAGGTTTAGTCCAGGTTTAGTCCAGGTTTAGTCCAGGTTTAGTCCAGGTTTAGTCCAGGTTTAGTCCAGTTTCAGTCCAGGTTTAGTCCAGGTTTAGTCCAGGTTTAGTCCAGTTTCAGTCCAGGTTTAGTCCAGGTTTAGTCCAGGTTTAGTCCAGGTTTAGTCCAGGTTTAGTCCAGGTTTAGTCCAGTTTCAGTCCAGGTTCAGTCCAGTTTCAGTCCAGGTTTAGTCCAGGTTTTGTCCAGTTTCAGTCCAGGTTTAGTCCAGTTTCAGTCCAGGTTTAGTCCAGGTTTAGTCCAGGTTTAGTCCAGTTTCAGTCCAGGTTAAGTCCAGGTTTAGGCCAGGTTTAGTCCAGTTTCAGTCCAGGTTTAGTCCAGGTTTAGTCCAGGTTTAGTCCAGTTTCAGTCCAGGTTTTGTCCAATGTCAGTCCAGGTTCAGTCCAGGTTTAGTCCAGTTTCAGTCCAGGTTTAGTCCAGTTTCAGTCCAGGTTCAGTCCAGTTTCAGTCCAGGTTCAGTCCAGGTTTAGTCCAGGTTTAGTCCAGGTTTAGTCCAGGTTTAGTCCAGTTTCAGTCCAGGTTTAGTCCAGTTTCAGTCCAGGTTCAGTCCAGGTTTAGTCCAGGTTTAGTCCAGTTTCAGTCCAGTTTCAGTCCAGTTTCAGTCCAGGTTTAGTCCAGGTTTAGTTCAGTTTTAGTCTAGGTTTAGTCCAGTTTCAGTCCAGGTTTAGTCCAGTTTCAGTCCAGGTTTAGTCCAGTTTCAGTCCAGGTTTAGTCCAGGTTTAGTCCAGTTTCAGTCCAGGTTTAGTCCAGTTTCAGTCCAGGTTTAGTCAGGTTTAGTCCAGTTTCAGTCCAGGTTTAGTCGAGTTTCAGTCCAGGTTTAGTCCAGGTTTAGTCCAGTTTCAGTCCAGTTTCAGTCCAGGTTTAGTCCAGTTTCAGTCCAGGTTTAGTCCAGGTTTAGTCCAGTTTCAGTCCAGGTTTAGTCCAGTTTCAGTCCAGGTTTAGTCCAGGTTTAGTCCAGTTTCAGTCCAGGTTTAGTCCAGGTTTAGTCCAGGTTTAGTCCAGGTTTAGTCCAGGTTTAGTCCAGTTTCAGTCCAGGTTTAGTCAGGTTTAGTCCAGGTTTAGTCCAGTTTCAGTCCAGGTTTAGTCCAGGTTTAGTCCAGGTTTAGTCCAGGTTTAGTCCAGTTTCAGTCCAGGTTTAGTCCAGGTTTAGTCCAGGTTTAGTCCAGTTTCAGTCCAGGTTTAGTCAGGTTTAGTCCAGGTTTAGTCCAGTTTCAGTCCAGGTTCAGTCCAGGTTTAGTCCAGGTTTAGTCCAGGTTTAGTCCAGTTTCAGTCCAGGTTCAGTCCAGGTTTAGTCCAGTTTCAGTCCAGGTTTAGTCCAGTTTCAGTCCAGTTTCAGTCCAGGTTTAGTCAAGGTTTAGTCCAGGTTTAGTCCAGTTTCAGTCCAGGTTTAGTCCAGGTTTAGTCCAGTTTCAGTCCAGGTTTAGTCCAGTTTCAGTCCAGGTTCAGTCCAGGTTTAGTCCAGTTTCAGTCCAGGTTTAGTCCAGGTTTAGTCCAGGTTTAGTCCAGGTTTAGTCCAGGTTTAGTCCAGGTTTAGTCCAGTTTCAGTCCAGGTTTAGTCCAGGTTTAGTCCAGGTTTAGTCCAGGTTTAGTCCAGGTTTAGTCCAGTTTCAGTCCAGGTTTAGTCCAGGTTTAGTCCAGGTTTAGTCCAGTTTCAGTCCAGGTTTAGTCCAGGTTTAGTCCAGGTTTAGTCCAGGTTTAGTCCAGGTTTAGTCCAGTTTCAGTCCAGGTTTAGTCCAGTTTCAGTCCAGGTTTAGTCCAGGTTTAGTCCAGGTTTAGTCCAGGTTTAGTCCAGGTTTAGTCCAGGTTTAGTCAGGTTTAGTCCAGTTTCAGTCCAGGTTTAGTCCAGGTTTAGTCCAGGTTTAGTCAGGTTTAGTCAGGTTTAGTCCAGGTTTAGTCCAGTTTCAGTCCAGGTTTAGTCCAGGTTTAGTCCAGGTTTAGTCCAGTTTCAGTCCAGGTTTAGTCCAGGTTTAGTCCAGGTTTAGTCCAGGTTTAGTCCAGGTTTAGTCCAGGTTTAGTCCAGTTTCAGTCCAGGTTTAGTCCAGTTTCAGTCCAGGTTTAGTCCAGGTTTAGTCCAGGTTTAGTCCAGGTTTAGTCCAGGTTTAGTCCAGGTTTAGTCCAGTTTCAGTCCAGGTTTAGTCCAGGTTTAGTCCAGGTTTAGTCCAGTTTCAGTCCAGGTTTAGTCCAGGTTTAGTCCAGGTTTAGTCCAGGTTTAGTCCAGGTTTAGTCCAGGTTTAGTCCAGTTTCAGTCCAGGTTCAGTCCAGTTTCAGTCCAGGTTTAGTCCAGGTTTAGTCCAGTTTCAGTCCAGGTTTAGTCCAGGTTTAGTCCAGGTTTAGTCCAGGTTTAGTCCTGGCTGAACCTCTCTGTAACAGACTGATAACAGAGTCCTGATGAAGTGCGTGGATCGATGCTGCTCTCTGGTTAAATGCCGGTGGAGGACATTTATTAACGGCGTGGGCAGGAAATCGATGCTAACGCGCTCCGACCGCATTAGTCCGCTCTGTCTCTGCGTGTGTGGACCCAGCGCCTCCACAAAAACCAGGACAGATCCTCGGAAACACAAGCCCAGAGTCCAGACCGTGCTCTGGAGGTCACCACAGACCACGGACACACGAGAAACAACAGCAAACAGAGAGGTTTGTGTTGTCCTCGAACATGTTCTTTTCCTCTAAAACAATTCAAAGTGGGTTGAACAAACTCAAGTTGTTGTGGAGTAAAGCGTGTTACTTTGGCTTCATTAGTTTCTGAGACTGAGCACAGGTTCAAACCTTAACCAATGATTATTGAGCATGTGTTGAACAGAAAAGTCAGTAAATGGTGCGGCAGTGGCTCAGTGGTAGAGCGGCCGTCCTTCAACCGGAAGGTAGTAGGTTTGATTCCCGCTCGCCCCACAGTTCATTGTGTCCTTGGGCAAGACACTTAACCCACCTTGCCTCCAGTGTCTGTAACACTGGTGTATGAATGTGTGTTTGGTGGTGGTAGGTGCCGGTTGTAAAGCACTTTGTGATAATTATCTGTGAAAGGTGCTATATAAATAAATTACTTACTTACTTAAATTTAAAAATACACTTATTTTATTACTGTCATTTTAAATATAATTTTATCTTTGAATTTATGTTCTACATTTACTGGTTGCGGCCCTTGGCCTTTGGGGCCGTTGTTCGGCCCCTGGGACAATGCATTGTTTTGCACATCCATTATCTTTGAAATTTACCTTTGTATGTTTTAATGCATTTCAAATTTCATAAAAGAAAAATAATCTCAAGCTAAGGGAGAGAAAAGAGCAGGTTGATGCTTACTTAGCTTGACGAAGCTAACACAAAGCTAACAAAGAAATGAGCTGAGTCCTTGAGGAGGTGGGGATTGTTGTGTTAATATTGAAACCACAGTTATTGGAACATGTGAGGGCCTAAACCAAACAGTTTAAAGTAAAGTTGAAACATGTGCAGAGAGTACGTGGCTTCAGCTCCAGACTCACGGTGTCGTCGTCATCAGCTCACCAGAGACTACACCGAAGGAGGATCAGGTGTGAAAGCTGTCTGGGGGGGGGCTACACAGCTCACACTCCAGACGTGTTTATGTAGTCAAAACCTCAACTTCTGTTTGTGTAATATTTCTCATGTCACAAAAAAGTGGAGGCTCGTCCGGAAAGTTATGAAAGAACATATTGTTATTTTGAACAGAGCTTCTTACTTAAATGCCAAGAAACAACTTTATGTATTAAAAACTCTGTCTCTGAAAGTACACATTCCACAAAAGAGACTCACTTTGCTGGAGCTTGATGAAGGAGTTAAAAAAACTGAAATGAGACATGTTCCTGGTGCGTTTAAAGAGACAGGTTTTCATCTAAATCACAGGAATAAAGTGGATTAATAGTTTACAGTTTAGTCCTGCTTTACTCCAGGTTATCCTCGCTTGTGTTCCTACTTTAGAGCTGTCCTTTTCCTGTCCTCAGTCCTCACTTGTTTCCTCGGCTCCTGTGTGAGAGTTCGGTCTGTGTCGTCTGCAGAGAACACATCGAGCTCATGTTTTATCGACGCTGCGCTGAATAAGACATGAGTGTTTACTGCTCTGGACTAAGTGTCTCTGTGTCTCTTCCACGAAACACACACAAACAAACCTGGTCTCGTTTCACTGCAGAAGCCCCGCCCACTCAGCCTCACAGCCTGCTCTGATTGGTCAGACCGTTCTAGACACAGTAGTTTCTTGTTTGAGTGAATATAATGGAGATAAAGACAGAGCGCTGTCAGGGTCTGAACACACACAACTCCAGTGTTTTATAAACTGAGAATAATCCTAAATCCACTGTTGACAGTTTTAACAAAGAAACATAAGAGTCATAAGAGTCTTTGTCTGGAAAAGTCAAGGCTGGATTGTGTAGGATATATATATCTTTCACTTTTAATGGAAGGAAAAACTTTACTTAAACAGACTGTATCTGATTTTTTTCTTTAAACCTCAAATAGTAAAAAAAAAAAGCAGGTTTTATGATGGATTATAATAGACAATGGTCAGAGGGCTTTGTCCCGTCACAACTTTTGACTTTATGAACTCCCGGATGACTTTCGGTGTTTGTTCAGAATACAGCCCCCTCCTTCAATGGAACAGAGTAAATATTCAACACATACTCGGACGCTCTGAGGAAACGAGTCTTTTGGCCTTCGATAAACAGCAGACACACAGGAAACAGTGAGGAACCCCCCCACACTGTCCAAACACCTGCATGTTCTAAATGATCTTACAGCGTCTGTCTCTAAGTGTTAACCCCCCCAGGCCCAACGCTGCTGGGGCAGGCTGCAGTCACATGACCCCTAACCTGCTTGAAGACTTTAAACCTACCTCACTCTGTGACAGAAAAAACGGCACATTTACTGATGCCTTTGACTTACATTCCAAGAACCATCCTGTGACATTTGACCTCCGCTCACCCTTCTTCTTTGTGTCAGATAAATTATCTCATTTAGATTTCTTTAACATTTGAAAAGTTACCCTTCAAAACCCACTTTCCAATTGACTGTGTAATGTCTTGAGCTTTGTTTAACTCGATAAGTTGTGGTCTAATGTGGCCAAAGCACATTTCCAACCAGAATAAGCAGACAGAAGGTTGTTTTACCACAAATAGACACCGATACGGATATTTGTGAGGAAGAGCGCAGATAAAACGCAGTAAAAGGATAATGTAAGTGGAGAGAGTGGGCAGAGTGAGATCTGGAGGCTTCGGTTACGACTCCTGTATCCTCTGGCTTCTTCGCTCGATGCAAATCTCATCAGCGCTTTTCAGACACAAAACTGCATCAAACGGGAAGCGACAAAACAGAAACTAGAGAAAGATAGCAGGCATTAAACACGGACTCCAGCGAACGGAAACCGAGGCTGCAAATACGGCGTCAAGTTTCAGCCGCTTTGGAAAATATGCTCAATTTGATAAAAAATTTATAATGCGACTTTGAGAGCAGCTTGGGTTTCCTGCAGCAGCGCATTACGCAGCGCCTTTAATGTGGTTATGGCTCACTTTAACGCTGGCTTTGGGCTAATCTCATCCCAGACGTGTGTCCAGAAAGAAGAGAGGCTCGAGTCCACGGCAGGAGACAGAAAAACAGAAGAGAGGTCATACAGAGGGTTTATACTGAGCTCTAAAAAAGACTGAGGTTAAATATCATATATTATAGGGATTTTACAAAGAGTTAGCCAAACAGGACATTTGTGAAGAAAATGCTTCAAATGTTACAAGTACTTTTAAAATAATGCTCCATACAGAGACAGTGCTCTGACGTAAACTATTCTCTTGTGTCTTTTCTGTGACCAGTTTGTGTTGTTCCTTATATATGTTGTCTCTTTACTCTTGGTTTAAAAAGGTCCTGGACCCAGAGTCTGAGAACCATGTCCTGTTTAGTCCTGATGCCTGCTGCACAAAGACAGGAGGTTTAAGGCAACAAGCTGTAACGTTTCTATCTGTAAACCTTTAAAAACCATACAACGTTTAGCTTTAAACTCATTTAGATGGTTATCTGACTGTTCAAATCAGACTAAAACCTGTTCAAATCCAAATAAAACCTGTAGAAATGAAAGGACTGGTGAAGAAAACCCTTGTGTGCAGCCTTGGTTTCGACTGACCAGATCTTAGTAACTCTGATTGAACATGTCTGGGCAAATCAGCTCAACTTTGCAAATATTATACATGCTGCACACTGAGATTTAAGGCAGTGCAGTCACAGAAAGAGCCTAATATTCTGTGAAAATACTGAAATATTATGTAGTTTTATCAGACACACTGAGTATTCCTCATAGATGCATGCTTTTTGTCTGTTTTATTCCTAATCTCTAATAAAAGTTGAGGTTTGTTTTGTCTCTTTTGTTTGTTTCTGTTCAGACTATGTTTTTCTGCTTCTATCAATCCATTAATCTGCTTCCAGGATCAATAAACAGGAATAAACTGTCTCCAATCAATTACGCCCCACTTCATTTTCATAACTGAGCTGTTGTTGTAAACACGGCTCCTCCTCCTTCAGACCCGGACCAGGACTCCGACTCAGGACTCAGACAGAGCAGGACCAGACCCTCACAGGGATCAGGTTCGATCAGAGCGGGATCGGTTTACCGCTAAAACGCTGCTGCGCTCACAGATCGATCCCACACTCTCCTCCACATTCTGCTCTGGGCCCTGTTAAACACTTTAAAAGCAGCAGCTCATTCATTTTTAATGAAAAAAGGCAAACAGGAACAAATGCAGATAAATGCCACAGGATTCACCAGGATCTGACGCTTTATCTTCCACTAAAACATTCTCCTGCAATATTTTTAACATTAGACAAAGAGGGGGCCGTCCTGTTCAAAACCTGTTTAAATCCATCTAAAACCTGTTCAAATCCATTTAAAACCTGTTTAAATCCACCTAAAACCTGTTCAAATCCATCTAAAACCTGTTCATATCCACCTAAAACCTGTTCAAATCCATTTAAAACCTGTTCAAATCCACCTAAAACCTGTTTAAATCCATTTAAAACCTGTTTAAATCCACCTAAAACCTGTTCAAATCCACCTAAAACCTGTTTAAATCCATCTAAAACCTGTTTAAATCCATCTAAAACCTGTTCATATCCACCTAAAACCTGTTTAAATCCATTTAAAACCTGTTTAAATCCACCTAAAACCTGTTTAAATCCACCTAAAACCTGTTTAAATCCATCTAAAACCTGTTTAAATCCATCTAAAACCTGTTCATATCCACCTAAAACCTGTTTAAATCCATTTAAAACCTGTTTAAATCCACCTAAAACCTGTTTAAATCCACCTAAAACCTGTTTAAATCCATCTAAAACCTGTTTAAATCCATCTAAAACCTGTTCATATCCACCTAAAACCTGTTCAAATCCATTTAAAACCTGTTCAAATCCATCTAAAACTTGTTTAAATCCATCTAAAACCTGTACAAATCCTGCTAGTCTCTTTTACACACACCTCACTGAGAGTAGTTTTTCTTAAATGTCTAAAATTAAAATGTTGGTGTCCTTTAACCAAATGAAAGTCAGCTTTTATTGTTCCTGATTTGGAGTGCACATATCTGTGTTCAGTGGACGCATATGTTTTCTGCTTCTGTAATGTTGATATTCCACACATCAGTCTTTTGTAGAAACATCCAACAACAACATTTGACTCGGGCGACAGCTCTGTAAACCGAGCCGGACGTCGATAACCGTCCTTCTTCTGCGGTGAACCCCCGTCCGTTCTCCTGAGCTCGCAGCAGGAAAAGGAGAACCGGCGACAGCTGTGGAGACGCCGTCAGGTCAGGGTCAGGACTAAGTGGTTCCTTCGCTGCGACACTTGATCCTCTTTATCCAATCAGAGGAGTTTATATTCACTCTGTTACAGCCAGAAGCATCCCATAATAAACATGAGGGAGGACTGGGTTTGATGGGACTGATGAGAAAAGGAATGAAGAATTATTTGCCCTTTCTCTTTGATCGTAGTTTCTTTAATCATGAGAATGGTCAAAATAACTCACAAAGATAAGGGTAAAAAATTATATAATGTAAAATAAAAGCTGGAAAGGTCCGTATGTGGTTGTTCTGGGGGCGAGGGGTGTGGTTGAAAATACATAATAACATGACAGAAAGTTCATACAACAAAACATTTTGCCTAAAACACAAACGGACACAGAGTCTGAGCGAAGGCAGAGGTCTAATGGTGGTAATCGTTTCCTTTGATGCAACACTCAATTCTCTTTATCCAATCAGAGGAGTTTATATTCACTCTGTTACAGCCAGAAACATCCCATAATAAACAGAGAGGAACTTGAGACAGAGAAGAGCCGACCACAGACCCAGGAGAAACCGCAGTAAGTGGGTCTGCTGTGGTTCTGAGGAGCCGAGTCAATACCATCAGACCTCAGGGGAACCAGACACGAACAGAATCAGGCCACAGCTGCAGCGAGTACTGAGGCGAGTACTGAGGCTTAGGGTGAGTACTGAGGTGAGTAGTACTGAGGCGAGTACTGAGGCTTAGGGTGAGTACTGAGGTGAGTAATACTGAGGTGAGTACTGAGGCTTAGGGTGAGTACTGAGAAGAGTACTGAGGCTCAGGGTGAGTACAGAGGCGAGTACTGACATGAATAGTGAGGTGAGTACTGAGGTGAGTACTGAGGCTTAGGGTGAGTACTGAGGCTTAGGGTGAGTACTGAGGTGAGTACTGAGGCTCAGGGTGAGTACTGAGGTGAGTACTGAGGCGAGTACTGACGTGGGTACTGAGGCTTAGGGTGAGTACTGAGGTGAGTACTGAGGCGAGTATTGAGGTGAGTATTGAGGTGAGTACAGAGGCGAGTACTGACATAAATAGTGAGGTGAGTACTGAGGCGAGTACTGAGGCTTAGGGTGAGTACTGAGGTGAGTAGTACTGAGGTGAGTACTGAGGCTTAGGGTGAGTACTGAGGTGAGTAGTACTGAGGTGAGTAGTACTGAGGTGAGTACTGAGGCTTAGGGTGAGTACTGAGGTGAGTACTGAGGTGAGTACTGAGGCTTAGGGTGAGTACTGAGAAGAGGACTGAGGCTCAGGGTGAGTACAGAGGCAAGTACTGACGTGAATAGTGAGGTGAGTACTGAGGTGAGTACTGAGGCTTAGGTTGAGTACTGAGGTGAGTACTGAGGTGAGTACTGACGTGAGTACTGAGGCGAGTACTGAGGCGAGTATTGAGGTGAGTATTGAGGTGAGTACAGAGGCGAGTACTGACATGAATAGTGAGGTGAGTACTAAGGTGAGTACTGAGGCTCAGGGTGAGTACTGAGGTGAGTACTGAGGCGAGTACTGACGTGGGTACTGAGGCTTAGGGTGAGTACTGAGGTGAGTACTGAGGCGAGTATTGAGGTGAGTATTGAGGTGAGTACAGAGGCGAGTACTGACATAAATAGTGAGGTGAGTACTGAGGCGAGTACTGAGGCTTAGGGTGAGTACTGAGGTGAGTAGTACTGAGGTGAGTACTGAGGCTTAGGGTGAGTACTGAGGTGAGTAGTACTGAGGTGAGTAGTACTGAGGTGAGTACTGAGGCTTAGGGTGAGTACTGAGGTGAGTACTGAGGTGAGTACTGAGGCTTAGGGTGAGTACTGAGAAGAGGACTGAGGCTCAGGGTGAGTACAGAGGCAAGTACTGACGTGAATAGTGAGGTGAGTACTGAGGTGAGTACTGAGGCTTAGGTTGAGTACTGAGGTGAGTACTGAGGTGAGTACTGACGTGAGTACTGAGGCGAGTACTGAGGCGAGTATTGAGGTGAGTATTGAGGTGAGTACAGAGGCGAGTACTGACATGAATAGTGAGGTGAGTACTGAGGTGAGTACTGAGGCTCAGGGTGAGTACTGAGGTGAGTACTGAGGCGAGTACTGACGTGGGTACTGAGGCTTAGGGTGAGTACTGAGGTGAGTACTGAGGCGAGTATTGAGGTGAGTATTGAGGTGAGTACAGAGGCGAGTACTGACATGAATAGTGAGGTGAGTACTGAGGCGAGTACTGAGGCTTAGGGTGAGTACTGAGGTGAGTAGTACTGAGGTGAGTACTGAGGCTTAGGGTGAGTACTGAGGTGAGTAGTACTGAGGTGAGTACTGAGGCTTAGAGTGAGTACTGAGGTGAGTACTGAGGTGAGTACTGAGGCTTAGGGTGAGTACTGAGAAGAGGACTGAGGCTCAGGGTGAGTACAGAGGCAAGTACTGACGTGAATAGTGAGGTGAGTACTGAGGTGAGTACTGAGGCTTAGGGTGAGTACTGAGGTGAGTACTGAGGCGAGTACTGACGTGAGTACTGAGGCTTAGGGTGAGTACTGAGGTGAGTAGTACTGAGGTGAGTACTGAGGCTTAGGGTGAGTACTGAGGTGAGTAGTACTGAGGTGAGTACTGAGGCTTAGGGTGAGTACTGAGGTGAGTACTGAGGTGAGTACTGAGGCTTAGGGTGAGTACTGAGGTGAGTAGTACTGAGGTGAGTACTGAGGCTTAGGGTGAGTACTGAGGTGAGTAGTACTGAGGTGAGTACTGAGGCTTAGAGTGAGTACTGAGGTGAGTACTGAGGTGAGTACTGAGGCTTAGGGTGAGTACTGAGAAGAGGACTGAGGCTCAGGGTGAGTACAGAGGCAAGTACTGACGTGAATAGTGAGGTGAGTACTGAGGTGAGTACTGAGGCTTAGGGTGAGTACTGAGGTGAGTACTGAGGCGAGTACTGACGTGAGTACTGAGGCTTAGGGTGAGTACTGAGGTGAGTAGTACTGAGGTGAGTACTGAGGCTTAGGGTGAGTACTGAGGTGAGTAGTACTGAGGTGAGTACTGAGGCTTAGGGTGAGTACTGAGGTGAGTACTGAGGTGAGTACTGAGGCTTAGGGTGAGTACTGAGAAGAGGACTGAGGCTCAGGGTGAGTACAGAGGCAAGTACTGACGTGAATAGTGAGGTGAGTACTGAGGCTTAGGGTGAGTACTGAGGTGAGTACTGAGGCGAGTACTGACGTGAGTACTGAGGCTTAGGGTGAGTACTGAGGTGAGTACTGAGGCGAGTATTGAGACGAGTATTGAGGTGAGTACTGAGGCTTAGGGTGAGTACGGAGGGGAGTACTGAGGCAAGTACTGACGTGAGTACTGAGGCGAGTATTGAGGTGAGTACTGAGGCGAGTATTGAGGTGAGTATTGAGGTGAGTACTGAGGCGAGTATTGAGGTGAGTACTGAGGCGAGTACTGAGGCGAGTATTGAGGTGAGTATTGAGGCGAGTACAGAGGCGAGTACTGAGATGAGTACTGAGATGAGTACTGAGGGGAGTATTGAGGTAAGTATTGAGGTGAGTACTGAGGCGAGTATTGAGGTGAGTACTGAGGCGAGTATTGAGGTGAGTATTGAGGCGAGTATTGAGGTGAGTACTGAGGCGAGTACTGAGATGAGTACTGAGGGGAGTATTGAGGTGAGTACTGAGGCGAGTATTGAGGTGAGTACTGAGGCGAGTACTGAGGCGAGTATTGAGGTGAGTATTGAGGCGAGTACTGAGGTGAGTTCTGAAGCGAGTACTAAGGTGTACTGAGGTGAAAAAGGTGAAACCACACAGCTGTTAGTGAACACGGAAGCCAGGTGAGCAACACCAGAGGGGTTTTGTAGTTTTTATACTTTGATGGTTATTCTAAACCGAGGCAGGAGCAGATATCGATAACAGCGTCTGCCGTGTTGAATGTTTTGGACAGGCCGCACATTACATTTTACATTTATATTTATTCATTTCATTTACATTAAGCTTCCATTTACCAGTGTTACATCTGGAACACCACTGGAGGTAAGTAGGGTTAAGTGGTTTGCCCAAGGACACAGTAGGAGAGGGGAAGAGCAGGAATCGAACCACCAACCTTCTGGTTGAGGGATTCGCTGTGAGAAAGAGACCAGACTGTCCTGCCTTTAAAAAGAAGAAAACGGTCTGGTAAAGCACAATAATCAATCACAACCTCTTTGATAAAAGATGTCCTAGAGGAACCCTCTCAGACGCTGTAGCTGGTGACATAAACAATTACTTTAAAGTTAATTAGTTTCTAGATTTATTAAAATAAGGTAAATAATAACTTCTTATTAAAACACATCAACAACCTGTATTATTTTATTAAGTACAGTAGAACTCAGTAGTACTGAGAAAGTTATTGCTGTTTTCACAATTAAGTGTTTAATATTTTTTGCAAAAGCATAATCCTTTTGAGTTCTTTGCTTCGTATTGTAATAATCAAGGTATTTTTAATATAGACTAACTTCTATTTGTCACAAAATGAATATATTTAGGGGGAAGCACTGCCCCAACAATACCAACAACTCAAATGTTTTAAGGAAACTAAACGTTACTCTTAACAACAGGACTCAAAACGTTCCCTGAAGAGCTTAAGTGGACGTCTCCAGGGTTAAGTCCCTCAGGTCTGTGTCTTTGAAGACTTCTCTGATAAAGACTCTTTAACAAACAGGAAGTGTCCCGGGTTAATCCCCCGTTGACCCTCACCTCAGCCCGAGACCTGAACTGGGACTAGACCCGAGGTCCGGACTCAAGAGAAGAAGAGAGGCGTCTGGGAGGATTCTCTGCTTCAGCGACGTTTAAAGACCTCTGTCACAACAAACGACGAAGAAACAACGGACGGACGAAGAAAGACACAGCTGGAAAAAGACTTCAGAGGGAAAAGGAACGGGTTTTTACCAGGTTTGGTCCTGGTCTTATTCTGTTGTTGACCTTGTTTAGTTTTGGCTTGGTCCAGGTTTATTTCTTTGTTTAATTTTAGTCCTGGTTTAGACTTGGTTCTGGTCTAGTCCAGGTTATGCCCCAGGTTTGACCTTTACCCTTGTTTATTATTCCAGATGTAGTTTGGTTTGGTGTTGTTGGCTAAATGCTGCTTTTATGTTTCATTGAAAAGACATTAAATGAGATAATGTCGGGTTCGATCTAAGTTCAGTTCTTGGTTTAGGAAAGTTCTGTTAGTCGTTTAGTCCAGTTTTAGTCGGATTAGAGTCCTGTTTGATTGACAGGTGAAACGGGAAGTGACATCGTGAAGAGGAGCAGTAAAATGGCGTCCTGCTGCTGTTCATTAGACACAGTTTAACACGTCTGCCTCTTGCTCTAAATGAGCTTCACAGCCGCCTTCATTTACCCAGAATCCCCAGCGAGAGTCCTGCTGAGTGTCAGCCTAAAGACTCCTCACCCCAGCTCATTCAGACGACGCTCAGGCGACCACAACTCCCATCATGCACTGCACAGGCTTTGTGAATGCCAGCTGGGGCTGGTACTCTCCAGAACGCTCCCGGGATATAGGATGGTCTCAGTCCCACTGCCAACAGCTCCACATCCTGACACAGAGCTTCTGTTCGACTGCAACATGCCCTACATTTATCTCGTTCACTAAAGATTCTCAGCATTTGGAATATAATCTCCAATAATTTATGGATTAACAACATGTGGCTGAACTTAATATTTACCAACTCCATCGAGCTCAAAGCCATTAAGGCTTTACATTTTGAAACCATAAACAACATTTTTAAGTTAATTGGTTTTGGACTCATTAAAGAAAAGGTAAATGTGGAACAAAAACTTTATTAAAATGCAGTAATACAATTTTAAATGAATAATTAAACAGGTTAAAACTGTTATATTTTTATATATAAAAAAAAAAAAATCAACATTTGTGTGAAGAAAACCTTTCTACCTTTTTCTGTAATTTTATTCAGGTTGTAAGCGTTTTCTAAATGCTTGTCTTCAGACGGATCCCTTGATGTTTCCGGTGAGAGTCGCAGGTTAAACCTTTAAAGAGAAGAAGAAACAAAAACCTGAAGAGCAGCTCAGCATCTTTAAAGAAAGTCTCTGTGACCTCTCGTGACCTCTCAGCAGGAAACTCAGGCCGTTAACAAACAGGAAGTGCTCCTGTCACCAAACTGTCCAACGCTGACAGCAGCTCTGGGTTCTTGTTTGTCTCTGAAGTTCTCTGATGTGGCTGCTCTGTACAGTCTTGACTCTTAAAGTGACACAAGGAAAAAGGACTTCCAGCTTTAGGACAGCTCCCTTTTCTGTTTTACAAAATGTCCGCTCCAAGAACAAACTTGTTCTAAACTGTTCAGTTATGTTGCTTCAATATTTCAATAAACTATCTAAGATGAGATAAAGGCTTTGTGCAGTTTTCATGTTTTATTTTTAAGATAAATCATTAGATCCTGGAAAAGGAAAAGCTGGAGCTGTAATGAGTTTTGAATATTGTTCCATGACTAAGACAGTTCTGTGTTGGCTCTTTGAACAGGAGCTGCTGTGAGGAGCCACTGCTGGAGACATGAGGGGACACAGTGTGGGGGCCGTTGACCCAGGATGGCCACATGAACGTGAGCCAGTGCTGTAGTTTCCCGAGGCTCAGTGAAGGCCACAGGAGCCGAGCGGAGAGTTACAGTCGTGGTCCTGAAGAGTTAGGGACCAAACTAAAAGCCTGTGTCCCTGATCCTGACGATTCAGACAGGGTTTGTGAAAAACCTTTTGTCAAAATAATAAGAGGCTGTCAACGGAAGGCAAAAGGATGAAAAAAAACAAACATTTTACATTTATTTTGCATTTTTTATCTTAAAAATAAATAATTATTGATTAATACATTCTTCTGACTGAAAACATTTAAGTCTGAACTTTTTCTTCTGGGTCTCAGGAGGATGAAGATAATAACCTGTTTTAGACCTGTTTTAGACCAGGTTTAGACCTGTTTTAGACCAGGTTTAGACCTGTTTTAGACCAGGTTTAGACCAGGTTTAGACCTGTTTTAGACCAGGTTTAGACCTGTTTTAGGCCTGGTTTAGACCTGTTTTAGACCAGGTTTAGACCAGGTTTAGACCAAGTTTAGACCTGTTTTACACCAGGTTTAGACCAGGTTTAGACCTGTTTTAGGCCTGGTTTAGACCTGTTTTAGACCAGGTTTAGACCAGGTTTAGACCAGGTTTAGACCTGTTTTACACCAGGTTTAGACCAGGTTTAGACCAGGTTTAGACCAGGTTTAGACCTGTTTTACACCAGGTTTAGACCAGGTTTAGACCAAGTTTAGACCAGGTTTAGACCAGGTTTAGACCTGTTTTAGGCCTGGTTTAGACCTGTTTTAGACCAGGTTTAGACCAGGTTTAGACCAAGTTTAGACCTGTTTTACACCAGGTTTAGACCAGGTTTAGACCAGGTTTAGACCTGTTTTAGGCCTGGTTTAGACCTGTTTTAGACCAGGTTTAGACCAGGTTTAGACCAGGTTTAGACCTGTTTTACACCAGGTTTAGACCAGGTTTAGACCAGGTTTAGACCTGTTTTACACCAGGTTTAGACCAGGTTTAGACCTGCTTTAGGCCTGGTTTAGACCTGTTTTACACCAGGTTTAGACCAGGTTTAGACCTGCTTTAGGCCTGGTTTAGACCTGTTTTACACCAGGTTTAGACCAGGTTTAGACCTGCTTTAGGCCTGGTTTAGACCTGTTTTAGACCAGGTTTAGACCTGGGAGACCCTTGACTGTGGAGTGAGGTCAGTGACAAACATGAGGTTCTCCACAAAAACCTGAAGAGCAGATTAAGACCTTTTAGGAAACAACCGTATGACCCCCAGTGGTTACCTTTGACCCCCGTCTGTAAGCCCCCAGTGGACCCCCTTCCTCTCTTTGTGTTTGACTAATGAGCAGGTCTTTGTAGGTCTTAGTAGTTCTCTGTAGGTCTTCGGTCCTGGTCTCGGTCGGTGTTTGCGTCCTCAGCTCTGATCTGACGTCAACAGGAAGTGGAGCAGGTGAGCTTTGAATGAAGAGCGTCACGGTTCACGGCCTGGGCTCAGAGTGAGACCTCCTGAACCCTGTCATTAGGCTCTTCACAGGTAACAGGTAACAAGCAGACGACAGGACTCTCACTCCTCCTCTTCACTAATCACTTCCTTTTTCAGCTGCACTCTTTTGTTTTCTCATTTAGGCAAAGCAGTTAAAACATGACCTAATGACCTGAGACTGCACTTTATATTCCATTATTGTGGTTACAAGATGACAATATACAGCTAAAACTATGGAAATTATGGATTATTATTAAAACCTGAATGAGTTATTTTGTCATTCATTCAGCAAATTCAGAGCAAAGTCTGTACTGTTCTTTTAAATGAATCATGAAGAGTGCTTTTCAGTGACGATCTCTGAAAGAGAGTCAGTCAGAGATTGTTGCAATACACTTTATATAAAAAAACTACATTTATTTCAATTTACTTTTATTTTTATAGCCTGGTCTCATAATAACAAATGGTCAAACTGGCTAAACTCAACCACCTCTCCCGGCCTTAGAGCCCCCGTCAGGATCAGAGGAAACACTCAGGAGACGGAGCGTCCCAGGACGGTTCCAAACTCTCCATCGAATGAACAAATGAATGAAAATGTCTTTTTCTCTCCATGTTTTTAACTCTGATCCTTCCAGAGTGCCGAGTCACAGTCAGGTCCCGTCGGGTTGTTGTTTCTCATTTACGTCTGTTATTTCCAGTTTTGCTGTGCTTATGCAAAACATAAAATAAAAGAAGTTTGAGGCCAGACATTTAAATTCCAGCTGTTTTTCTGACTTGAGCAGGCTTTATCAACTAAACCAGTAAAACCCAAACCAAACCAGGGCAAACCCCGAACTGAGGAGGAGATACAAGCTTCGGAAAAGGCTTATCCACTGTGTTTCCATAAAGAGACTGATGAACAAAGAGCTGCTCAGAGTGAGACCTCCCCACACCTGTCATTAGACTCCATTCTGCTGTAAACAATAAACAATCTAACTCCTGCTCTTCACTAATCACTTCCTCTCGTCCTCTTCCTCCTCTTCATCACTGCTGCTGTCCTCGTCAGCTGCTGTAAACTCTTTACCTTCACTGTGCCTAAATATTCAAACTTTTTATTTCCCATTCACCTCTAATCCTTTTCAGATGGTCTAATCCTGGTTTAAACATAATCCTAGTCCTGGTTTTCATTTGTGGTATGTCCTGATTCCTGTTTAGTCTTGGTTTAGACCGGGTTTAGACCTGGATTTGGATAAAGCCAGATGAAAAACAGGAATAAGCCAGACTGAAAAGGGCTCCTGTCCTTCCCTTGCTCCTCCTCCTCTCAGAGAGACTCTGTTGCAGTGACTTGTGTGGGATTAGTGTTTAGAGGAGGTTAACGTGTCGCTGAACAAACTCACTCAGAGAGGATTAACTCTGGAGAGAAGCTGAGGCCCAGGAACAGAAGACACTGGCAAAAATGTACCACAAAGATAGATGTAATGTTTCCATGGTCGAGCACCAAGGCCTTCAAGACTTGCATGTTCCACAGTTTTTGACCCCAGGGTCACAGGGTCACAGGGTCACAGGGTCAGCTGGGTGCACTGGCCAACAGAAGTAAATACTGCGTCATTCAGAAGGTTTGGAAATGACCTAAAACTCTAAAAACATTTTTGAATCGTTTCTGTTTCCAGTCACGTTACTTAATTTAAACAATAACTATATTCGAATATGACACAAATAAATATAAAAGAAAAACAACATACATCTGTCATAAGGCTGCTTTATAATGTTACCAGTGTAACGTTAACGCTCTTTGATGAATTAGTCTGAGGCCCTTTTAAAGTTCTCCTCTAGTGGTCGTCAGAGGTACTACGCCTCACAGCTGCAGACCTTCCTCTGCTTTTATCCGAACTGATCTCTGGATCTAAAACAGGAAGAGGCTCTCCCAATGTTTGTTTTTTAAAATTCTTTCATCAGAAAATGTTGAAGTTTTCAATGACACTCACAGAAAGTTAAATTTAAAGCGTGTGTTAGAAACAGCTAACTCTGTTCCATAAAACAATGCTTTTTCATCTTTAAACACCTCAAGCCAACAAGAGTCTGTCTCCCAGAGCGTTATTTAGGATTTAGGAGGAATTTTTAAAGATAAAGTGAGGTCGTAAAATAGATGAGAAATATAAATTCTGCAAAGGCACACAGCGGTCGAGTTATTAGCTTTATTGAGTTATTCTCAGGAGAATGCAACAGAACTGCACAAAGAGTTGAGAAATATAAAAAGGAATGGTGCAATGTGTGTAAGACTTGCTTCATGTTTTATCTGTGGGTTTGTGTTTCTCATTTAATCCCAGACTTTTACAAAGATTAAAAAAGAGGTCCATCTGAACGCTGTCTCTGTGTTTGATCTCTTTCACAAATTATAAAGTTTGGCCCTTGTAACTTAAGAAATAAAAAAAATAATAATTTAGGAAAACAACAGACTGGTTTTGAGTTTGAGAAGACGTTTGGGTTTTACAGAAAAGCCTAATATGAGCCGAATAAAACCTGGGCCAAGCGCAGACTAAACTAGGTTTGATCCTATGCTCTAAGACACCCTTCAGGTATAAAACAGGAGCAGGACTAAACAGAACTAAACTGGGACTAAAACAGGACTACATCAGTAACAAAGCTCTGAACTGAATTAATTTTCATTACAGGACTAAACCTAAGCTAAATCAGAACTAAAGTAGAATTGAACCATCAGTTAAACAAGTCTGAACGCAAAACCCAATCTGAAACTGAATTTAAAAAGTTTAGTTTTAGTCCTTTAAACAGAAAACTCTTAGTCCTAAAATGAAACAATAAAAGATCAGACATAAAAGAGGAGAAGGTCAACACTGTCTGAATCTGTTCAAACCCAGATGTAAAAACAATGTTCAGATGCCTTTAGAGCTGTACAAAAAGAATCACTTGGATCTTGTTGGCCTAAAAGGTGTTTGTGTGAGGATCGGACTTGTATCTCTGTCAGGAAACTCCAGCAACAGGATTTATCCCCGACCTCTGACCCTGACACTGGCTCTGAGTCTGAAACGTGGAGCTGAGAGAGAGAATGGAGCAGCTCGGCTTTCACCAGGCGCTGCTCGTCCATCAGCGCAGAGCAATTAGACCGAGCTGCTCTCACATTTGAACAGAGATCTGCAACAGGACTCAAGCAGGACTCAAGCAGGTCTACAGCAGGACTACAGCAGGACTACACCAGGACTACACCAGGACTACAACAAGACTACAACAGGACTACAACAATACTACAAGAAGACTACAACAGGACTACACCAGGACTACAACAGGACTACACCAGGACTACACCAGGGCTACACCAGGACTACACCAGGACTACAACAAGACTACAACAAGACTACACCAGGACTACAACAGGGCTACAACAGGACTACAACAGGACTACACCAGGACTACACCAGGGCTACACCAGGACTACACCAGGACTACAACAAGACTACAACAAGACTACAACAGGACAACAACAAGACTACAACAGGACTACAACAGGACTACACCAGGACTACAACAATACTACAAGAAGACTACAACAGGACTACACCAGGACTACACCAGGACTACAACAGGACTACAACAGGACTAAAACAGGACTACAACAGGACGACAACAGGACTACACCAGGACTACACCAGGACTACAACAGGGCTACAACAGGACTACAACAGGACTACACCAGGACTACAACAGGACTACAACAGGACTACAACAGGACTACAACAGGACTACACCAGGACTACACCAGGACTAAACCAGGACTACACTATTACTACAACAGGACTACAACAGGACTACATCAGGACTACAACAGGACAACAACAGGACGACAACAGGACTACACCAGGACTACACCAGGACTACAACAGGGCTACACCAGGACTACAACAGGACTACACCAGGACTAAAACAAGACTACAACAGGACTACACCAGGACTACAACAGGACTACACCAGGACTACAACAATACTACAACAGGACTACACCAGGACTACAACAGGACTACACCAGGACTACAACAGGACTAAAACAAGACTACAACAGGACTACACCAGGACGACAACAGGACTACACCAGGACTACAACAGGACTACAACAGGACTACAACAGGACTACACCAGGACTACAACAGGACTACAACAAGACTACAACAAGACTACAACAGGACTACAACAGGACTACAACAGGACAATAACAGGATTACAACAGGACTACAACAGGACTACAACAGGACTACAACAAGACTACAACAGGACTACAACAAGACTACAACAAGACTACAACAGGACTAAACCAGGACTACAACAGGACTACAACAGGACTACAACAAGACTACAACAGGACTACAACAGGACTAAACCAGGACTACACCAGGACTACACTAGGACTAAAACAGGACAACAACAGGACTACACTAGGACTACAACAGGACTAAACCAGGACTACATCAGGACTACAACAGGACTACAACAAGACTACAGCAGGACTGCAACAGGACTACAACAAGACTACAACAGGACTACAACAGGACTACACCAGGACTACACCAGGACTACAACAGGACAACAACAGGACTACAACAGGACTACAACAAGACTACAACAAGACTACAACAGGACTACAACAGGACTACAACAGGACTACAACAGGACAATAACAAGACTACAACAAGACTACAACAGGACTACAACAGGACTACAACAGGACTACAACAGGACAATAACAGGATTACAACAGGACTACAACAGGACTACAACAGGACTAAACCAGGACTACACCAGGACTACACTAGGACTAAAACAGGACAACAACAGGACTACACTAGGACTACAACAGGACTAAACCAGGACTACATCAGGACTACAACAGGACTACAACAAGACTACAGCAGGACTACAACAGGACTACAACAAGACTACAACAGGACTACAACAGGACTACACCAGGACTACACCAGGACTACAACAGGACTACAACAGGACTACAACAAGACTACAGCAGGACTACAACAGGACTACAACAAGACTACAACAGGACTACAACAGGACTACACCAGGACTACAACAATACTACAAGAAGACTACAACAGGACTACACCAGGACTACACCAGGACTACAACAGGACTACAACAGGACTACAACAAGACTACAACAAGACTACAACAGGACTACAACAGGACTACAACAGGACTACAACAGGACTACAACAGGACAATAACAGAATTACAACAGGACTACAACAGGACTACAACAGGACTAAACCAGGACTACACCAGGACTACACTAGGACTAAAACAGGACAACAACAGGACTACACTAGGACTACAACAGGACTAAACCAGGACTACAACAGGACTACAACAGGACTACAACAAGACTACAGCAGGACTACAACAGGACTACAACAGGACTACAACAAGACTACAACAGGACTACAACAGGACTACACCAGGACTACACCAGGACTACAACAGGACTACAACAGGACTACAACAAGACTACAACAAGACTACACCAGGACTAAACCAGGACTACAACAGGACTAAACCAGGACTATACTAGGACTACAACAGGACTAAACCAGGACTACACTAGGACTACAACAGGACTAAACCAGGACTACACTAGGACTACAACAGGACTAAACCAGGACTACATCAGGACTACATCAGGACTAAACCAGGACTACACTAGGACTACAACAGGACTAAACCAGGACTACAACAGGACTACATCAGGACTACATCAGGACTAAACCAGGACTACATCAGGACTACATCAGGACTAAACCAGGACTACATCAGGACTACATCAGGACTACATCAGGACTACATCAGGACTAAACCAGGACTACACCAGGACTACATCAGGACTACATCAGGACTACATCAGGACTAAACCAGGACTACATCAGGACTACATCAGGACTACATCAGGACTACATCAGGACTACAACAGGACTAAACCAGGACTACAACAGGACTACATCAGGACTACATCAGGACTAAACCAGGACTACATCAGGACTACATCAGGACTAAACCAGGACTACATCAGGACTACATCAGGACTACATCAGGACTACATCAGGACTAAACCAGGACTACACCAGGACTACATCAGGACTACATCAGGACTAAACCAGGACTACATCAGGACTACATCAGGACTAAACCAGGACTACATCAGGACTACATCAGGACTAAACCAGGACTACATCAGGACTACATCAGGACTAAACCAGGACTACACTAGGACTACAACAGGACTAAACCAGGACTACATCAGGACTACAACAGGACTAAACCAGGACTACATCAGGACTACATCAGGACTAAACCAGGACTACATCAGGACTAAACCAGGACTACAACAGGACTACATCAGGACTAAACCAGGACTACATCAGGTCTAAACCAGGACTAAACCAGGACTACATCAGGACTACATCAGGACTAAACCAGGACTACATCAGGACTAAACCAGGACTACATCAGGACTACATCAGGACTAAACCAGGACTACAACAGGACTACATCAGGACTAAACCAGGACTACGGTTTGTTACAGGCTCAGATAAATGTCACAAACACGAACTGGCTTTTGGATTATGTTAAACAAAATATCAAAGTGTCTCATTAATAATATTTTTTCCCGTTTTGTTTCATAGATAATTGTTATTTTATTATAATCGAGTATAGCACACATAGGTTACAGTTATGGGACTAAATCTTCAAAAAGCTCTATTTATTGAAGATATAAAGCAGATAATTTCCCAGATATGGACATTTTAAAGCAGTTCTGTAAAAAGACACATTCACTGATGACTGCTTTTTCCATTCTGTCTCTTGAGAGCACAGCCCTCAAACTCTTAAAAAATGGTTTGCCTTTTTACTGCCTCATATTTTTAAACATATTCTTGTGACCAAATCCCAAAAAGCTGCAGCTAAAGCTCCTGAAGCGAGTTGCGGATGTGAGCAGCTGACCTGAGAACAGCTCTCTTCATTAAGCCGGCGTTTGTTGTGCTCGTGTTGTGGCTGTGTTTGCGTTTTTGGCACAGCGAGTGTTAAAGTTTGAGTGTAAACGGCAGAAACATGTTCTAAATTTATCGCTGAGTCGTAGTAGCAGCCGGCCCTCGGTCAGAGCCACACGGGTCCAATCTGTTAAAAAAGCAAACGCTGCTAATTCCTCAGCGCTCTGCCACTGAGCCGAGCAGTCTCCAGGGAAGGATGGGATTTGAACAGGAGCTGAGAGAGGACAGGGGAACTAAACCAGGACTAGACCAGGATTTAGGAATGGGATTTGGCACAAACCAGAACTCAAACAAAACCAGGACCAAGACTAAACCAAACATAAAACCTGGGACTGGGAAATTTAAAAAGACTAAACCACGACTATACCAGGACTTTTCCAGGATTAATGTAGGACTAAACCAAGACTAATCAAGAAAGAAACCGTTCTTTTTTCTGTCCTGTTCCCAAGCCTTCCCATTAGAAATCCTCCGTCCCGGGTTACAAACCTGCAACAGTCACCTGCCGCAGGTCGCATGACCGCACAGTGGCCTGTTTCAGTTTGCCTTTACCTGCGCTTCAGTATCCAGGTTTTGAATGTTTTTTTATTTTTATTTAAGTCTCCTGTTATTGTGTTTTTGCTGTCTCTTGTTTCTGAAGCTGCTGATCAACTGAGCATGTGCGAGTTTAGTGAAGACACCAAACAAAGCTGGAGCAAGCAGCAACCTTCACACAGCAACAAAAGCTATTACAGTGATTTTAAAAGACTGTTATAACCCAAGCATTTTACAGAAACAGTGCAGTTCGTCCAACACTAGGCTAATGTTTGTGTCTCCACTGCTCTCACAGACCAACTTCACTAAACAGCCGCTGAAGGACACTCTATTCTTCATATGTTTTTTCAAAACCTCGTTCTGCTCTGAGACAGGGACAGCCCGCTCCAGTCAAAGCTCAGGACATGTTTGATTGACTATTTTCTGTCCATTTCTTGTTGGAAATGTGCTAAATAAGCCATGTCTGATGTTTCTTTGCATTCACTATGGTTTTGTCCCATTCAATGAATCCAAGATGCAATTGTAAAAGAGATATTAGTAACCACTTTTCTCTGAGGCAGGTAAATGTCATATCACAAATATTGAAAGAACTGGGGTAAGGCTCATAATTCACTCATGTGCAGGGAAGCACACTCACTGACTACAGCTGGAAATGTTCCTGCCAAGAAATAAGGTTATGTTAAGTCCTAGACACTGAGTTTTAATAAGAAACACAGAAAACTGAGGTGAGTGTAAAGGCAGCAGTGAAGTGGCCTTATGATAATATTGATATTAGCTTCACATCCCCCGCCCACTCACCCAGATGGAGAGTTCTGATTGGACCAAAGCCACAGACGGATGGCTGTTATTGGACGTCTGCCATCAACGGAGCACTCTGATTGGACCTGAGCCACAAGACTCTGTGGACAGACGGAGAGCACCGGCTGTTGGACTCCAGCCACTGTCTGTGTCTGAGAGAAAAAACGGGACTAAAACAGGACTAAAGCAGGACTAAATTAGGTCTAAAGTAGGTCTAAGGTAGGTCTAAGTCAGGGTCAAAAGAGTTCTAGGTCTAGTCTTTATCAGGGTCACATGATCACATTCAAAGCAATGATTCTAGTTCAGTTAAAATTCTCTATTTAGTCTCATTGTCGATCTAAAACCTGCTTACATCCAACTAAACCTGAGAAAAATCAAGCTAAAAGCACTATGGAACTGTCCTGGACAGATCTCTTTTTTTTAGTTGTCATCTGACCCAGATGGAGACTCTAAGAACAGCAGGGTTGTCTAGTGAAGACTTTAAAGTCCTTTGAGGGAACTGATTTGATCTGAACGAAAACCCCTGTGAACACCTGTCTTATGTAGTTTTTAAGAGAGAGCAGTTAGATTTCCAGTCACAGAGACGCCAGTGTGAAAAGGAAAAGAGAGGACTCACAGTAGAACAGGGAGGACACACCCACAACTCAAAATGTCACAATGGGCATTTAGATATACTGTTGTCCATCCACAGTTGTGTCTCTGTTAAGAGTCTGTTGTGTCTCTGTTGTGTCTCTGTTAAGAGTCTGTTGTGTCTCTGTTGTGTCTCTGTTGTGAGTCTGTTGTGTCTCTGTTGTGAGTCTGTTGTGAGTCTGTTGTGTCTCTGTTGTGTCTCTGTTGTGAGTCTGTTGTGAGTCTGTTGTGTCTCTGTTGTGAGTCTGTTGTGAGTCTGTTGTGATTCTGTTGTGAGTCTGTTGTGAGTCTGTTGTGAGTTTGTTGTGTCTCTGTTGTGTCTCTGTTGTGAGTCTGTTGTGAGTCTGTTGTGTCTCTGTTGTGAGTCTGTTGTTTCTCTGTTGTTTCTCTGTTGTGAGTCTGTTGTGAGTCTGTTGTGAGTCTGTTGTTTCTCTGTTGTGAGTCTGTTGTGAGTCTGTTGTGAGTCTGTTGTGATTCTGTTGTGAGTCTGTTGTTTCTCTGTTGTGAGTCTGTTGTGAGTCTGTTGTGAGTCTGTTGTGAGTCTGTTGTGAGTCTGTTGTGTCTCTGTTGTGTCTCTGTTGTGAGTTTGTTGTTTCTCTGTTGTGAGTCTGTTGTGAGTCTGTTGTGAGTCTGTTGTGAGTCTGTTGTGTCTCTGTTGTGTCTCTGTTGTGAGTTTGTTGTGTCTCTGTTGTTTCTCTGTTGTGAGTCTGTTGTGAGTCTGTTGTGTCTCTGTTGTGTCTCTGTTGTGAGTTTGTTGTGTCTCTGTTGTGTCTTTGTGAGTCTGTTGTGAGTCTGTTGTGAGTCTGTTGTGTCTCTGTTGTGTCTCTGTTGTGAGATTGTTGTGAGTCTGTTGTGTCTCTGTTGTGTCTCTGTTGTGAGATTGTTGTGAGTCTGTTGTGTCTCTGTTGTGTCTCTGTTGTGAGTCTGTTTTGTCTCTGTTGTGTCTCTGTTGTGAGTCTGTTGTGTCTCTGTTGTGTCTCTGTTGTGAGTCTGTTGTGAGTCTGTTGTGTCTCTGTTGTGAGTCTGTTGTGAGTCTGTTGTGTCTCTGTTGTGAGTCTGTTGTGAGTCTGTTGTGAGTCTGTTGTGAGTCTGTTGTGAGTCTGTTGTGAGTTTGTTGTGTCTCTGTTGTGTCTCTGTTGTGAGTCTGTTGTGTCTCTGTTGTGAGTCTGTTGTGAGTCTGTTGTGAGTCTGTTGTGAGTCTGTTGTGTCTCTGTTGTGTCTCTGTTGTGAGATTGTTGTGAGTCTGTTGTGTCTCTGTTGTGTCTCTGTTGTGAGATTGTTGTGAGTCTGTTGTGTCTCTGTTGTGAGTCTGTTGTGAGTCTGTTGTGTCTCTGTTGTGAGTCTGTTGTGAGTCTGTTGTGTCTCTGTTGTGAGTCTGTTGTGAGTCTGTTGTGTCTCTGTTGTGAGTCTGTTGTGAGTCTGTTGTGAGTCTGTTGTGAGTCTGTTGTGAGTCTGTTGTGTCTCTGTTGTGAGTCTGTTGTGAGTCTGATGTGAGTCTGTTGTGAGTCTGTTGTTTCTCTGTTGTGAGTCTGTTGTGAGTCTGATGTGAGTCTGATGTGAGTCTGTTGTGTCTCTGTTGTGAGTCTGTTGTGAGTCTGTTGTGAATCTGTTGTGAGTCTGTTGTGAGTCTGTTGTGTCTCTGTTGTGAGTCTGTTGTGAGTCTGTTGTTTCTCTGTTGTTTCTCTGTTGTGAGTCTTTTGTGAGTCTGTTGTGAGTCTGTTGTGTCTCTGTTGTGAGTCTGTTGTGTCTCTGTTGTGTCTCTGTTGTGAGTCTGTTGTGTCTCTGTTGTGTCTCTGTTGTGAGTCTGTTGTGAGTCTGTTGTGAGTCTGTTGTGAGTTTGTTGTGTCTCTGTTGTGAGTCTGTTGTGTCTCTGTTGTGTCTCTGTTGTGAGTCTGTTGTGTCTCTGTTGTGTCTCTGTTGTGAGTCTGTTGTGAGTCTGTTGTGAGTCTGTTGTGAGTTTGTTGTGTCTCTGTTGTGTCTCTGTTGTGAGTCTGTTGTGTCTCTGTTGTGAGTCTGTTGTGAGTCTGTTGTGAGTCTGTTGTGAGTCTGTTGTGTCTCTGTTGTGTCTCTGTTGTGAGTCTGTTGTGAGTCTGTTGTGTCTCTGTTGTGTCTCTGTTGTGTCTCTGTTGTGAGTCTGTTGTGTCTCTGTTGTGTCTCTGTTGTGAGTCTGTTGTGAGTCTGTTGTGTCTCTGTTGTGAGTCTGTTGTGAGTCTGTTGTGTCTCTGTTGTGAGTCTGTTGTGAGTCTGTTGTGTCTCTGTTGTGAGTCTGTTGTGTCTCTGTTGTGAGTCTGTTGTGAGTCTGTTGTGAGTCTGTTGTGAGTCTGTTGTGAGTCTGTTGTGAGTTTGTTGTGTCTCTGTTGTGTCTCTGTTGTGAGTCTGTTGTGTCTCTTTTGTGAGTCTGTTGTGAGTCTGTTGTGAGTCTGTTGTGAGTCTGTTGTGTCTCTGTTGTGTCTCTGTTGTGAGATTGTTGTGAGTCTGTTGTGTCTCTGTTGTGTCTCTGTTGTGAGATTGTTGTGAGTCTGTTGTGTCTCTGTTGTGTCTCTGTTGTGAGTCTGTTGTGTCTCTGTTGTGTCTCTGTTGTGAGTCTGTTGTGAGTCTGTTGTGAGTCTGTTGTGAGTCTGTTGTGAGTCTGTTGTGTCTCTGTTGTGATTCTGTTGTGAGTCTGTTGTGAGTCTGTTGTGAGTCTGTTGTGAGTCTGATGTGAGTCTGTTGTGTCTCTGTTGTGAGTCTGTTGTGAGTCTGTTGTGATTCTGTTGTGTCTCTGTTGTGAGTCTGTTGTGTCTCTGTTGTGAGTCTGTTGTGAGTCTGATGTGAGTCTGTTGTGTCTCTGTTGTGAGTCTGTTGTGAGTCTGTTGTGATTCTGTTGTGTCTCTGTTGTGAGTTTGTTGTGTCTCTGTTGTGATTCTGTTGTGAGTCTGTTGTGAGTCTGTTGTGAGTCTGTTGTGAGTCTGATGTGAGTCTGATGTGAGTCTGTTGTGTCTCTGTTGTGATTCTGTTGTGAGTCTGTTGTGATTCTGTTGTGTCTCTGTTGTGAGTCTGTTGTGTCTCTGTTGTGAGTCTGTTGTGTCTCTGTTGTGAGTCTGTTGTGAGTCTGTTGTGAGTCTGTTGTGAGTCTGTTGTGAGTCTGTTGTGTCTCTGTTGTGAGTCTGTTGTGTCTCTGTTGTGAGTCTGTTGTGTCTCTGTTGTGTCTCTGTTGTGAGTCTGTTGTGAGTCTGTTGTGTCTCTGTTGTGAGTCTGTTGTGAGTCTGTTGTGAGTCTGTTGTGAGTCTGTTGTGAGTCTGTTGTGTCTCTGTTGTGAGTCTGTTGTGTCTCTGTTGTGAGTCTGTTGTGTCTCTGTTGTGAGTCTGTTGTGAGTCTGTTGTGAGTCTGTTGTGAGTCTGTTGTGAGTCTGTTGTGAGTCTGTTGTGAGTCTGTTGTGTCTCTGTTGTGAGTCTGTTGTGTCTCTGTTGTGAGTCTGTTGTGAGTCTGTTGTGTCTCTGTTGTGAATCTGTTGTGAGTCTGTTGTGAGTCTGTTGTGTCTCTGTTGTGAGTCTGTTGTGAGTCTGTTGTTTCTCTGTTGTGAGTCTGTTGTGTCTCTGTTGTGAGTCTGTTGTGAGTCTGATGTGAGTCTGATGTGAGTCTGTTGTGTCTCTGTTGTGAGTCTGTTGTGTCTCTGTTGTGAGTCTGTTGTGTCTCTGTTGTGAGTCTGTTGTGAGTCTGTTGTGAGTCTGTTGTGAGTCTGTTGTGTCTCTGTTGTGAGTCTGTTGTGAGTCTGTTGTGAGTCTGATGTGAGTCTGTTGTGTCTCTGTTGTGAGTCTGTTGTGAGTCTGTTGTGAGTCTGTTGTGTCTCTGTTGTGAGTCTGTTGTGAGTCTGTTGTGAGTCTGTTGTGTCTCTGTTGTGAGTCTGTTGTGAGTCTGTTGTGAGTCTGTTGTGAGTCTGTTGTGATTCTGTTGTGTCTCTGTTGTGAGTCTGTTGTGTCTCTGTTGTGAGTCTGTTGTGTCTCTGTTGTGAGTCTGTTGTGAGTCTGTTGTGAGTCTGTTGTGAGTCTGTTGTGAGTCTGTTGTGAGTCTGTTGTGAGTCTGTTCAAAACCATGTAAAACCTTTTTAAACGTATAGAAAAGCACTTTACAATGAACTAAAACCTGCAGAAATCCAACTTCATTTTATTTAAATCAATAAAAACTTGTTCCAATCCAACCAATCGGATCCTAATCATCTAAAACCAACCAAAACCCTGCAAATGCATCTAAATCCTTTTGGACTCCAACTAAAACTTTTTAACTTCACTCCACCTAAAACCTGTTTAGATCCAACGAAAACCTGTTCAAATTTAAGTGGAACCTGTTCAAAGTAAATAAAAAAACTGATCAACCTTTTTTTAAAGACTGAAATAAATAAAAAATATGACACAAATCTAAACCGATTCTTTTCGAACGCATCTAAGACTTGTTCAAATCTAGCTACAACCCGTGCAGATCTGACAAAAACCTGTTGAAATCCGTCTACAGTATTTTGAAATCAAGACCTGTTTAACTCTTCTGACTCACTGAGAACCATCTGCGTCAGGTTTTCTCTCTGGTCCAGCTGTCCCGGCCTCAGACTGATAACGCTCTCTCGCCTCAGGACTGGAATAATAAACGCTCTCGGGGTTTATTTTCACAGCGAGATCCGAGCCCAGTCCCAGACCTGGACTCGGCCGACCTCTGACACACATTTATCTTCATTTAGGTGTGTTTTCTGAAGGTTTAACCAACATGTCCTCAGCCCAGATAAGACCAACGAGAACCGGAGCGGGCCTGAGACATGTTCAGAGTGTTTTGACAGAAGTTTAGGTAAAGAGATCAAACAAAACAGTCTCCTTAAAACAATTCAAATGCAACTAAAACCAATTCAATCCTTTCAAATTAAAAAGTAAAAAAACACATTTCAAATCCATGTAAAAGCAGTTCAAAACCAGTTAAAATCCATTTAATACTGAACTAAAACAAAGTCAGATCCAGAACTGAAATTTCTAAATCTGAGTAAAACCTGTTTAAATCTGCCCAAAACCAGTTCGAATTCTGTTTGAAACCTGTTCACATCCAACTTAAACCTGCTCAGATCCAAATAGGATGAACTCAAATCTTATTACATCCTGTTGAAATCCAACCAAAGCCTGTTCAAATCCATGTAAAACCAGTTCAGATCAATGTAAAACCTGTTAAAACCTGGTGAGGGACTTGAACTTGGCCGGGTTCAGACATTAATCTTCTTTTGAACTGTTTCTGACTCAGCTCCATTTATCTTCCACACTTTTCTCTTCTTTGGAGTCGATAAGGTTTTATAAACACGAGCTGGACCTGGTCTGACCTAAAACCTGTTCAAATCCATCTAAAACCTGTTCAAATCAAACTAAAACATGTTTAAATCCACCTAAAACCTGTTTAAATCCACCTAAAACCTGTTCAAATCCACCTAAAACCTGTTCAAATCCACCTAAAATCTGTTCAAATCCAACTAAAACATGTTCAAATCCACCTAAAACCTGATCAAATCCACCTAAAACCTGTTCAAATCCAACTAAAACCTGTTCAAATCCACCTAAAACCTGATCAAATCCACCTAAAACCTGTTCAAATCCACCTAAAACCTGATCAAATCCACCTAAAACCTGATCAAATCCACCTAAAACCTGTTCAAATCCACCTAAAACCTGTTCAAATCCAACTAAAACCTGTTCAAATCCACCTAAAACCTGATCAAATCCACCTAAAACCTGTTCAAATCCACCTAAAACCTGATCAAATCCACCTAAAACCTGATCAAATCCACCTAAAACCTGTTCAAATCCACCTAAAACCTGTTCAAATCCACCTAAAAGTGGTTCAAATCCACCTAAAACCTGTTCAAATCCACCTAAAACCTAAACAAATCCACCTAAAACCTGTTTAGATCCACCTAAACCCTAATCAAATCCAACTAAAACCTGTTCAAATCCACCTAAAACCTGATCAAATCCACCTAAAACCTGTTCAAATCCACCTAAAACATGTTCAAATCCACCTAAAACCTGATCAAATCCACCTAAAACCTGTTCAAATCCACCTAAAACCTAATCAAATCCACCTAAAACCTGTTTAGATCCAATTAAAACCTAATCAAATCCACCTAAAACCTAATCAAATCCACCTAAAACCTGTTTAGATCCACCTAAAACCTGCTTAAATCCAACTAAAACCTGTTCAAATCCACCTAAAACCTGATCAAATCCACCTAAAACATGTTCAAATCCAACTAAAACCTGTTCAAATCCACCTAAAACCTGATCAAATCCACCTAAAACCTGATCAAATCCACCTAAAACCTGTTCAAATCCACCTAAAACATGTTCAAATCCACCTAAAAGTGGTTCAAATCCACCTAAAACCTGTTCAAATCCACCTAAAACCTAAACAAATCCACCTAAAACCTGTTTAGATCCACCTAAACCCTAATCAAATCCAACTAAAACCTGTTCAAATCCACCTAAAACCTGATCAAATCCACCTAAAACCTGTTCAAATCCACCTAAAACATGTTCAAATCCACCTAAAACCTGATCAAATCCACCTAAAACCTGTTCAAATCCACCTAAAACCTAATCAAATCCACCTAAAACCTGTTTAGATCCAATTAAAACCTAATCAAATCCACCTAAAACCGGTTCAAATCCACCTAAAACCTGTTTAGATCCACCTAAAACCTGCTTAAATCCAACTAAAACCTGTTCAAATCCACCTAAAACCTGATCAAATCCACCTAAAACATGTTCAAATCCAACTAAAACCTGTTCAAATCCACCTAAAACCTGATCAAATCCACCTAAAACCTGATCAAATCCACCTAAAACCTGTTCAAATCCACCTAAAACCTGATCAAATCCACCTAAAACCTGATCAAATCCACCTAAAACCTGTTCAAATCCACCTAAAACATGTTCAAATCCACCTAAAAGTGGTTCAAATCCACCTAAAACCTGTTCAAATCCACCTAAAACCTAAACAAATCCACCTAAAACCTGTTTAGATCCACCTAAACCCTAATCAAATCCAACTAAAACCTGTTCAAATCCACCTAAAACCTGATCAAATCCACCTAAAACCTGTTCAAATCCACCTAAAACATGTTCAAATCCACCTAAAACCTGATCAAATCCACCTAAAACCTGTTCAAATCCACCTAAAACCTAATCAAATCCACCTAAAACCTGTTTAGATCCAATTAAAACCTAATCAAATCCACCTAAAACCGGTTCAAATCCACCTAAAACCTGTTTAGATCCACCTAAAACCTGCTTAAATCCAACTAAAACCTGTTCAAATCCACCTAAAACCTGATCAAATCCACCTAAAACATGTTCAAATCCAACTAAAACCTGTTCAAATCCACCTAAAACCTGATCAAATCCACCTAAAACCTGATCAAATCCACCTAAAACCTGTTCAAATCCACCTAAAACATGTTCAAATCCATCTGTGACAGGCAGGGGTAGCATTATTCTGAGGTATTTTTGCTGTTGTCCTTGTTCCTGTGTTTCAGGAAGTGGTGGGTGGGGCTAATCAGGTCCACACCTGGAGATGGCCTTTAAAAGGGCCTGAGATGATGGCTTCAGTGTCTGTTGTTATTCTACATACTCATGCTGATTAACACAGTCAGGTTAGTTCTTATTTAATTAATAATTGTATCTTGTTTCTACTGTGTGGTCTCCCCTCTTTGTCATTGACTCCTTGAGCCAGAGTCGTGACAAAATGGGGGCTCTCCTGGGATCCTGTTTTTGGTTTTGGGGTAAGTTGTTAATTCATTATTTCTAGTTATGAGGGAGATCACACATTTGGTTATATTTGGATTGCAGTGTTGTAGTTTGGTTTTGGTTCGATGGTTTAGCCAGGGGTTGAAGTAGCTTTAGTGACAGATCTCATTTGTTGGATTATTTTTGAAGCCATATATTTTTTTTCTCTTTTTCTTGTGTGAGCACTTGGTTGGAAGTGGGAAGTGGTAACATAGGACCTAAAATGAGTGGCGATAGTTCTTGTACCTTGACATTTGAACAGAGAGAGTTACTTTTGTTGGAAATGGAGAGAGAGAAGTTTATGAAACTGTTAAAGGCAGTGCTGAAGGCTTATGAGTTAATCCCAGAGGCATATAGACAGCGGTTCAGGGCCTGGAGGAGGTCTGAGCATGGGGCGGCAGTGGCTCAGTGGTAGAGCGGTCATCTTTCAACCGGAAGGTAGTGGGTTCGATTCCCGCTCTCCCCACAGTTCATACTGTCGTTGTGTCCTTGGGCAACACACTTAACCCACATTGCCTCGTATGAATGTGTAAGACTTTTCAGTGAATGTATGTGGTGATGGTCGGAGAGGCCGTAGGCGCAAAATGGCTGCCACGTCTCTGTCAGTCTGCCCCGGGGCACCTGTGGCTACAGTTGTAGTTACCATCACCAGAGTGACTGTGTGTGAATGAATAATGGACGGCCATTGAGCGCTTTGAGTCCCTTGGTCCCTCGGGAGAAAAGCGCAATATAAATCCAATCCATTATTATTATTATTGAGAAGCAGTCACATGTTGAGTTTGCCAAAGATCTGCGTCAACATTTTAAAAGGTGGTGTTCTGCGTTAGATGTGACAACGTTTGATGAACTTTCTGACTTGATTATTCTTGAACAATTTAAAGATACTGTTCCACCTGAAGTGGCTACCTGCATCGCGGAGCGAGGGGTAGAAACTGTTGCAGAAGCACCACAGCAGATGAGTATGTGTTGGCACACAAAGGTAAAAGAAATGTCTTTTCTGATCTGGGTTCTGTTAAACCCGTAAAGCTAAATTTAGCAGGCTGGAGTTTTCTCATCCTAATCGAGTGTCTAAGACCATGTACTCTGCTCAACTTTGTAATTACTGCCATGAGAAGGGTCACTGGAAAGGAGAGTGTCCAGTATTAAGAAACAAAGGCAGCCATTTTGGTGGCAGAAACATTAAGCCTGCTGCATTAACAGTCTCTGGGAGCAGTGGATGGATCATTCCACCAATGTGGGGCAGACCCACAGAAAGTCTGTGAGAGGCAGAACTATTCTGTGTTTGTATCTTTGAGTGGTAATGACGGTAAAGTACCTGTAAAAATCTTACGAGATACAGCAGCAACAGATTCGTTTATCCAGGCTTCAGTGTTGCCATTTTCTGAAGAGACTGATACTGGAGACTGTGTCGTAGTGAGAGTTTGGTGCCATTGAGTTCGCCTTTGCATAAATTCATTTTTTTTTTGGTCTTGTAGAAGGAAAGGTCCACATGGCAGTTCGGCCGGCTCTACCAATAGAGGGCATCGATGTCATCCTGGGAAATGATTTGGCTGGTGATGGGGTCTGGGCTACTGGGTGTCCTATTAAAGTTTCAGTGCCAGTAAAGGAACCAGATGACTGAGCAGGAGTTTCCAGAAGTTTTTACAGCATGTGCGGTCACAAGGGAAATGTCAAAGGCTAAGTCAGACACTTCTACTGAAGAGGGTGGCTGTGATTGCAAAGTTGACTTTCATTTACCTCAGTCTTTTTCAATTTCCCAGCAGGAGTTGGTCACTGAGCAAAGAGTGGACGCATCTTTGGGGGAATTGTTTGACCTGGTGCAACCCATTCAGGAGGCCGAAAGTTCAGCATCTGGCTCTTTTCTACAGGATGAGGTACTGGTCAGAAAGTGGGTTCCACAGGGAGTTGATCTCCTGGGGAACCAGTCTTTCAAATAGTGGTACCCACCAAATTAAGAGACTGTGTTTTGTCATGTTCTCATGATCAGACATTTAGGAGGTAAAAAAACATACAACCATATACTTCGTTATTTCTTTTGGCCGTGTCTTAAACGTGAAGCTGCCTATGTTAAGACCTGTCATACATGTCAAATTACAGGCAAACCAAATCAGTCTGGTAAACCTGCACCACTTTGTCCAATCCCTGCTAAAGAAAATCCTTTTGAACATTTGATTATTGACTGTGTGGGTCCCAGTATCTGCTAACTGTTGTCTGGTTACTCGGTACCCTGCAGCATAAATGCTAAGACCATTGTTAAGGGCCTATCTCAGTTCATTGACATTTTTGGTATACCAAAGATCATTCAAAGTGATCAAGGTTCTAATTTTTCATCACATCTCTTCTCCACAGAGCCAAGGTGATCGTTCTGTGTTCATTAAATGATCAATCTTTCTTCAGTGAAGCACATTATTTTAGTATATTGAGCATAATCTGGGAGTGTTTTAGCTTTCATATGAGACATTTCTAAAACCAATCGATTAATTTTAAAGTCAGGTTATAAGCTTTTGTTTTTACAAAATGGATAAGCGACAAGACTTTTGTCAGGAACTGTACTGTGTGGTCTCCCCTCTTTGTCATTGACTCCTTGAGCCAGTCATGACACATCTAAAACCTGTTCAAATCCCTCTAAAACCTGTTCAAATCCCTCTAAAACCTGTTCAAATCCCTCTAAAACCTGTTCAAATCCCTCTAAAACCTGTTCAAATCCCTCTAAAACCTGTTCAAATCCACCTAAAACCTGTTCAAATCCACCTAAAACCTGTTCAAATCCACCTAAAAACCTGTTCAAATCCACCTAAAAACCTGTTCAAATCCAACTAAAACCTGTTCAAATCCAACTAAAACCTAATCAAGACCAACTAAAACCTGTTTAAATCCAACTAAAACCTGTTCAAATCCACCCAAAAACCTGTTCAAATCCACCTAAAACCCCTGTTCAAATCCACCTAAAACCCATGTTCAAATCCATACTTTTTCCCCGTTTCCCACTCTCCTCTTTATTTCTGGCCCCTGGCCTCGACGGTGGATGTATATTTCCCATGATGCCGTGCGGTGTTGAATGGGGAGGCGGCAGACGTGACCTGGTGTTTTCCATCTGCCTGCTCCTATATTCACATACAGCGCTGCCGTGTATAAATATCTGTGCTTCATGAGAGAATATAGCCATCTGTTTGGAGCCGAGTCCAACTGCAGATGATTGACACGAGCCAAAAGAGCAACAGAAAAATACATTTGAACAGACACTTATGTCTGCTTTAGTTTGGGTCACCTTTAGTCCTGGAGCAGGTTAGTTCTAGTTTAGGCTTGGATTTAGAGCTCTTTGGTCCTGGTTTAGTTCTAGATTTGTTGTGCTTTTGTTACAGATTAATTAAGTCAGTTTTGAATTAAAAGGTTGTCACATCAGAAGTTTAGATTTAGTTTTATTTTAATTTATGGATTGATTCTTGAGTTTAGTCTTGCTCTTGAAATTGGCCTTAAACTAATTTTTACTCAATCTGGACTCCGATGTCAAGACCAGCCAAAACCAGCCAAGACCCCGACTGTCTTAATACTTTGGCCTTTAATTTGATATTTAATTGTCTTGCTCTGTCTCCTTCAAACACTGACCTCTGAGTCTGGACCTGGTCTAAGCCTGGACTAACTCTGACCTCTGAGTCTGGACCTGGTCTAAGACTGGACTAACTCTGTCTCCTTCAAACACTGACCTCTGAGTCTGGACCTGGTCTAAGACTGGACTAACTCTGTCTCCTTCAAACACTGACCTCTGAGTCTGGACCTGGTCTAAGACTGGACTAACTCTGTCTCCTTCAAACACTGACCTCTGTGAGTCTGGACCTAGTCTAAGACTGGACTAACTCTGACCTCTGAGTCTGGACCTGGTCTAAGACTGGACTAACTCTGACCTCTGAGTCTGGACCTGGTCTAAGACTGGACTAACTCTGTCTCCTTCAAACACTGACCTCTGAGTCTGGACCTGGTCTAAGACTGGACTGGACACGGGCTCTGGTCTTGTCTTGGTCTCGATAAGGTCTAGGTGGACTGGATGTGATTGGTCCAGGGTAGACTCCTGTTTAGGTTAAATCCTTGGTTTAGTCCTGGCTTGTTTTAGTCTTTAGTCATCTTTATTTATTTTTGTTTATAACCCTGGAGGGCCACCAGGGGGGGCCAGCATGACCTGATGTTGGTGGGGGAAACCGGAGTACCTGTCATTTAATCAGATGTTCCTCTCAAACCTGTTCACAAGTGGCCCTCGTGTTTCTGTGGTCTGACTGTGGTCTAGCTGTGAGGTCTGGGACTGGTTCTGGTCCTGGGACAGAGCGGTCTTTGTTGGTCTGGGCCTGATCCTGTTCCCGGCTCTGGTCTAATCCTCTGCTGTATCAGTGTCTCACTCAGCGAACACAGGTTTAGAGCCGTTTATCTGCAGCAGAGCGAGGTCCTCCCCTTCAGCTCAGAGCCACACACAGAGAAACAGCGCCCCCTAGCATCAGGAGGCCTGGGACTAATGACTCCTGGAGAGAAGTGAGACTAGAACAGGTTTTCAACTGGTTTTAGATGGATTTAAGCAGGATTTATTTACACTCAGAAATGTATTAGTTGGATTTAACAGGTTTTAGATGAACTCGATCTGGATTTAAATATGATGTGTGAATTTGAACAGGTTTTAGATGGCTTTGAACTGGATTTAGTTGGGTTTGCACTGGTTTTAGATGGATTTGCACTAGTTTTAGTTGCATTTGAACTGGTTTTAGATGGCTTTGAACTGGATTTAGATGGATTTGAAGAGGTTTTATTTGAATTGGAACAGGTTTTAGTTGGATTGGTCAGGGTTAAACCCTAAATTGGAGGAAACTGCTGCAGCGTCTGGATTTAAAGGAAGTTCTTTTTAGGAATGTGCCCAAGATGCTTTAGATTTATATCTGATTTTAAGCCTCTTCAGAGAAAATGAACCAAACAAAGGATGATGCACTGGTCTTGGTTTTGACCTGACCCCTAAAAGGTCTGGTCTTGTTTAGTTAAGTAGGTCTTACCGTCCTACAACAGGTATAAACCAATCAGAGAAGAGCCGCAGGAAGTCCACAGTGCGACACAAACAGTTTTCTAAATAAAAGCACCTCCACATGTCCTTCTTTCAGCCGCAGAACCTCGCAGAACCTCACAGAACAAAGACACAAACGCAGAAGAAGTCACGAGTTTGAAATGAAAATATTGCTTGTGTGCCATCGTCTAAATGTCCTCCGTTTGTTGGAGAAACATCTGTTACTGCTTCTCATTCTGTAACAGGAACAAGAACGCTCACACCAACAGGGAATATGTCATTTTAGTTTGATGAGCAGCATTTAAACCTTCATCTGCAGCTGACAGCAACAAGCTATTATTACACACACACATTACCCAGAGTGCTCTCAGGTGAGGAGTGACAGCTGTGTATTAGCTCCAAACAACAACCAGTCACACCTTTTCACCATAAATCTGAAACAAAGAGCCGAGCGACGCCTCTGTGGCTATAGAACGTCTCTTCGCTGGTTTTATCTCAATGTTTTGTCAATATTACGATCTAAAAGGCCTAAAAGAAGAAGATGTATGTGAGTTTGGTGTCCTCACTCTGACAGTGCTCCCTGCTTCTGTGTGTTAGCGTTAGCGTTAGCTCTGGACCTGTCAGACTCGCGCTGCGTCCAAAGCAGCTGGTGTCAAGCCTCCGTCAGCCGCATGAATGAACCGCTCTCTCCACTCGCTCCCTTCACTCCTGCTTCATCAGAAATATGATTATTCTGCTTCTGTTGCACTGTCAGAAGAAAACACACGAGGTTCAGCCTGAATGTGGTCACCAACAACAAGTCTGACCCAAACAGGACCAGAATGTGTTTATGTTAAAGACGTCGATTTAAACCTGAACTTACCTGAACACAGCTCTGTTGAAGCAGAAAAGATGAGTTTAAACTCACGATCGGTCCTTCCTCCAGACGTTCTGAAGCTGTTGTTCATTTAGGCTGGTCTTTTTCTCCTAAAATGAACGTCCAACAAAGAGCCACAACAGGCTCATGGTTAATCTATGGCCTAATAATCCCCATTAATAATGCTCTGTTTAATATTTTATAATCCTGGTTTAGCTTAGTCCAAATGTGGTCCTGCTCTAGTCCTAGTACAGACCCTGGTTTAGTCTTAGTCCTTGACTCTGCCAGGTTTAGTCAAAGTTTGGACCTGGTTCGGACCTGGTTTTAGTCTGCGTTATGAGCTTCAAATCCATTTATTATTCCTTATTCTGCTCATATTTTCAAATCCTTTTCTCATTATTCCTACTTTATGAATAAATATCCTGGTTTACATCTGGTTTAGTCCTGTTTTAGTCCTTCCTTTGTGTGCGTCAGATATTGTGCCTTTTTCTTCTCATATTTTCAAACCCATTTCTCAAACACTCATTATTGCTCTTTCTCTGGCTCTGGCTCTTTGTGTTGCTGCTTAAGTCTCTCTTTTTAAACGTCTGTTCTTTTATTTTGCAGGGGCTGATTTAAGCTGTCAGCTCTGAGTGCGCTTTAACACTGCTTTCACCACAATATTTCGGCGAAACGGCGGCGCGGCGGCTCCACAAACCGACCAGTGTTTGTGCCTTTTGTAACGTTGGGCCGTGACACCTTCAGGAGCAGCGTTCAGCTCCGTTAACGGCGGCACAGCCGAACAAAGGGCTGACGGCTGAGCTTTTACTTTGACAGGGGCTGCTCAGGGCACCGTGGGGGGCCACAGGGGGGCGACGGGGGGACGACAGGGAGCCCCACACTGCTCAAAGACCTGTCACTGACAAATACAGGCTGCAGCAGAAACAGGCTTCAGACAGAGCTAAGGCTGGACTAAAGAGAGTCCTGGTTTAGTCCTGGTTCTGACCTGGTTCAGACCCGGTTTAGTTGTGGTTTAGACCCGGTTTAGTTGTGGTTTAGACCCGGTTTAGTTGTGGTTTAGTCCTGGTTTAGATCTGGTTTGGTCCAAACTTTTTCTGGTTACTCCGGGTCGGGTTTCTCCGGGTTGGGTTTCTTTGGTCGGGTTTCTCCGGTCGTGTTTTCTTCAGTCGGGTTTCTTCGGGTCTGGTTTCTTTGGTTCGGGTTTCTTTGGTCTTGTTTTCTTCAGTCGGGTTTCTTTGGTCTGGTTTCTTCGGGTCTGGTTTCTTTGGTTCGGGTTTCTTTGGTCTGGTTTCTTCGGGTCTGGTTTCTTCGGGTCTGGTTTCTTTGGTCTGGTTTCTTCGGGTCTGGTTTCTTTGGTCTGGTTTCTCCGGTCTTGTTTCTTCAGTTGGGTTTCTTTGGTCTGGTTTCTCCGGTCTTGTTTCTTTGGTCGGGTTTCTCCGGTCTTGTTTCTTTGGTCAGGTTTCTCCGGTCTTGTTTCTTTGGTCGGGTTTCTTTGGTCTGGTCTCTTCGGGTCTGGTTTCTTTCGGGTCTTGTCTCTTTGGTCTGGTTTCTTTGGTCTGGTTTCTTTGGTCTGGTTTCTTTGGTCTGGTCTCTTCGGGTCTGGTTTCTTTCGGGTCTTGTGTCTTCGGTCTTGTGTCTTCGGTCTTGTGTCTTCGGTCTTGTGTCTTCGGTCTTGTGTCTTCGGTCTTGTGTCTTCGGTCTGGTTTCTTTGGTCTGGTCTCTTCGGTCTGGTCTCTTCGGTCTGGTCTCTTCGGTCTGGTCTCGTCGGTCTGGTCTCGTCGGTCTGGTCTCGTCGGTCTGGTCTCTTCGGTCTGGTCTCTTCGGTCTGGTCTCTTCGGTCTTGTTTCTTTGGGTCTGGTTTCTTCGGTCTTGTTTCGTCGGTCTTGTCTCTTTGGGTCTTGTCTCTTTGGGTCTTGTCTCTTTGGGTCTTGTCTCTTTGGGTCTTGTCTCTTTGGGTCTTGTCTCTTTGGGTCTTGTCTCTTTGGGTCTTGTGTCTTCGGTCTTGTCTCTTTGGTCTTGTTTCTTTGGTCTGGTCTCTTCGGTCTGGTCTCTTCGGTCTGGTCTCTTCGGTCTTGTGTCTTCGGTCTTGTCTCTTTGGGTCTTGTCTCTTTGGGTCTTGTCTCTTCCGGGTCTGGTCTCTTCCGGGTCTGGTCTCTTCCGGGTCTGGTCTCTTCCGGGTCTGGTTTCTTTGGGTCTTGTCTCTTTGGGTCTTGTGTCTTCGGTCTTGTCTCTTTGGGTCTTGTTTCGTCGGTCTTGTCTCTTTGGGTCTTGTTTCGTCGGTCTTGTCTCTTCGGTCTTGTGTCTTCGGTCTGGTCTCTTCGGTCTTGTTTTGTCGGTCTGGTCTCTTCGGTCTGGTCTCTTCGGTCTTGTTTTGTCGGTCTGGTCTCTTCGGTCTGGTCTCTTCGGTCTTGTGTCTTTCGGTCTTGTCTCTTTGGGTCTGGTCTCTTCGGTCTTGTCTCTTTGGGTCTGGTCTCTTCGGTCTTGTTTCTTTCGGGTCTTGTGTCTTCGGTCTTGTTTCTTTCGGGTCTTGTGTCTTCGGTCTGGTCTCTTCGGTCTGGTCTCTTCGGTCTGGTCTCTTCGGTCTGGTCTCTTTGGTCTTGTCTCTTCGGTCTTGTCTCTTCGGTCTTGTGTCTTTGGGTCTGGTCTCTTCGGTCTTGTTTCTTTCGGGTCTTGTGTCTTCGGTCTTGTTTCTTTCGGGTCTTGTGTCTTCGGTCTTGTTTCTTTCGGGTCTTGTGTCTTCGGTCTGGTCTCTTCGGTCTGGTCTCTTCGGTCTGGTTTCGTCGGTCTGGTCTCTTCGGTCTTGTGTCTTCGGTCTGGTCTCTTCGGTCTTGTGTCTTCGGTCTGGTCTCTTCGGTCTTGTCTCTTTGGGTCTTGTTTCGTCGGTCTTGTCTCTTTGGGTCTTGTTTCGTCGGTCTTGTCTCTTTGGGTCTTGTTTCGTCGGTCTTGTCTCTTTGGGTCTTGTGTCTTCGGTCTTGTCTCTTCGGTCTTGTTTTGTCGGTCTGGTCTCTTCGGTCTTGTCTCTTCGGTCTTGTTTTGTCGGTCTGGTCTCTTCGGTCTTGTGTCTTCGGTCTTGTGTCTTCGGTCTGGTCTCTTCGGTCTGGTCTCTTCGGTCTGGTCTCTTCGGTCTTGTGTCTTCGGTCTGGTCTCTTCGGTCTGGTCTCTTCGGTCTGGTCTCTTCGGTCTTGTGTCTTTGGGTCTGGTCTCTTCGGTCTTGTCTCTTTGGGTCTTGTCTCTTCGGTCTTGTGTCTTCGGTCTTGTGTCTTCGGTCTGGTCTCTTCGGTCTGGTGTCTTCGGTCTTGTGTCTTCGGTCTTGTTTCTTTCGGGTCTTGTGTCTTCGGTCTTGTTTCTTTCGGGTCTTGTGTCTTCGGTCTGGTCTCTTCGGTCTGGTCTCTTCGGTCTGGTTTCTTCGGTCTGGTCTCTTCGGTCTGGTCTCTTCGGTCTGGTTTCGTCGGTCTGGTCTCTTCGGTCTGGTCTCTTCGGTCTTGTGTCTTCTCGTGGTTGATTGACGCTGAGCAGTTATATTATTCCGGTCCCAGATAAACTCACGGCTCTGGCTCTGAACCCGGCTCAGACGAACACAGATGTGTCTGAAAAAGCTCTGGAGCCAAACTCAGAGTGTGAAGACTTCAGCGCCGTGTGGTGTTGAACCGAGCCCACGTCGTCCGTCGATCACAGCCAACACCAAATCTGGACAAACAACATCTGAGCAGCTCACTGTCTCCAAAAGAACAGGACTCAACTCAAAGAGAAAAGTGGACTTTAGTTTGACAGGTTTAAGGAGCCAACAGCCAGATTCTGCTCAGAAAACCTACATTAACCAGTAACCATAACTAACCGAGAGGCTGCTGCAGTAAACGGTTTCTGTTTTATCGTTCTAATCTTTAAATCCAGAGGCTGCAGTAGTTTCCTTCTTGGACCACGGTGTTTCTCAGAGGAACATGACGAGCTTCGTTTGAGATTTCAGACATATTTCTCGCCTTGTGGACCTGACCTGTACTGCTCCTGTTGAAACCTCGCAGAGCCAAAGCTCTTACTTTTGACTCATTATGTGTTTAATAATATTTATTTATGTAGACCTTTTGAAAACTTAAGTACAAAGCTGAATGATTTAAATGCTTCCTGTAATGCTTTACAGGCAGCATTTAAAACATCAAATGTAAAGGGAGACGAGGCATGATAAAATAAATAATTCAATAAATAAGATCCATAATTTTAAAAGATAACATGCAAACCTACCTAAATGCAGTGTCGACCAATGGGAGTGCTCCGTTTTCTTGAAGCGAACTGTGATTGGACAAACCCCTGAACAGTGACAGTTGGTCAACACTGACGTCAACAACAAATAAACCAGAAAATGGATGATTCTGTTCCAAAATAGTGTTTTTTTACATGAAAACAGCTCATGAAGGAAAAAAACCCTGCAAATTAAGCTCAGCTTTAAGCTCAGCTCTAAACTTCAGTTTAATGCAAGGTTTTAGTGTTTTGTGGAACGTTGTTCTGGTTTGACCTTTTTTAAATAAAAGAAACAGCAGTTGTGGGAGAGATTTATATATAAATACAGTATTTATATAAATATAGAAATAAACTTGATTTAGTTTTACAAAATATGTTATATGGCATATTTTATAAACCTCATATTATTTTCGATCTCATTTTCATGCGTCTACAGCTGTAGTGTTAGTGATATAATTATAGCACGACCCCTGACCTCTTCATTTAGAGGAAGAAGGGCAGAGGAAAAGGGGGAGGTAAGGGAACGGAGTTGGGGCTAAGTCCTGACCAAACTTTTTCTCTCTGCTGCTTGTTTTTCCTTTGAGTTTTGATTGACTCAGTGTTTTGCTCAGATGTCGCTCTGTAATTAACCCCTGATTTGAAGCGTTTGCAGCAGAGCGTCAGGAGGAGCAGTGCTGAGAGGCGTTAACGTCGTCGAGCAGCTTCTCGAGACGTTTCTGATGGAGGTCTGATGGAAAAGTGCTGCATTTACATTCACTCTTCAATCAGACAGAACAGGAATCACACACAGTACTTCATAAAGCAGGACCAGCGGGTTTCAGACGGAAACACAGCCGAGGCAAAGACTGAGACCGGGGGAAGTCCGGGGGTTAGTCAAGCGGAAGCTGGACTTCTTCTGGACTTTCATCCTTAAAATCCAGAAGTGACCTGAAGCCCTACTGCCCCCTACAGGAGCAGCCCACTCTAAACCAGAGAAAAAATGCAGAGGTCAGGGGTTAACCAAACAGAACTGTGTGGATTTAGAAGGACATGAAATGTCATGACCAGGGTTTAATCTTTACACTTAGTTTGAAGCCCAGGAAATGAAACATGTAGTGTATGAGCCCCTCTCAGGAGGTGTCAGCGGAGCTTGGAGAAGCTGACAGGAGCAGTGCCTTTGTGCTCTGTATGTCTGTAGGTCTTTCCCAGTGTCATTAAGTCTGCTTCACTTTTGGTTTAGTTTTTTGTTACACTTCCTTTTGTCCTGGTTTTATCCTGCTTTGTTTGTTTATTAATTTTTTTATATTTAGCCCAGATTTCTTGTTTTGTTTTTTGTTTGTTCATTTGAAGACAAACATCCATTTATTTCTATAAAGTAATGACATTTCTGTGAAACCATTAATTCCTTCTAATTTCTCTTTTGGTGTTAAAAATTCCCCTGGAGAACTTTGGCCATTAGCGCTCAGCCTGAACTCGCCGAGGCTCCGCGGTGAACCACTCCAGACTTGATTGGACTCAACGAGGCGCTCTTTGAGGACTGGACTAGGACTGGGTCTAGATTTAATGAGCAGGAAGTGGACTCGGGGAGAGGACACTCAGAATCAGACAAAAGTCCTCTCAGACGCACACAGACCCTCACAAAGACTCACAAGAGACACACAAGAGAGAGACGAGAGGCTCAAAAGAGACAAAGACGCCGTTGGTTTAACCTCCGACATCGAGCTGAACCGACCAATCAGAGCGCAGCAACGGGACATTCCTCCTGAGGCGTTTACGTCTGAATAAAAAAGTGAGATGTGAAGATGACAGGACAGAGAAGAGAAAGGGCAGTATTTATGAATGTTTTAAAAAAGAACTAAAGGATAGTCAAATAAATAAATTCCTTTTAATAAATCAAATGGAAAGAAAGATTTTTTTTTTGATGCGTTTTATCCAAAATATTACATTTTTGGTAAACAAATTAATCGATGAGCATTGTAACAGGAAAAATATCTGAAAAAATGAGCATGTGTAAAAATTACGGCTTTTTGCTTTTTAAAACATATGTTCACTCTCCCATTGGTCAACACTGATGTCAACAAGGAAGTAACACCAATAAAACAGAAGTTCTTATGCTTTTTCACACATTGGAAATACTAGAATGAAATGAAACATTTAATTTAAAGTACATTTTTACAAAACAAATCCCATCGGTCTGACTCTGGACACGCTTAAGGTCAGCTTTTAACCTAATTTAATGTTTTGTGCTGGAAAGATTTACATTTCTGATAAAACCAAGGCAGGAAATGTCCCATGCTTCAGCCTAAATCTCATTCAGACACCAGGACTAAAACCAGGACTAAAACCAGGACTAAAACCAGGACTAAAACCAGGACTAAAACCAGGACTAAAACCAGGACTAAAACCAGGACTAAAACCAGGACTAAAACCAGGACTAAAGCAGGTCTGAACCAGGTCTGAACCAGGTCTGAACCAGGTCTGAACCAGGTCTGAACCAGGTCTAAACCAGGTCTAAACCAGGTCTAAACCAGGTCTAAACCAGGACTAAAGCAGGACTAAAGCAGGACTAAACCAGGTCTAAAGCAGGACTAAACCAGGACTAAACCAGGACTAAACCAAACATATTAATTCGAGTCTGAGCCTCGTTTGTAATGAAATGTCAAATTAAACGCACTCAACTACTTGTCTTCCTGTGCGTCCAGTTAGTTAACCCTGAGCCGTGAGCGTCCGGGCGGGGGACTCTCTTCGGGTGAGTTTTTGACGGTCTTTGGGGGGAGTAAAAGCAGAAGGTGATGTGAGAAAACCTCGTCTTTTGTATGAGGTGTGAACAGATCGAAGTGAAGCCTGAAAGAAACGCAGAAATAAAAGTCTATAAAGAGAGTTGGAAGTGTCCCCTCACCCCCTCTGTGTCCCCCTCTGTCTCCCCCCGCGTCCCCCCTCCCCAATTAGGCAGACATTAGCATCAATTAGTGGCTCTCAGGGCTAACACAGCTCTGGATAATTACTCTAATGTCCGGACGTTTTCTCGCTTTTCTGTCTTTTCCAAAGCCCTCCGTTTGGTTTTCTTTGGGCTTCAATCTGTTAAACAAACTCTGGGGGGGTGGAGGAGCGGTGACAGGGGGGTGACAGGGGTGTATTGTGGCAGAGGCAGGTTCGTCAAAAGGGACGTGTTGAATTGAAGGCTATTGGGCGACAAACAGAGGAACGGTTCCCACAGAGAGACGACTACAGACGAGCAGAGGCCACAGGACACAAAACGGACTCCAGCTGAGGTTTGGACGGAGCCGACGCAGTCCTAGGTTTAGACCTGGCTTTGTTTCATGCATTTGAAGCATTAGGAGGTTCAGTTAAGTTTAGGAAATGTGACACATGGTTGAGGAAACTGATGAGGACATTCTCGTGTCGTACAACAGCAGTAAAGAAAAGTCCTGCGTAAAAATCCAATTGTTACAAAAACCACCCAATGAGGCTATATTCTAAAATCTATAATAAACTGTATGTCCAAGAGTTTATCTAGTTTTTTATTATTGAGTGTCTTTGTTTTATATTAATATATATTAATTATTGGTTCTCTCATGTTGACGGTTCTCTCATGTTGACGGTTCTCTCTCATGTTGACAGTTCTCTCATGTTTATGGTTCTCTCTCATGCTAATGGTTCTCTCATGTTGACGGTTCTCTCTCATGTTGACAGTTCTCTCATGTTTATGGTTCTCATGTTAATGGTTTTCTCTCATGTTGATGGTTTTCTCTCATGTTGATGGTTCTCTCATGTTGATGGTTTTCTCTCATGTTGATGGTTCTCTCTTATGTTGATGGTTCTGTCATGTTGATGGTTCTCTCTTATGTTGATGGTTCTGTCATGTTGATGGTTCTCATGTTGATGGTTCTGTTTCATGTTGATGGTTCTCTAATAGTGATGATTCTCTCAATTTGATTATTAGGTCTCATGTTAATGGGTCTCTCTCATGTTGGTGGTTCTATCATGTTGATGGTTCTATCATGTTGATGGTTCTATCATGTTGATGGTTCTCTCTCATGTTGACGGTTCTCTCTCATGTTGATGGTTCTCTCATGTTAATGGTTTTCTCTCATGTTGGTGGTTCTATCATGTTGATGGTTCTGTCTCATGTTGACAGTTCTCTCATGTTGATGGTTCTCTCTCATGTTGATGGTTCTCTCATGTTGACGGTTCTGTCTCATGTTGATAGTTCTCTCTCATGTTGACGGTTCTCTCATGTTGACGGTTCTCTCACATGATGATTCTGTCTCATGTTATTGGTTTTATCTTATGTTGACGGTTCTCTCATGTTGACGGTTCTGTCTCATGTTGACGGTTCTCTCATGTTGACGGTTCTGTCTCATGTTGACGGTTCTCTCATGTTGACGGTTCTGTCTCATGTTGACGGTTCTCTCATGTTGACGGTTCTCTCATGTTGACGGTTCTGTCTCATGTTGACGGTTCTGTCTCATGTTGACGGTTCTGTCTCATGTTGACAGTTCTGTCTCATGTTGATGGTTTTCTCTTATGTTGACGGTTCTCTCATGTTGATGGTTCTGTCTCATGTTGATGGTTCTCTCTCATGTTGACGGTTCTCTCTCATGTTGACGGTTCTCTCATGTTGATGGTTCTGTCTCATGTTGATGGTTCTGTCATGTTGATGGTTCTCATGTTGATGGTTCTGTTTCATGTTGATGGTTCTCTAATGTTGATGATTCTCTCAATTTGATTATTAGGTTTCATGTTAATGGTTCTCTCTCATGTTAATGGTTTTCTCTCATGTTGGGGTTCGATCATGTTGATGGTTCTCTCATGTTGATGGTTCTGTCTCATTTTAATGGTTCTCTCTCATGTCTATAGTTTTGTTTAATGTTGATGGTTCTGTCTCATGTTGATGGTTTTGTCTCATGTTGATGGTTTTCTCATGTCTATGGTTTTGTCTCATGTTGATGGTTCTCTCATGTTGATGGTTCTGTCTCATGTTGATGGTTTTGTCTCATGTTGATGGTTCTCTCATGTTGATGGTTCTGTCTCATGTTAATGGTTCTGTCTCATGTTGATGGATATGTGTCATGTTGATTGTTCCGTCTCATGTTGATGGTCCTTCTTCATGTGGATGGTTCTGTCTTCTGTTGCCCTTTTCTGCCCTTTTCTCATTTTTTTTCTTTTTTGATCTGTTTTGCTTTAAAATAACTATTTTCAACAGAATAACCGAGTTCCTGGTTTATTCAGTGTCAACCAATGGGAGCGCTCCGTTTTCTTGAAGCGAACTGTGATTGGCCAAACTCTAGATGTGGGCTGATCATTCTTATCTTTTAAAATCCTTCTTCATTAAGCCCAGGACATCTTAAGATCTAATTTTTTCAGATGATTCTATTACATTAAACTTTAGGGATTAACCGGTCAAACGAAATTAAAGAGTAAGTAAATGAGGTAATCTTTGTTTAAACATAGCTCTGTGCTGCATCAGGAATCTGCGTTAGTGCTTGTGTCATTGTTGTCCCTCTCTGTCTCATATTTTCTCATGTTGTCGTCTGTTGTAGCTGTTGTTTCCTGTGTATTTTCTCTCTCGGCTCCTCACTATGTTCTCGTCTGTCATCTGTTGTGGTGGATTTGTGAGCGATGCTAATAAGGGACTGGTGCTGGAGCTGAGATAATGACAAACACAAACCAACAAACCATTTCGGTGGCTCCTTTCACTCTCCACTGTAATTACCTCCATTTACTCACAAACAGCTCACAGCAAACCCAGCAGCAGACAGAGACTAAACCAGGACTAAACCAGGACTAAACCAGGACTAAACCAGGACTAAACCAGGACTAAACCAGGACTAAACCGGGTCTAAACCAGGACTGAACCAGGTCTAAACCAGGACTAAACCAGGACTAAACCAGGACTAAACCAGGACTAAACCGGGTCTAAACCAGGACTGAACCAGGTCTAAACCAGGACTAAACCGGGTCTAAACCAGGACTGAACCAGGACTAAACCAGGACTGAACCAGGTCTAAACCAGGACTAAACCGGGTCTAAACCAGGACAAAACCGGGTCTAAACCAGGACTGAACCAGGTCTAAACCAGGACTAAACCGGGTCTAAACCAGGACTGAACCAGGTCTAAACCAGGACTAAACTGGGTCTAAACCAGGACTGAACCAGGACTAAACCAGGACTGAACCAGGTCTAAACCAGGACTAAACCGGGTCTAAACCAGGACAAAACCGGGTCTAAACCAGGACTGAACCAGGTCTAAACCAGGACTAAACCGGGTCTAAACCAGGACTGAACCAGGTCTAAACCAGGACTAAACCGGGTCTAAACCAGGACTGAACCAGGACTAAACCAGGACTGAACCAGGACTAAACCAGGACAAAACCGGGTCTAAACCAGGATAAAACAGGGTCTAAACCAGAACTAAACCCATCTTGCCTTCAGTAGCCCTTGTATTGATGAGAGGAAGTTAATCAAAATCCTTCTATTTCTAAATTTATTCTAAATCAGTTCAGCTTTTTTACTTTAACAAAGAACATTGAAACATCTCAGCTCTTATTGTTTTTTGGAATATTCCACATGTTTCTTAAATAATTAATGTTCAGTCAGAAGTAATGCAGCCCTAATGCGCACTGTTTGTCTGTGAGCTGCAGTGACCTTCACAGCCTCATCGTTCCCTCATGTTGTTGACTGTCTTTAGGGCTTTAGAGGGAAACACTTGAGAAACACGCTCTCCTCGTGCGCGCTCTTCTCACACTGCAGGCTCTCTACTCATGCAGGCTCTCCTCGTGCACGCTCTCCTCGTGCACGCTCTTCTCACACTGCAGGCTCTCCTCGTGCACGCTCTTCTCACACTGCAGGCTCTCTACTCATGCAGGCTCTCCTCGTGCACGCTCTTCTCACACTGCAGGCTCTCCTCGTGCACGCTCTTCTCACACTGCAGGCTCTCCTCGTGCACGCTCTCCTCGTGCGCGCTCTTCTCACACTGCAGGCTCTCTACTCATGCAGGCTCTCCTCGTGCACGCTCTTCTCACACTGCAGGCTCTCCTCGTGCACGCTCTCCTCGTGCGCGCTCTTCTCACACTGCAGGCTCTCTACTCATGCAGGCTCTCCTCGTGCACGCTCTCCTCGTGCACGCTCTTCTCACACTGCAGGCTCTCCTCGTGCACGCTCTTCTCACACTGCAGGCTCTACTCATGCAGGCTCTCGTGCACGCTCTTCTCACACTGCAGGCTCTCTCGCACGCTCTTCTCACACTGCAGGCTCTCCTCGTGCACGCTCTCCTCGTGCGCGCTCTTCTCACACTGCAGGCTCTCTACTCATGCAGGCTCTCCTCGTGCACGCTCTTCTCACACTGCAGGCTCTCCTCGTGCACGCTCTCCTCGTGCGCGCTCTTCTCACACTGCAGGCTCTCTACTCATGCAGGCTCTCCTCGTGCACGCTCTCCTCGTGCACGCTCTTCTCACACTGCAGGCTCTCCTCGTGCACGCTCTTCTCACACTGCAGGCTCTCTACTCATGCAGGCTCTCCTCGTGCACGCTCTTCTCACACTGCAGGCTTTCCTCGTGCACGCTCTTCTCACACTGCAGGCTCTCTACTCATGCAGGCTCTCCTCGTGCACGCTCTTCTCACACTGCAGGCTCTCTACTCGTGCAGGCTCTCCTCGTGCACGCTCTCCACGTGCACACTCTCCTCGTGCACGCTCTCCTCGTGCGCGCTGTCCTCGTGTACGGTACTTGTGCGCTCTCACACTGCACACTCTCCTCGTGCGTGCTCTTCTTGTGCACGCTCTCCTCATGCACGCTCTTCTCACACTGCAGGCTCTCCTTGTGCAAGGTCTTCTCATGCACACTCTCCTCATGCACGGTCCTTGTGCTCTCACACTGTAGGCTCTCCTAGTGTGCGCTCTCCTCGTGCACGCTCTCCACGTGCACACTCTCCTCGTGCACGCTCTTCTAATGCATGCTCTCCTCGTGCACGGTACTTGTGTGCTCTCACACTGCACGCTCTCCTCGTGCGTGCTCTTTTTGTGCACGGTACTTGTGCGCTCTCACACTACACGCTCTCCTCGTGCACGCTCTTCTCACACTGCAGGCTCTGGACTGTGGCTCTCATTAGGAGCCAGAGTCAGAGGAATGTGTCAAACCAAACAAAGATCTATAGAGCAGCACAGGTGTCTCATTTAAGAGTCTGTTTAGGGGCCTTTCACTGGGTTTGAGTTGGACAAAACCAGGACTACCTGAGACCTAACCAGCTCTAAATCAGGATTTAACACAGATCTCCATAAGATACTATGGCCTTTGCATTAAATGTGTTGGTTTAGATTTGGCTCGGGCTGGACAGAGGGGGCATAACTGAGGCACAAAACTTAATCTGTTGTGACACTCAAAGCAGAACTAAGTAAGATTTTGACCTTCATAAAGAATTTTCTAAGTCCTTACGATGGTTAACTGAGTTGTAGTGCTGTGTTTGAAGTGTGCACTGTCCTCCTCTGACGCATTAGTTCAGCTGCCACTGACCCGACACAAGTCTCAGATCGCGTTCACGCGAAAGTTACAAATTACTTTAGAGTAATTCAACAAACACTTAGCAACCTCCTGCAGTTAGGGTTAGGGTTAGTGCTTTGTGCTTTAGCTAAGATCAAACCGAAACAGCATTTATTTAATCATCAGTCAAGGTGGAGCCACCTGAAGATGGAGAGTGTTGTTGTCCAGAGCTGCACGAGGAGTATTTACAGTGTTCTTCAGTGAAGGAAGCTGTAGGAGGAGCTGCGCAAATCTTACCTAGTTCTGCTTTAATCTGAAGAATAATATATTTGGAAGTGCGTTTGGGTGAACCCACACTACTACACCCTTCAACAGGAGCTGCACATGCATTTTGTGAATGAAAGTACCGGACTGTCCCGTTCATTTTTATCAAGTTAAAAAACCTAAACCGCTAAATAAAATTTTTTAGACAACAGACTGTTCCATGAAGTTGGTGAGGAGCACAATGCAACTGTACAAAAAACAAAGCATATACTAGTGTAGCAATATATTATTTATAGGGCTTTTTATTTTTATTAACGATTAATTATACAAAATATTACATTATACAAAACATTTTATTCTGAAAGTACTGCTATATAAACAAAAGTGCAATAACATTTTGTTTGCAAAGACTTTAAACAAATAAGGTGCTTTTTACAGCAGTAAATGTTAGTAGCAGTTGAAATATTTCTTGTTAATCTCAACTTAAGCATTCATGTCAAATATATCAAATTAAACCAAAAATATTTGCCACTGCCAGGGCATTAATATTTAGTTTAGTTTGTTATAGAAAAACAAGTTCTTATATAAAAGTCTCTCTTGTGTTTTCATTACAGTCAGAGCACTGTTCATTAATATAATGCACTGTAACGCCGGGGTAATTAATGTTGCCTCACGATGTCCAGTAGTCTCCGGTGAGGGCAACAGTTGGTGCACGTTGTAACGCCGTCGCGTTTGTCATCCTCTCCTTTTCATAAAACTCGTGTATTCTTCTTGAGATGGTGCGTCATGAGGGCGGCTCAGACGTGCAGACATTTGTTGCCATCCTAAGAATGTTCTTCAGACCGACATCTTTCACAATACTAATTGGCCGCCAGTAACGCGCAATAAATAATTGTCGGTGTTAATTCATTAATGCGTTAACGCAGAAATAACGTGTTAACTTGCCCAGCACTAACTATTTAACATAAAAGCTACAACATAAGCTAATGCATTAGATATGGCCATACGGAACATTTTGAGGCTAATATCCCTGATCCATGTTGTTTGGTTGCTAATGCTAACTCTCCCATTGAAGATGTACTCTGGCTTAACTGACGGCAGTGTTGTGCACACTCTCAAACAGGGTCTATAGCATGTTAGACTGATGTGAGGATCAGAAGAGCTGAGGCCCAGCATTTTGTAAACACAAGCACACGTACGCAGCATTGCAACCTTTATATCATAATGACCTACGACCTCGAGTGGGTGCTACTGTTGGAGGATTTAAGTCTTCTTTACTTAAACTTTAACTTGTGGTTCTAGGGTGACCAATATTTCCAAATTCAGTGGCAGTGGAAACCCAGTGGAAAAATGTGTTTTCCATTTTAAAATATTGGTAATTTTATTGTATTAAATGAACAAAACAAAAGCAAACTACATTACAGACACGTGCTTCCAATGAGCTACAGCTGAGTTGAACAATGTTGCTGTTTATTGGTAAAAAAAAAACATGACAATGCCAATGAACTAAATAAAAAAAGTCTATAGATAAATTAAAGTTATCTGCAGTGTATTTGTTAAGATCGGGACATCAGGGACAGGGTCTGTTTAGAGCTGGGACGTTTGTGAGTTTTTACAAATGTTTGTCGGGACGTCAGGGACAGGCTCTGTTTAGAACTGGGACGTTTGTGAGTTTTTACAGATGTTTGTCGGGACGTCAGGGACAGGGTCTGTTTAGAACTGGGACGTTTGTGAGTTTTTACAAATGTTTGTCGGGACGTCAGGGACAGGCTCTGTTTAGAACTGGGACGTTTGTGAGTTTTTACAGATGTTTGTCGGGACGTCAGGGACAGGGTCTGTTTAGAACTGGGACGTTTGAGAGTTTTTACAAATGTTTGTCGGGACGTCAGCGACAGGGTCTGTTTAGAACTGGGACGTTTGTGAGTTTTTACAGATGTTTGTCGGGACGTCAGGGACAGGGTCTGTTTAGAACTGGGACGTTTGTGAGTTTTTACAGATGTTTGTCGGGACGTCAGGGACAGGGTCTGTTTAGAACTGGGACGTTTGTGAGTTTTTACGGATGTTTGTCGGGACGTCAGGGACAGGGTCTGTTTAGAACTGGGACGTTTGTGAGTTTATACGGATGTTTGTCGGGACATCAGGGACAGGCTCTGTTTAGAACTGGGACGTTTATGAGTTTTTACAGATGTTTGTCGGGACGTCAGGGACAGGGTCTGTTTAGAACTGGGACGTTTGTGAGTTTTTACGGATGTTTGTCGGGACGTCAGGGACAGGGTCTGTTTAGAACTGGGACGTTTGTGAGTTTTTACAGATGTTTGTCGGGACGTCAGGGACAGGGTCTGTTTAGAACTGGGACGTTTGTGAGTTTTTACGGATGTTTGTCGGGACGTCAGGGACAGGGTCTGTTTAGAACTGGGACGTTTGTGAGTTTTTACAGATGTTTGTCGGGACATCAGGGACAGGCTCTGTTTAGAACTGGGACGTTTGTGAGTTTTTACAGATGTTTGTCGGGACGTCAGGGACAGGCTCTGTTTAGAACTGGGACAGTCCACATTAAATAGAGTCTACCCTCACTTTTGGCCTAATTTAAAGTTGTCACATAAACGGGCTCCTCTGACACCAGGGCCTTCACCTCTTTTGGGAAGTGGTTACTTATTTCTACTTTCTTAAAATATCTTTTTGTCTTTTTATATAGTTACATAGATAAATGCATACCATATCTATACTTTATAAATTATAAATTGGGAAAACGGCTCTAAACACACCTGAGGACAGGTACAAATAGAGACATCTCAACATCTTCACTTGTTTTGGTGTCACTGATGTACAGCAGCTTTTAAAACTTCTCTGTGGAAGCTTAGTCGGACTGAAAAGGTCAAAAGTGTCACGCTGAGCTGTATTGATGGTTGATGAATGTCTCCTGCCGAAGAAAGTCTCCAGTCTGTCTTTTTAAAAATTCCACAACAGCGAGGACATACAAGGAATCCCCTAGATGCTCATTGTCACACTCAAAAGTATTTCATGATGCCTAAACCAATCTGTAACCTTCACCGAAGCTACATTATTGGGGTTTAACGGTCAATTCTGTGGTAATAGACGTAATCCTCGATGTGTCCTTGATGTGTGAATGTCTTTCTGATCAGAAAGCACATGAATAATGCACCTCTAACACATTTATGAGGAACATAACAAAAACCTCACATCATTTTCCTCAGGGTTATTGTCGCCACAGATACTACCCTCTGCTTTTGAGGAGCAGCTCTGTTCTGACTCATTTAATGACAGAGAACCACTTCAGTCGTGTTTAATGGATATCAAAGTCAGTCGCTGTGAAGTTGGACAGTCGTGTAACCTGTCCTTTTACCTGGCTTTTGTCTCGAGTGGACTTAACTCTCCTGAGGTGGACTCCAGGGCTTTTACGACTTTTACCCAAATCATTTCTCAAACTGACATCTCTTTGAGCTTCAACCGAGCGCCGCAGATTATTTTAACACAAATTTAACTCTCCATATTCCCAGAGTGAACTCCGACCTCTGCTGATTCCTTGTCTTTGTTCCCTAGAGCTTCTCGTCCCTTTTTGATTCTGGGTCTTTATCCGAAAACACATTTTGATTTGGCGTTTGGTGCGGGACCCTTTGTGCGCGGCTCTAATGGGAGCTGTCAGTCTGCGGCGGGCGGTGATTCAGCGGACAGTTGTGTGGAGGCGCGTGGGCGGATGTGAGAGTGGGGGACAGGTTATAAACGGCCTCTGTGAATGTTATTGTGTTTGTGAAAGCAGGCACAGCTGCGGCGAGCCGAACCTACAGCTGGGACCGAGCCACGGATTTACACTTTTCTGGGATGGATTTTGACGAGAGTAAAGTCTTCAGACTGATCGGTTGTAGAGTTTTTAAACAAGAGCATCAGAAGAGTTCAGTTTTATATTTATACAGCACCTGTTAACATCACAAGTCAAAAATCCCTGCCCATCAAGCGGAAGAAAAGAGAAAAAAAGCATCTATTGTAATGTCGCCCTATAAAGTTACAGCTTGGAAGATGACAAGTTCATCACGGGGCAAACTCTTCGAGACAGAACAATGAAGCTGCTTGACTTTCACTTCAGAGACAGTAGATCTCAGAGGAAACTGAACGAATAAACTGTTCTGGAGAAGGTCCAGATAAAGGACAGGAACACAGCCCACTGGCCAATCAAGGACGAGATCTGCACAGAGAGTTAAAAAAGTTTTAAGATCCATTAACTAGATATAGGTAAAAAAAAAAAACTGTGACAACGTACTGTTTTTAGAAATATCTGTGAAAAAATGGACATTTAATTCATTCGAATGTAGCACAGACTGGAAGCTTTGGTCAATGCTATTGTCGTACGGCTGAACATTAAACGAACGGCTGCTGAAAAATAAAAGTCTCTATTCCAGCTCTAGCTGTGTCTGTTTAACCTCGAGAACCGAGATAAATATCAGTCTTTCACTGAGCTCAGACACAAACTGAGGTTTAACTTTGCTGCAGAGCACTGGATACGTTTTACTTTTTCAAGAATATAAAAGCAGGAAAGGTTGCTCTGCTGTGGTTTGGGACCAGGATGGAAGAAAATTTGATTTGATTTTATTGAGTAAAAAATTTCTTGGCATTTGTTTTGGCATTTTGAGCAAACATAAGCCAACACTCACTGGAAAGAACAAGACTTACACTGACTTTAGATCAGGTTTAGACTGGGTTTAGAACAGGTTTAGACTGGGTTTAGAACAGGTTTAGACTGGGTTTAGGCCAGGTTGAGACTGGGTTTAGAACAGGTTTAGACTGGGTTTAGATCAGGTTTAGACTGGGTTTAGATCAGGTTTAGACTGGGTTTAGATCAGGTTTAGACTGGATTTAGAACAGGTTTAGACTGGGTTTAGATCAGGTTTAGACTGGGTTTAGAACAGGTTTAGACTGGATTTAGAACAGGTTTAGACTGGGTTTAGATCTGGTTGAGACTGGGTTTAGAACAGGTTTAGGCTGACTTTAGATCAGGTTTAGACTGGGTTTAGAACAGGTTTAGACTGGGTTTAGGCCAGGTTGAGACTGGGTTTAGGCCAGGTTGAGACTGGGTTTAGATCAGGTTTAGACTGGGTTTAGAACAGGTTTAGATTGGGTTTAGATCTGGTTGAGACTGGGTTTAGAACAGGTTTAGACTGGGTTTAGATCAGGTTTAGACTGACTTTAGATCAGGTTTAGACTGGGTTTAGATCAGGTTTAGACTGGGTTTAGATCTGGTTTAGACTGGGTTTAGATCTGGTTTAGACTGGGTTTAGATCTGGTTGAGACTGGGTTTAGATCTGGTTGAGACTGGGTTTAGGCCAGGTTGAGACTGGGTTTAGGCCAGGTTTAGGCTGACTTTAGATCAGGTTTAGACTGGGTTTAGATCAGGTTTAGACTGGGTTTAGAACAGGTTTAGATTGGGTTTAGATCTGGTTGAGACTGGGTTTAGAACAGGTTTAGACTGGGTTTAGATCAGGTTTAGACTGACTTTAGATCAGGTTTAGACTGGGTTTAGATCAGGTTTAGACTGGGTTTAGATCTGGTTTAGACTGGGTTTAGATCTGGTTTAGACTGGGTTTAGATCTGGTTGAGACTGGGTTTAGATCTGGTTGAGACTGGGTTTAGATCTGGTTGAGACTGGGTTTAGGCCAGGTTTAGGCTGACTTTAGATCAGGTTTAGACTGGGTTTAGAACAGGTTTAGGCTGACTTTAGATCAGGTTTAGACTGGGTTTAGATCAGGTTTAGACTGGGTTTAGAACAGGTTTAGATTGGGTTTAGATCAGGTTTAGACTGGGTTTAGAACAGGTTTAGACTGGGTTTAGAACAGGTTTAGACTGGGTTTAGATCTAGTTTAGACTGGGTTTAGAACAGGTTTAGACTGGGTTTAGATCTGGTTGAGACTGGGTTTAGATCTGGTTGAGACTGGGTTTAGGCCAGGTTGAGACTGGGTTTAGGCCAGGTTGAGACTGGGTTTAGAACAGGTTTAGACTGGGTTTAGAACAGGTTTAGACTGACTTTAGATCAGGTTTAGACTGGGTTTAGATCTGGTTTAGACTGGGTTTAGAACAGGTTTAGACTGACTTTAGATCAGGTTTAGACTGGGTTTAGAACAAGTTTAGACTGGGTTTAGATCTGGTTGAGACTGGGTTTAGATCAGGTTTAGACTGGGTTTAGAACAGGTTTAGACTGGGTTTAGATCAGGTTTAGACTGGGTTTAGAACAGGTTTAGACTGGGTTTAGATCAGGTTGAGACTGGGTTTAGATCAGGTTTAGACTGGGTTTAGATCTGGTTTAGACTGGGTTTAGATCTGGTTGAGACTGGGTTTAGATCTGGTTTAGACTGGGTTTAGATCTGGTTGAGACTGGGTTTAGGCCAGGTTGAGACTGGGTTTAGAACAGGTTGAGACTGGGTTTAGGCCAGGTTGAGACTGGGTTTAGAACAGGTTTAGACTGGGTTTAGATCTGGTTTAGACTGGGTTTAGAACAGGTTTAGGCTGACTTTAGATCAGGTTTAGACTGGGTTTAGATCTGGTTTAGACTGGGTTTAGAACAGGTTTAGGCTGACTTTAGATCAGGTTTAGACTGGGTTTAGGCCAGGTTGAGACTGGGTTTAGATCTGGTTGAGACTGGGTTTAGGCCAGGTTGAGACTGGGTTTAGAACAGGTTTAGACTGGGTTTAGATCTGGTTGAGACTGGGTTTAGAACAGGTTTAGGCTGACTTTAGATCAGGTTTAGGCTGACTTTAGATCAGGTTTAGACTGGGTTTAGGCCAGGTTTAGACTGGGTTTAGATCTGGTTGAGACTGGGTTTAGGCCAGGTTTAGACTGGGTTTAGAACAGGTTTAGGCTGGGTTTAGATCGGGTTGAGACTGGGTTTAGATCAGGTTTAGACTGGGTTTAGATCTGGTTGAGACTGGGTTTAGGCCAGGTTTAGACTGGGTTTAGGCCAGGTTGAGACTGGGTTTAGAACAGGTTTAGACTGGGTTTAGATCTGGTTGAGACTGGGTTTAGATCTGGTTGAGACTGGGTTTAGATCTGGTTGAGACTGGGTTTAGGCCAGGTTGAGACTGGGTTTAGGCCAGGTTGAGACTGGGTTTAGAACAGGTTTAGGCTGACTTTAGATCAGGTTTAGACTGGGTTTAGAACAGGTTTAGATTGGGTTTAGATCAGGTTTAGACTGGGTTTAGAACAGGTTTAGACTGGGTTTAGGCCAGGTTTAGACTGGGTTTAGAACAGGTTTAGGCTGACTTTAGATCAGGTTTAGACTGGGTTTAGGCCAGGTTTAGACTGGGTTTAGAACAGGTTTAGGCTGACTTTAGATCAGGTTTAGACTGGGTTTAGAACAGGTTTAGGCTGACTTTAGATCAGGTTTAGACTGGGTTTAGGCCAGGTTGAGACTGGGTTTAGATCTGGTTGAGACTGGGTTTAGGCCAGGTTGAGACTGGGTTTAGGCCAGGTTGAGACTGGGTTTAGATCAGGTTTAGACCAGGTTTATCCATCTCTACAAGCCAAATTAAGCTAACATCTTTTCCAACCTGTTGAATCTTTTATTTAACACTGTTCTCCTTCATCAAATACGTGACCCTGTAATGGAAGAGTCTCTGTGTCCTGCTCTAAAGAGGGTCAAGGCAGAGGTTTCAGACACAGTCCTGGTCTTTTGTGAGTCCAGTGACCTGTGCGGTTCACTATTTGGTGTCCACTTGAAAAAGGAAACCTCTACAGACTGTCATTGTGGACGTCTAAGTGCTCCTCAGAAGGACCAGGGCTGTTACTTCTCTCAGTGTAGGACCCTCCAGCTTCGCTTCAGTGGTTTGTAAAAGCTCTGAAGTGAGCCTCAGTGAGTCCCAAACCCAGATGAGAGGAAACGTCTCGGGGCACAAGTCCTACAGTCGAGAGCTGGGGACAAAAGGCCAGTCCAGCAGAGGTCGGAGGTCATGACCCCTGGGTGTTTGTGGAGGGAGGATTACACGCTTTAATAGAAACAACTAAAAGAGTTTAGAGCCAGTAAATGGGAAACTGCTGAGAAAACAAGGCAGACTTTGAACTTCACCCACACAGACTGAGCATAACTGGACATAAATTAGTGAAAAATGAATCTTTAATAAAAAAGGTTAAAGTAAAAGCATCTGGACTCAGTTTCCGAGGTGAATAAAAACTGGCACAATAAAGTATATATGTATAAAATAAATTGTGGCATAAATCAAACACAGTGATATCATTGAAGACATATTTGTAAAGGACTTAAACTGACTTAAAACTGGGTTTAGATCTGCTTTAGTCCAGTTTAGAATTCACCTTTATACGTTTCCAAAGCCAGCCCTGCCTCGCTCCTGATTGGCTGGCTCTCCTTCTACCTGCTTCCTTCTTCTTCTCCGTCTCTAATTGTGAGGCACATTTCCAAACAGCGTCTGTGGACTCGAGTGATAATTACAATAATCCCAGTTATTATTATTGTTCAGTAAAGAGCTGGAACAATAACAATAATAAGAGTAGCAGAGCAGCGCTGAGTGGCCCGTGTGCCACATCTTAATGATAATCCGCGAGGTGAGCGTGATTGCACTAAAACGCTCGTTTCCCACACAGCGAGGGGCCTCAAACATAACAAGTCGCTTTTGTTTACAGCCTGCCTTCATTACTCTGCAGCTGCCGCGAATCAAACAAACACACCTACAATTACTCTGCTCTCGCTCCACGCCATCCAAATATTTAGTCCACTTTAGACGGCGCGCCAACACTCATTAGATCTGACTTTAGACCGGGCTCGGACCAGGTTTAGACCAGGTTAGACCGTTCTAGACTCGCGCCAACACTCATTAGAACTGACTTTAGACCGGGCTCGGACCAGGTTTAGACTGGGTTAGACCGTTCTAGACTCGCGCCAACACTCATTAGATCTGACTTTAGACCGGGCTCGGACCAGGTTTAGACCAGGATTAGACCAGGTTAGACCGTTCTAGACTCGCGCCAACACTCATTAGAACTGACTTTAGACCGGGCTCGGACCAGGTTTAGACTGGGTTAGACCGTTCTAGACTCGCGCCAACACTCATTAGAACTGACTTTAGACCGGGCCCGGACCAGGTTTAGACTGGGTTAGACCGTTCTAGAGTCGCGCCAACACTCATTAGAACTGTCTTTAGACCGGGCTCGGACCAGGTTTAGACCAGGTTAGACTGTTCTAGAGTCGCGCCAACACTCATTAGATCTGACTTTAGACTGGGCTCGGACCAGGTTTAGACCAGGTTAGACCAGGTTTAGACTGGGTTAGACCGTTCTAGAGTCGCACCAACACTCATTAGATCTGACTTTAGACCGGGCTCGGACCAGGTTTAGACCAGGTTAGACCGTTCTAGAGTCGCGCCAACACTCATTAGATCTGACTTTAGACCGAGCTCGGACCAGGTTTAGACTGGGTTAGACCAGGTTTAGACTGAGTTAGACCGTTCTAGAGTCGCGCCAACACTCATTAGAACTGACTTTAGACCGGGCTCGGACCAGGTTTAGACCAGGTTTAGACCAGGTTAGACCGTTCTAGACTCGCGCCAACACTCATTAGATCTGACTTTAGACCGGGCTCGGACCAGGTTTAGACCAGGTTAGACCGTTCTAGACGTTGCACCAACACTCATTAGAACTGACTTTAGACCGGGCTCGGACCAGGTTTAGACCAGGTTAGACCGTTCTAGACTCGCGCCAAGACTCATTAGAACTGACTTTAGACCGGGCCCGGACCAGGTTTAGACTGGGTTAGACCGTTCTAGACTCGCGCCAACACTCATTAGAACTGACTTTAGACCGGGCCCGGACCAGGTTTAGACTGGGTTAGACCGTTCTAGAGTCACGCCAACACTCATTAGAACTGACTTTAGACCGGGCTCGGACCAGGTTTAGACCAGGTTAGACTGTTCTAGACGTTGCACCAACACTCATTAGAACTGACTTTAGACCAGGCTCGGACCAGGTTTAGACTGGGTTAGACCGTTCTAGAGTCGCGCCAACACTCATTAGAACTGACTTTAGAACAGGTTTAGAACAGGTTTAGACCAGGTTTAGACCAGGTTTAGAACAGGTTTAGACCAGGTTTAGACCAGGTTTAGACCAGGTTTAGAACAGGTTTAGACCAGGTTTAGACCAGGTTTAGACCAGGTTTAGACCAGGTTTAGAACAGGTTTAGACCAGGTTTAGACCAGGTTTAGACCAGGTTTAGAACAGGTTTAGACCAGGTTTAGACCAGGTTTAGACCAGGTTTAGAACAGGTTTAGAACAGGTTTAGAACAGGTTTAGAACAGGTTTAGACCAGGTTTAGAACAGGTTTAGAACAGGTTTAGACCAGGTTTAGACCACTCTTGACGTTGCATCTTGAACTGTTTGTGGATTTGGACCTGGTATAAAATGGGTTTGGTCCGTTTTAAATAAAAATCAAGACTGATTACAGACAGAAAATAAACTAAATACAGGACAATTAAATATTAAATCCTTAAATCTTCCATTTTTTCTGAATTTCTTTTAAGATAAAGTATTTCCATAAAAAATATAATAAAGTTGAATGGTATACATTACAGTTATTGGGGCTTTCACTGCCTCAGTCTGAAACAAAGACTTCTCACTGTGACCTCAGCCTCAAGGGTCACAAGTCAGGGGTCAGCGGTCAAGAGGAAGTCCTTATCAGTGCTCTCTAATGGAGCTGCCATCTGTCAATCACAGCCGGGGGGCGGGGCCAACAGGTGTCGCCTCGAGGCCTGAACCTGAGACAAATCCGGGTCTGAGCCGAGCGTGGGACTGTGCACTGGAAAGGAACAGGTTTAGGTCTGGGAAAGACCGGGGTTAGATCTGGGTTAGACCTGGTTTGGACCCGGATTAGATCTGGTTCAGACCTGGTCTACACCAAGATTAGTCCTGGTTTAGACCTTGTTTAGTCCTGGTTTAGATCTGGTTTAGTCCTTGTTTAGACCTGGATTTGACCTGGATTTGAGCTGGATTTGACCTGGATTTTTTGTTTAGTTTTGATTAAGACTTGATGTAGTCCAGGTTAAATCCTGGTCACATTAAAGCTAATTTAAACTTGAATTTTAAACAAGTTAAGTCCTGGTTTGTTCTGGACCTGGTTTTAAATTGTAGTTTCTAGTCTTGGTCCAGTCCTGCTTTAATGCTGGGTTAGTCTTGGGGTTAGACCAGGTTTACAGTCCTGGGACGTCCTGGGACAGTCCTGGGATGTTTGTTGACCCTGTGAGGCTTGTTTAAGTCACGTTGATCCTTTAATTTTCCTGAAATTGAACCTGGATCAGCTGTTGGAGAGAGTTTCTACTAAAACCTGACCCAGAGCAGACAGTGAAGTGGTCCCAATAAGCCCCGCCTACAAACGCCCACCTGTCCTTTAGGTGAGGTCCAGGTGAGCGCACCTCCGAGACAAACCTCCTAGACCACAAATGGCTTAATCACATCAGAAAAATACAGTTTAAAAAGTGAATATCAGGTGATTTTTAACAAATTCTAACAAGAAATAAACAAATAAACCAAGACCTAACACAGGTCTAACTCAGTCCTAAACCAGGACTAAAAGACTAAACCAGGACTAAGCTAATTCTAAATCCAGTCTTGGGAGGTTTATGCCATCTGAAAACTATTGTTCTACATTGGAGTAAAAGCCAAAAAGCCCAGATGTAATGGCCGTTTTATGGCCGAAATGTAGCGACAATATCAGTGAATAGGGACCTACGGGCGGATTATATCCACTATATAAACAATCAATGTTTGGAACACGCATACAGGATAAATCCAGACCCCAGTTCAATATTTCCGATGTCAAATTAAGAAATAATAGTTTTATTTTGATAAATGTAGCACTAAACAAGCTCTGAAACAAAACCAGACTTTATTTAACCAGCTCTAAACCATGAGCGAACTAATACCAAATAACAAATCCTGCTTCACCTTGGGTTTTGTCATGGTTTAATCCTGGTTTACTATTTATACTTTGTCCTAGTTTAGGGCAGCTTTGTGTAAATTGATTTGGTTTTGGTTTACTCCTGATTTAGACTTCATTTAGTCCTGATTTAATCTTATTTTTTAGGCCAAGATTTATCCTGGTTTAGAACAATTAAGTTTTGGTTCTAAACCAGGTATTCCGAGTATTAGCAAAGGTTTACGGTTTAATTTTTTTAGTTGTTATCATTGTTTAGTCTTGGTTTGGTCCTGGTTTTGTCCTAGTTTAGACCTGTTTTTGTCGTTGCTGTCGTCTCTGTCGTTGCTGTCGTTGCTGTTGTTGCTGATGTTGCTGTCGTTGCTGTCGTTTCTGTCGTTTTGTCGTTTCTGTCGTTGCTGTCGTTGCTGTCGTTTCTGTCGTTGCTGTCGTTTCTGTCGTTGCTGTCATCTCTTTCGTTTCTGTCGTTGCTGTCGTTTCTGTCGTTGCTGTCGTTTCTGTCGTTGCTGTCGTTGCTGTCGTTTCTGTCGTTTTTGTCGTTTCTGTCGTTGCTGTCGTTGCTGTCGTTGCTGTCGTTGCTGTCGTTTCTGTCGTTGCTGTCGTTTCTGTCGTTGCTGTCATCTCTTTCGTTTCTGTCGTTTCTGTCGTTGCTGTCGTTTCTGTCGTTGCTGTCGTTGCTGTCGTTTCTGTCGTTTTTGTCGTTGCTGTCATTTCTGTCGTTGCTGTCGTTGCTGTCGTTGCTGTCATTGCTGTCATTTTTGTCGTCGCTGTCGTCTCTTTCGTCGCTGTCGTTTCTATCGTTGCTGTCGTTGTTGTCGTTGCTGTCGTCGCTGTCGTCGCTGTCGTTTCTATCGTTGCTGTCGTTGCTGTCGTTGTTGTCGTTGTTGTCGTTGCTGTCGTCGCTGTCGTCACTGTCGTCGCTGTCGTTTCTATCGTTGCTGTCGTTGCTGTCGTCTCTTTCGTTTCTGTCGTTGCTGTCGTTTCTGTCGTTTCTGTCGTTGCTGTCGTTTCTGTCGTTTCTGTCGTTGCTGTAGTCTCTTTCGTTTCTGTCATTGCTGTCGTTTCTGTCATTGCTGACGTTTCTGTCGTCGCTGTCGTTTCATTCCTTGCTGACGTTGTAGTCGTTTCTGTCGTTGCTGTTGTTGCTGTCGTTTCTGTCGTTGCTGACGTTGCTGTTGTCGCTGTCGTCGCTGTCGTTGCTGTTGTCGCTGTCGTTGCTGTCGTCTCTGTCGTCGCTGTCGTCGCTGTCGTTGCTGTCGTTGCTGTCGTCACTGTCGTCTCTTTCGTTTCTGTCGTCGCTGTCGTTTCTATCGTTGCTGTCGTTGCTGTCGTCGCTGTCGTCTCTTTCGTTTCTGTCGTCGCTGTCGTTTCTATCGTTGCTGTTGTTGCTGTCGTCGCTGTCGTCTCTTTCGTTTCTGTCGTTGCTGTCGTTTCTGTCGTCTCTTTCGTTTCTGTCGTTGCTGTCGTTTCTGTCGTTGCTGTCGTTTCTGTCGTGGCTGTCATCTCTTTCGTTTCTGTCGTTGCTGTCGTTTCTGTCGTTTCTGTCGTTGCTGTCGTATCTCTCATTTTTGTCGTTGCTGTCGTTTCTGTCGTTGCTGTCGTTGCTGTCGTGGCTGTCATCTCTTTCGTTTCTGTCGTCGCTGTAGTTTCATTCCTTGCTGACGTTGCTGTCGTTTCTGTCGTTGCTGTCGTTGACTTTATTTAACCAGCTCTAAACCATGAGCGAACTAATACCAAATAACAAATCCTGCTTCACCTTGGGTTTTGTCATGGTTTAATCCTGGTTTACTATTTATACTTTGTCCTAGTTTAGGGCAGCTTTGTGTAAATTGATTTGGTTTTGGTTTACTCCTGATTTAGACTTCATTTAGTCCTGATTTAATCTTATTTTTTAGGCCAAGATTTATCCTGGTTTAGAACAATTAAGTTTTGGTTCTAAACCAGGTATTACGAGTATTAGCAAAGGTTTACGGTTTAATTTTTTTAGTTCTTATCATTGTTTAGTCTTGGTTTGGTCCTGGTTTTGTCCTAGTTTAGACCTGTTTCTGTCGTTTCTGTCGTTTCTGTCGTTTCTGTCGTCTCTTTCGTTGCTGTCGTTTCTGTCGTTGCTGTCGTTGCTGTCGTTTCTGTCGTTGCTGTCGTTTCTGTCGTTGCTGTCATCTCTTTCGTTTCTGTCGTTGCTGTCGTTTCTGTCGTTGCTGTCATCTCTTTCGTTGCTGTCGTTGCTGACGTTGCTGTCGTTTCTGTCGTTGCTGTCGTTACTGTCGTTGCTGTCGTTACTGTCGTTGCTGTCGTTACTGTCGTTGCTGTCGTCTTTGTCGTCGCTGTCGTTTCTGTCGTTGCATTCGTTTCTGTCGTTGCTGTCGTTTCTGTCGTTGCTGTCGTTTTTGTCGTTTCTGCCGTTGCTGTCATTGCTGTCGTTGCTTTCGTTTCTGTCGTTGCTGTCGTTTCTGTCGTTGCTTTCGTTTCTATTGTTGCTGTCGTCTCTTTCGTTTCTGTCGTTGCTGTTGTCGCTGTCGTCTCTTTCGTTTCTGTCATTGCTGTCGTTTCTGTCGTTGCTGTCGTTTCTGTCGTCTCTTTCGTTTCTGTCGTTGCTGTCGTTTCTGTCGTTGCTGTCGTTTCTGTCGTGGCTGTCATCTCTTTCGTTTCTGTCGTCGCTGTAGTTTCATTCCTTGCTGACGTTGCTGTCGTTTCTGTCGTTGCTGTCGTTGACTTTATTTAACCAGCTCTAAACCATGAGCGAACTAATACCAAATAACAAATCCTGCTTCACCTTGGGTTTTGTCATGGTTTAATCCTGGTTTACTATTTATACTTTGTCCTAGTTTAGGGCAGCTTTGTGTAAATTGATTTGGTTTTGGTTTACTCCTGATTTAGACTTCATTTAGTCCTGATTTAATCTTATTTTTTAGGCCAAGATTTATCCTGGTTTAGAACAATTAAGTTTTGGTTCTAAACCAGGTATTCCGAGTATTAGCAAAGGTTTACGGTTTAATTTTTTTAGTTCTTATCATTGTTTAGTCTTGGTTTGGTCCTGGTTTTGTCCTAGTTTAGACCTGTTTCTGTCGTTTCTGTCGTTTCTGTCGTCTCTTTCGTTTCTGTCGTTGCTGTCGTTTCTGTCGTTGCTGTCGTTTCTGTCGTTGCTGTCATCTCTTTCGTTTCTGTCGTTGCTGTCGTTTCTGTCGTTGCTGTCATCTCTTCGCTTCTGTCGTTGCTGTCGTTTCTGTCGTTGCTGTCGCTGCTGACGTTGCTTTCGCTTCTGTCGTTGCTGTCGTTGCTGTCGTTTCTGTCGTTGCTGTCGTTTCTGTCGTTGCTGTCGTTGCTGTCGTTTCTGTCGTTGCTGTCATCTCTTTCGTTTCTGTCGTTGCTGTCGTTTCTGTCGTTGCTGTCGTTGCTGACGTTGCTTTCGTTTCTGTCGTTGCTGTCGTCTTTGTTGTCGCTGTCGTTGCTGTCGTTTCTGTCGTTGCTGTCGTTTGTCGTTGCTGTCGTTTCTGTCGTTGCTGTCGTTTATGTCGTTTCTGCCGTTGCTGTCATTGCTGTCGTTGCTTTCGTTTCTGTCGTTGCTGTCGTTTCTGTCGTTGCTGTCGTTGCTGTCGTTGCTGTCGTTTCTGTTGTTTTTGTCGTTGCTGTCGTTGCTGTCGTATCTCTCATTTTTGTCGTTGCTGTCGTTGCTGTCGTTGCTGTCGTTTTTGTCGTCGCTGTCTTCTCTTTCGTTTCTGTCGTCGCTGTCGTCGCTGTCGTTTCTATCGTTGCTGTCGTTTCTGTCGTCGCTGTCGTTGCTGACGTTGCTGGCGTTTCTGTCGTCGCTGTCGTTGCTGTCGTTACTGTCGTTGCTGTCGTTTCTGTCGTTGCTGTCGTTTCTGTTGTTGCTGTCGTCTTTGTCGTCGCTGTCGTTTCTGTTGTTGCTGTCGTCTTTGTCGTCGCTGTCGTTTCTGTCGCTTCTGTCGTTGCTGTCGCTTGTCGCTGCTGTCGCTAAGCTGTCGTTGCTGTCGCTTGCTGTCGTTTCTGTCGCTTCTGTCGTTTCTGTCGTTGCTGTCGTTGCTGTCGTTTCTGTCGCTTCTGTCGTTGCTGTCGCTGCTGTCGCTTGCTGTCGCTTCTGTCGTTTCTGTCGTTGCTGTCGCGTTGCTGTCGTTTTTGTCGTTGCTGTCGTTTCTGTCGTTTCTGTCGTTTCTATTGTTGCTGTCGTTGCTGTCGTTTCTGTCGCTTTTGTCGCTGCTGTCGCTAAGCTGTCGCTGCTGTCGATCTCTCTTTTTGTCGCTGCTGTCGCTTCTGTCGCTTTTGTCATTGCTGTCGTTGCTGTCGTTGCTGTCGCTTTTGTCGCCGCTGTCGCCTCTTTCGCTTCTGTCGCCGCTGTCGCTTCTATCGCTGCTGTCGCTAAGCTGTCGTCGCTGTCGTCTCTTTCGTTTCTGTCGTTGCTGTCGTTTCTGTCGTTGCTGTCATCTCTTTCGTTTCTGTCGTCGCTGTCGTTTCTGTCGTTGCTGTCGTCGCTGTCGTCTCTTTCGTTTCTGTCGTTGCTGTCGTTTCTGTCGTTGCTGTCGTTTCTGTCGTTGCTGTCGTCGCTGTCGTCTCTTTCGTTTCTGTCGTTTCTGTCGTTTCTGTCGTTGCTGTCGTTTCTGTCGTTTCTTTCGTTGCTGTCGTTGCTGTCGTTGCTGATGTTGCTGTCGTCGCTGTCGTTTCTGTTGTTGCTGTCGTCTCTGTCGTCGCTGTCGTCGCTGTCGTCGCTGTCGTTGCTGTCGTTGCTGTCGTCACTGTCTTCTCTTTCGTTTCTGTCGTCGCTGTCGTTTCTATCGTTGCTGTCGTTGCTGTCGTCGCTGTCGTCTCTTTCGTTTCTGTCGTTGCTGTCGTTTCTGTCGTCTCTTTCGTTTCTGTCGTCGCTGTCGTTTCTGTCGTTGCTGTTGTTGCTGTCGTCGCTGTCGTCTCTTTCGTTTCTGTCGTTGCTGTCGTTTCTGTCGTCTCTTTCGTTTCTGTCGTTGCTGTCGTTTCTGTCGTTGCTGTCGTTTCTGTCGTGGCTGTCATCTCTTTCGTTTCTGTCGTCGCTGTAGTTTCATTCCTTGCTGACGTTGCTGTCGTTTCTGTCGTTGCTGTCGTTGACTTTATTTAACCAGCTCTAAACCATGAGCGAACTAATACCAAATAACAAATCCTGCTTCACCTTGGGTTTTGTCATGGTTTAATCCTGGTTTACTATTTATACTTTGTCCTAGTTTAGGGCAGCTTTGTGTAAATTGATTTGGTTTTGGTTTACTCCTGATTTAGACTTCATTTAGTCCTGATTTAATCTTATTTTTTAGGCCAAGATTTATCCTGGTTTAGAACAATTAAGTTTTGGTTCTAAACCAGGTATTCCGAGTATTAGCAAAGGTTTACGGTTTAATTTTTTTAGTTCTTATCATTGTTTAGTCTTGGTTTGGTCCTGGTTTTGTCCTAGTTTAGACCTGTTTCTGTCGTTTCTGTCGTTTCTGTCGTTTCTGTCATCTCTTTCGTTGCTGTCGTTTCTGTCGTTGCTGTCGTTTCTGTCGTTGCTGTCGTTTCTGTCGTTGCTGTCATCTCTTTCGTTTCTGTCGTTGCTGTCGTTTCTGTCGTTGCTGTCATCTCTTTCGTTTCTGTCGTTGCTGTCGTTTCTGTCGTTGCTGTCATCTCTTTCGTTTCTGTCGTTGCTGTCGTTTCTGTCGTTGCTGTCGTTTCTGTCGTTGCTGACGTTGCTGTCGTTTCTGTCGTTTCTGTCGTTGCTGTCGTTGCTGTCGTTTCTGTCGTTTCTGTCGTTGCTGTCGTTTCTGTCGTTGCTGTCGTTTCTGTTGTTGCTGTCGTCTTTGTCGTCGCTGTCGTTTCTGTCGTTGCTGTCGTTGCTGTCGTTGCTGTCGTTACTGTCGTTGCTGTCGTTACTGTCGTTGCTGTCGTTACTGTCGTTGCTGTCGTCTTTGTCGTCGCTGTCGTTTCTGACGTTGCTGTCGTTTCTGTCATTGCTGTCGTTTCTGTCGTTGCTGTCGTTTTTGTCATTTCTGCCGTTGCTGTCATTGCTGTCGTTGCTTTCGTTTCTGTCGTTGCTGTCGTTTCTGTCGTTGCTTTCGTTTCTATTGTTGCTGTCGTTTCTGTCGTTTTTGTCGTTGCTGTCGTTGCTGTCGTTGCTGTCGTTTTTGTCGTCGCTGTCGTCTCTTTCGTTTCTGTCGTCGCTGTCGTTTCTATCGTTGCTGTCGTTTCTGTCGTCGCTGTCGTTGCTGACGTTGCTGTCGTTTCTGTCGTTGCTGTCGTTACTGTCGTTGCTGTCGTTCAGCTTTGTGTAAATTGATTTGGTTTTGGTTTACTCCTGATTTAGACTTCATTTAGTCCTGATTTAATCTTATTTTTTAGGCCAAGATTTATCCTGGTTTAGAACAATTAAGTTTTGGTTCTAAACCAGGTATTCCGAGTATTAGCAAAGGTTTACGGTTTAATTTTTTTAGTTCTTATCATTGTTTAGTCTTGGTTTGGTCCTGGTTTTGTCCTAGTTTAGACCTGTTTCTGTCGTTTCTGTCGTTTCTGTCGTCTCTTTCGTTTCTGTCGTTAATGTCGTTTCTGTCGTTGCTGTCGTTTCTGTCGTTGCTGTCGTTTCTGTCGTTGCTGTCATCTCTTTCGTTTCTGTCGTTGCTGTCGTTTCTGTCGTTGCTGTCATCTCTTTCGTTTCTGTCGTTGCTGTCGTTTCTGTCGTTGCTGTCGTTGCTGACGTTGCTGTCGTTGCTGTCGTTGCTGTCGTTACTGTCGTTTCTGTCGTTGCTGTCGTTTCTGTCGTTGCTGTCGTTTCTGTCGTTGCTGTCGTTTTTGTCATTTCTGACGTTGCTGTCGTTGCTGTCGTTGCTGTCGTTGCTTTCGTTTCTGTCGTTGCTGTCGTTTCTGTCGTTGCTTTCGTTTCTATTGTTGCTGTCGTTTCTGTCGTTTTTGTCGTTGCTGTCGTTGCTGTCGTTGCTGTCGTTTTTGTCGTCGCTGTCGTCTCTTTCGTTTCTGTCGTCGCTGTCGTTTCTATCGTTGCTGTCGTTTCTGTCGTCGCTGTCGTTGCTGACGTTGCTGTCGTTTCTGTCGTTGCTGTCGTTTCTGTTGTTGCTGTCGTCTTTGTCGTCGCTGTCGTTTCTGTTGTTGCTGTCGTCTTTGTCGTCGCTGTCGTTTCTGTCGTTTCTGTCGTTGCTGTCGTTGCTGTTGTTGCTGTCGTTTCTGTCGTTGCTGTCGTTGCTGTCGTTTCTGTCGTTTCTGTCGTTTCTGTCGTTGCTGTCGTTTCTGTCGTTGCTGTCGTTTTTGTCGTTTCTGCCGTTGCTGTCATTGCTGTCGTTGCTTTCGTTTCTGTCGTTGCTGTCGTTTCTGTCGTTGCTGTCGTTGCTGTCGTTGCTTTCGTTTCTATTGTTGCTGTCGTTTCTGTCGTTTTTGTCGTTGCTGTCGTTGCTGTCGTATCTCTCATTTTTGTCGTTGCTGTCGTTTCTGTCGTTTTTGTCATTGCTGTCGTTGCTGTCGTTTTTGTCGTCGCTGTCGTCTCTTTCGTTTCTGTCGTCGCTGTCGTTTCTATCGTTGCTGTCGTTTCTGTCGTCGCTGTCGTTGCTGACTTTGCTGTCGTTTCTGTCGTTGCTGTCGTTGCTGTCGTTACTGTCGTTGCTGTCGTTTCTGTCGTTGCTGTCGTTTCTGTTGTTGCTGTCGTCTTTGTCGTCGCTGTCGTTTCTGTCATTTCTGTAGTTTCTGTCGTTGCTGTCGTTGCTGTCGTTGCTGTCGTTGCTGTTGTTGCTGTCGTTTCTGTCGTTTCTGTCGTTGCTGTCGTTTCTGTTGTTGCTGTCGTCTTTGTCGTCGCTGTCGTTTCTGTTGTTGCTGTCGTCTTTGTCGTCGCTGTCGTTTCTGTCGTTGCTGTCGTTGCTGTTGTTGCTGTCGTTTCTGTCGTTGCTGTCGTTGCTGTTGTTGCTGTCGTTTCTGTCGTTTCTGTCGTTGCTGTCGTTGCTGTCGTTGCTGTCGTTGCTGTCGTTTCTGTCGTTTCTGTCGTTTCTATTGTTGCTGTCGTTGCTGTCGTTTCTGTCGTTTTTGTCGTTGCTGTCGTTGCTGTCGTATCTCTCATTTTTGTCGTTGCTGTCGTTTCTGTCGTTTTTGTCATTGCTGTCGTTGCTGTCGTTGCTGTCGTTTTTGTCGTCGCTGTCGTCTCTTTCGTTTCTGTCGTCGCTGTCGTTTCTATCGTTGCTGTCGTTGCTGTCGTCGCTGTCGTTGCTGACGTTGCTGTCGTTTCTGTCGTTGCTGTCGTTGCTGTCGTTACTGTCGTTGCTGTCGTTTCTGTCGTTGCTGTCGTTTCTGTTGTTGCTGTCGTCTTTGTCGTCGCTGTCGTTTCTGTTGTTGCTGTCGTCTTTGTCGTCGCTGTCGTTTCTGTCGTTTCTGTCGCTAAGGTCGCTTCTGTCGCTTCTGTCGCTTCTGTCGCTTCTGTCGCTTGCTGTCGTTGCTGTCGTTGCTGTCGTTGCTGTCGTTTCTGTCGTTTCTATTGTTGCTGTCGTTGCTGTCGTTTCTGTCGTTTTTGTCGTTGCTGTCGTTGCTGTCGTATCTCTCATTTTTGTCGTTGCTGTCGTTTCTGTCGTTTTTGTCATTGCTGTCGTTGCTGTCGTTTTTGTCGTCGCTGTCGTCTCTTTCGTTTCTGTCGTCGCTGTCGTTTCTATCGTTGCTGTCGTTGCTGTCGTCGCTGTCGTCTCTTTCGTTTCTGTCGTTGCTGTCGTTTCTGTCGTTGCTGTCATCTCTTTCGTTTCTGTCGTCGCTGTCGTTTCTGTCGTTGCTGTCGTCGCTGTCGTCTCTTTCGTTTCTGTCGTTGCTGTCGTTTCTGTCGTTGCTGTCATCTCTTTCGTTTCTGTCGTCGCTGTCGTTGCTGACGTTGCTGTCGTTTCTGTCGTTGCTGTCGTTGCTGTCGTTGCTGTCGTTTCTGTCGTTTCTGTCGTTTCTGTAGTTGCTGTCGTTTCTGTCGTTGCTGTCGTTGCTGTCGTTTCTGTCGCTAAGCTGTCGCTGCTGTCGCTTCTGTCGCTAAGGTCGCTTCTGTCGTTGCTGTCGCTTCTGTTGTTGCTGTCGCCTTTGTCGCCGCTGTCGCTTCTGTCGTTGCTGTCGTTTCTGTCGCCGCTGTCGTTGCTGTCGTTGCTGTCGTTTCTGTCGTTTCTGTCGTTTCTGTCGTTGCTGTCGTCGCTGTCGTCGCTGTCGTCGCTGTCGTCGCTGTCGTCGCTGTCATTTCTGTCGTTTCTGTTGTTGCTGTCGTTTCTGTCGTTTCTGTCGTTTCTGTCGTTTCTGTCGTTTCTGTCGTTGCTGTCGTTGCTGTTGTTTCTGTCGTTTCTGTCGTTTCTGTCGTTGCTGTCGTTTCTGTCGTTTCTGTCGTTGCTGTCGTTGCTGTTGTTTCTGTCGTTGCTGTCGTTGCTGTCGTTTCTGTCGTTGCTGTCGTTGCTGTCGTTGCTGTCGTTTCTGTCGTTTCTTTCGTCTCTGTCGTCGCTGACGTCGCTGTCGATGCTGTCGATGCTGTCGTTTCTGTCGTCTCTGTCGTCGCTGACGTCGCTGTCGTTTCTGTCGTTGCTGTCGTTTCTGTCGTTGCTGTCGTTGCTGTCGTTTCTGTCGTCTCTGTCGTCGCTGACGTCGCTGTCGATGCTGTCGATGCTGTCGATGCTGTCGTTGCTGTCGTTACTGTCGTTGCTGTCGTTGCTGTCGTTTCTGTCGTTGCTGTCGTTGCTGTCGTTTCTGTCGTTTCTGTCGTTTCTGTCGTTGCTGTCGTTTCTGTCGTTTCTGTCGTTGCTGTCGTTTCTGTCGTTGCTGTCGTTGCTGACGTTGCTGTCGTTGCTGTCGTTGCTGTCGTTGCTGTCGTTGCTGGCGTTGCTGACGTTGCTGTCGTTTCTGTCGTTGCTGTCGTTTCTGTCGTTTCTGTCGTCGCTGACGTTGCTGTAGTTGCTGTCGATGCTGTCGTTGCTGTCGTTTCTGTCGTTGCTGTCGTTGCTGTCTTTTCTGTCGTCTCTGTCGTCGCTGTCGTCGCTGTCGTCGCTGTCGTCGCTGTCGTCGCTGTCGTCGCTGTCGTCGCTGTCGTTGCTGTCGCCGCTGTCGCTGTCGCTTCTGTCGCTAAGCTGTCGCTTCTGTCGCTTCTGTTGTCGCTGACGTTGCTGTCGCTGCTGACGTTGCTGTCGCTGCTGTCGTTGCTGTCGCTAAGCTGTCGTTGCTGTCGCTGCTGTCGTTGCTGTCGTTGCTGACGCTGCTGTCGCTTCTGTCGCTGCTGTCGCTTCTGTCGCTTCTGTCGCTGCTGACGCTGCTGTCGCTTCTGTCGCTGCGTCGCTGCTGACGTTGCTGTCGTTTCTGTCGTTTCTGTCGTTTCTGTTGTCGCTGACGTTGCTGTCGATGCTGTCGATGCTGTCGTTGCTGTCGTTGCTGACGTTGCTGTCGTTTCTGTCGTTTCTGTCGTTTCTGTTGTCGCTGACGTTGCTGTCGATGCTGTCGATGCTGTCGTTGCTGTCGTTGCTGTCGTTGCTGTCGTTTCTGTCGTTTCTGTCGTTTCTGTCGTTGCTGTCGTTGCTGTCGTTGCTGTCGATGCTGTCGTTGCTGTCGTTGCTGTCGTTGCTGTCGTTTCTGTCGTTTCTGTCGTTTCTGTCGTTTCTGTCGTTGCTGTCGTTGCTGTCGTTGCTGTCGTTTCTGTCGTTTCTGTCGTCGCTGACGTTGCTGTCGATGCTGTCATTGCTGTCGTTGCTGTCGATGCTGTTGTTTGTGGGAGAGGCTCCAGGCTCTGGTTCTCAGACCCAGAGCGTAGCCCAGCACCGCAGCTTGCCCCCAGGGACAAAGCCATGGAGCTGCCCCTGGTCCTGGAGGAGCACTGCATCGTGGGAAAGTCTCACATGAGGTAAACCACATTATGGAGGTAATACCCCTATAATTAAAGCTGGGGTAGGCAAATCTGAACCACAACTCTCACCAGGGAACAAACTAATCAGTTTACGTCGGATAGATCTGTTCAGTGGATTTTTTTTTTTTTTTGCCATCAATGTGAATTACATTATTTTCAGTTTTATAAAACTTTTCAGGCTGAGCAGAAGTGTGATTAAAAAAGAGTCGCCTTGACTCATTGGGCATTTATTTAGAAATGCTAAGAATAAATGAGGAAAAGTGAATCTGAATGTAACCTATAAACATGTGATTGGCTAAACTGCTTTTAAATCTATTTCCTAATTGTGATTTAAGTCTGACCTCAATTATTCATTATTCATCCAAGTGGATATATTTATCTTTTTTTTCTGCTCAATAAACATTTTTAATATTCCAGTTCATAGTGCACTGATGTAAGTCTTTTCTCTATTTTTATTAATTAACCGTTTTCTATTTATTTATCATCAGACTTTCCACAACCATGTTTATATTTAGTAGTTTTGATAAAAGTAAACCCTTGACATCTGCTCTGATTAGTCTCAAAACAAACTCTGGGTCATTTGTAAATCAAAGCCAAGCTGAAGGTCCACCAGAGACCGGCTCTTTGTGAAACTTTCAGAGACATTTGTCAGTTTGGTTATTAGTGGAAAAACTTAAATAAATAAAAACCATGACAAGTGTGTTTTATCAACAGTTGCATCTGAAAATTCTCAAAAGTGCCACAGTGAGTCTTTACAGGTGCTGCTGTGCTAGACTCAAATTAATGAACGAACAAAACTTGTATCTGTTACAGAGAGAGTGGAGAAATTCTTTAAGAGGAACTAATTTTTTGGGCATTAACAGGGTTTAACTTTGAATTCCCAAATCTCTAAAAAAATGTCCAAAACTAAGCACAATGCAACAAAATAAGACAAAAAAATTATAAAAAGAAATTTAGACAAACTCCAGATTTGAGGTATTTGGTGCGCAAAACATTACCTTAGCTCATGAAAGTGAAGTTTAAGCTGACCTTAAACCTGTGTCTGAGGCCGGCCGACGTGATCCTGTAACTGTTTCCACCTGCAAGTATTACATTTATCCACATTTCACTTTGCATTCCTTTTTTCTGTTTATATTTTCTTTTTTCTGTAAAAGAAGAACATTTAGAATTGAAAGTCCTTGATTAAAACAGCCTAGATGACGCTTGTTTTTTCCACAGATGATTCCTGTTACAATAAGCTGCTGGAGGATTAAAGAGTTAAACTATTTCTCACATTTATAAAACAATCACACACTCCTCGTTTAGTCTCTGATGATGTTGCACAAAGTTTATTCATAAATGGGGTGAAGCGCTTTTGGTGCCCAAGAAAGGTACAAAAAAGCTTTCGATAAATGCATAACATTCACCATTTAACATTTACACATTTATTACGATTTACAGATCTTCTCTTCACTCAGATTTAGAGGTCGGGTGAAGACATTTAGTGTCAAACATCTGTGTTTACTCTTTTTAAATCATAATGACACAGAAACTACCCAAATGACCCTGATCTAAAGTTTACATGCCCCAGTTCTTAAAACTGTGTGTTACCTTTAACATCAATGACAGCTGAGGTCTTTTGTGGAAGTTTGTGGTTGAGCCTCTTTATTTTCTCAGATGTAAAGCTGCCCATTCTTTTTGGCAAAAAGCCTTTAGTTCCAGTAAATTCTTGGGCTCTTGCATGAACTGCAGGTTTGAGATCTCAGAGTGTCTTAATGACACTGAGGTCAGACTGAGGTCAGAACCTTCTCTTTCTGCTGCTGTAGCCAACGACAGGTCGACTTGTCCTGTTGGAACGTCCAAGTACGTCCCATGTGCAGCTTCAGGGCTGAGTGCAACTGTTCCTCCAGTATTTTCTGAAAACATGCTGCATTTATCTTTTCCTGAGCCATTGTAGCTCACACATCATAATCCAACACATCTGTCCTACATGTTTCACAGTAGGATTGTGTACCTTTCATCGTAGGCCTTGTTGACTCCAACGTTTATGACGTTTATGGTTGTGACCAAAAAGATAAGTTTTGGTCTCATCACTCCGAACGACTTTGTTCCAGAGGTTCTGAGGTTGTCTCTGAGCTGTTTGGAGAATTGTAAATGGGTTGATTTGTGGCATTTGTGAAGTAATGGCTTTCTTCTGGAGACTCGACTATGCAGCACATTTTTCTCCCAAGTGCCTTTTTTTTAAACAGCCACAGCACTTTTTTTCAGAGAGTCCTGTATTTCAGCTGAAGTTATTTGTGTTTTTTTTTTTTTACATCCCAAAAAATTTTCCGTGGCTTAAATTTTTGTTGGTCCACAGAACCTTTTCACTTTCCACTCCTTAATTAGAGTTTGAACATTAGAGTTCTTTCCTGTTTTATATAGTTCAATAACCTTTTCCACAGATCCTTTGACAATTCTTTTGCTTTAACAGGACTCAGACAGAAACGTTAGAGCAGCACTGGATGTTTGTTATCAAAAACTTCCCAAAAATAATAATTTCTTTTAGGGTATGAACACAACTGTATATTATTAACTAAGTCTCTCAGGTTTCTCTCCGATGTTCCCACATTTCTAAGATATAATTGTTGTCTGTGTGCACAAAAAACACTGCTCTGATTTTTAGGTGAGGCTGTGGGAACATAAACATGCTCCCGGCTCATGGTCTGTTAACGGCAGAGATAGAAAACAAAAATATGTAATAAACTCCAATTATCAACATCAAATCTCATCATAATCCAGTAAAATCCTCGTGGACACAGAAACTGCTGCGACAAACGCCTCTGTGACAGCTTGATTACATCCAGCGTAAGTTAAAGAAAGGTTTGGACTGAGCAGAGCGAGATGTTCAGAACAAACACAACAAACGCTGCACCAGACTGCAACAGCATTGATTTCATTTACTTTTCTTTACATCTAAACCACATGAATCCGATCGCTTTGAACGGAGCTAACCCCTGATTAACGCCGCCGCAGCTCGATGCTGCAGTTCAGGCCAGTTTATCGTATTTACAACACACTCAAATGAAATTATCTCTGCTGGAACAAAGCCTGATTGGGACGAAGACGAGACATTACTGCGTGATGAGTATTTTACCGAAACGGGGCTGGGTCTAAATATTCACGGCGTTATTTTCATTCAAAACGCAGGATTTTGCTGAAACACAACACACACCGAGTCGGCTTTTCTCTCCGGCTCACGTCAATCATGCTCCTTTTTATTAAACGATTAGTTAAGAAATGAGAAACACTGTGATTTTGCCGAGGATCTCCGGGAAGCGGGAGCGAGGCCTGATTGCGGCCCTCGTTTTGTGCTGAATGGAGTAATCATTTTGTCTGATTTGATACGAACGGAGCGCGTTGATTAAGGCTGATTTGGATGGAAGGATGGAGGGATGGATGGAGGGAAAGAGGGAAGGATAAACCTCCTTCGACTGTGGACAGAGAACAGGCTCCACTTTAACTACAACAGTATCAGAGAGCAGAGGTGTGTGAGTGGAGCTAAGGTGTTTAGATCAGTCCCAGAGTCACAAAAGCCCCCCCCCCCCACCACCACACTCAGCTCTGTTGTGTATGAAGTACTGTTGGCTCCATGAATGATCTCCACTGCACTGGCTTTACTTTAAACCTTGCAGCCAGGTCTAAGGCCTAGTTTAGCAACAGGGTTTGCTTTAAGTTCAATATCAGAGTCTATTAACCTGTGGATCTCAGCATAAACCCACTGTGAGCACACTGCATCCACCTCTTTCAACCTCTACGTCTCCGTTTGATCGCTCACTCAGCTGCAGGCGCGTTTCTCTCAGCAGCATTTTTCCACCTTTGACACTTGCAGCTTGTTTCTCGTTGCTGATTGGTCAGTGGGACGTGTTTCTATCCTCAGGTTACCTGTTTAGTGTTACCTGTTCAGTGTTACCTGTTCAGTGTTACATGTTCAGTGTTACATGTTCAGTGTTACCTGTTCAGTGTACCTCTTCAGTGTTACCTGTTCAGTGTTACCTGTTCAGTGTTACCTGTTCAGTGTACCTGTTCAGTGTTATCTGTTCAGTGTACCTGTTCAGTGTTACCTGCTCAGTGTTACCTGTTCATTGTACCTGTTCAGTGTTACCTGTTCAGTGTTACCTGTTCAGTGTTACCTGTTCATTGTACCTGTTCAGTGTTACCTGTTCATTGTACCTGTTCAGTGTTACCTGTTCAGTGTTACCTGTTCATTGTACTTGTTTAGTGTTATCTGTTCAGTGTTACCTGTTCAGTGTTACCTGTTCAGTGTTACCTGTTAAGTGTACCTGTTCAGTGTTATCTCTTCAGTGTTACCTGTTCAGTGTACATGTTCAGTGTTACCTGTTCAGTGTTACCTGTTCAATGTTACCTGCTCAGTTTTACATGCTCAGTGTTACTTGTTCAGTGTTACCTGTTCAGTGTTCCTGTTCAGTGTTACCTGTTCAGTGTACCTGTTAAGTGTTATCTGTTCAGTGTTACCTGTTCAGTGTACATGTTCAGTGTTACCTGTTCAGTGTTACCTGTTCAGTGTTACCTGCTCAGTGTTACCTGTTCAGTGTTACCTGTTCAGTGTTACCTGTTAAGTGTACCTGTTAAGTGTTATCTGTTCAGTGTTACCTGTTCAGTGTTACCTGTTCAGTGTCACCTGTTCAATGTTACCTGCTCAGTGTTACCTGTTCAGTGTTACCTGTTAAGTGTACCTGTTAAGTGTTATCTGTTCAGTGTTACCTGTTCAGTGTTATCTGTTCAGTGTTACCTGTTCAGTGTTACCTGTTCAGTGTCACCTGTTCAATGTTACCTGCTCAGTGTTACCTGTTCAGTGTTACCTGTTCAGTGTACCTGTTAAGTGTTACCTGTAATAAGTGTCCTGTCTACACACATCGACGTCATTAACGAGGATCGGAACACAACTGGACGATTAGGAATTATAGACATGAGTGTGAGGTGGTGTGGGGCTTTCATGAGGGTGACGAGCCGGGGGGGGGGGGTACAGGAGGAGGGGGGCACGAGAGACAAGAACAATAAAGGGATGACACCGGATGCTATTTCTAGCCTATAACAGGAAGAGGCAGGCTTGAGATGTGTGGGCCTCCTCCTTAACTTAAGATAAATAATCTTATCTCTTTTTAGTAAAGCACAAATATTAAAAGCTCTGTTTGGTCGTCTACATCTGAAGTTTTACAAATCTGTTTTGCCTGAAAACTCTTTAATGTGTTAGTGTGAAGCTTACAAAAAGAAAGAATAAAAAGAGTGAATTCAGATCTGATTAGTTCTATCACAAAGTCTCTCCAGAACTCGCTCTGACACGTGTATATCTGGTTATTTGTTCTTTTTGTGACTTGTTGCGTTGAATCAGGCGACAGGCTTGTGCCAAGCTCCTGGAAAGTTGTGCTAAACATTGAAAAAATTGTCCCGGAGCTGTGAAATTTTCATCACAGAGTCTGAGTTTCGTTTTTTTTCTTTTTCTCTCGACCCAATCACTCAACAGCTGGACTCGGTCGTGTCGTCGGTGTTGTTCAAAACTGGTGCTGCTTGTTGAACGTCGCTTTGAGCTGGAATCAGTGCACAACAGCGTCTCTCTGTGAAGGGCTCCGTTTGTGATTGAGAAACATCTCCAGATGAGTCGGCTCCGAATCACAGCCAATCAGAGCCGAGAGCCGTTCATCAGGACCAATCAGAGCGCTTCACAACGACCCCATCAAAAATCCATCCGGCGCTGATGGAACGGAGCTAAAAATACCTTCAATCGGAGACGAAGAGTTTTGGTGAAAAGCCCCGGTGCGTGTTTCAAATCAAACACTTGGAGAAAACGTGGAAGAGTTCCAGGCCTCGAGCGTCAGGAGGGAAAGTGTTAAATCTGCTGAAAAAAGCACTGGACTGTGATTAAATCAGTCCAGTCTCTAGGACCCTTCTTTGGGAGGACTTTAAACACAGGTTTATGATCCTGCGAGGCCTTGTCTTGTTCCATATTACCCACAATGCAGCTTGAGTCTTTTTGAAAAATCAAAAAAAAACTTTATAATAACTACACACTATTAAGCATTAGCTCTGTAAAGATTTAATTTTCAAAGTCCATCGAGTTTATAAGACTGTTAAAGTTTCAGTCTTGAATAATAAGCTCAGGTATAATTATATTTACGCAGTGCTTAATAAAGCTGGAGGTGGGCAACAGAATATCTAGAGGAAGTATTCCCTCATCTTCGAGAACAGGAAGTACAGCCCGGAGTCGTGTGTGTGAACGTTAAAAACAACCACAAAACTCCGAGTCTGATCAAGAAACTCTTTAATGAACTCCAACAGCTCCAGATCCTCGATGTTCCTTATGTTACTGTCTTTTCTCGTGAGTCATGTGACGTCTGGAGCGCTGGATGTGGGACTGAAATACTCATATCTGTGGTTTTAAACCGAGCTTTAGGTTCCGGTCAAACTGGGGAGAATCGGTTCAAAAAAAGTGTAGTTTTGAGTTACATCAGTTCTGGTCTTTATTCCCTCAGTTCGTCTCATTCTTCAGACTCTAATCCTGTTTTTAGACTCGTCTCTAAAAATACCCTTTCGTCGGAGAATAACCTGCTCAGTTTTGGCAGAGTTCCTCGGCGTCTGTTTCTTGACAAACACGGAGCTGTACCTTTCAGTGATGGACACGTCTTTTCTGAGCGCTTCTCTCGAGTCTAAATTAAACCTCCGTTTCTCTGCAGTGTTTTTTCAGCTCGCTCTGACAGACGGCTCCGAGGAGACTCTGTCCATGTTTGGAAAAATGTCACACAATGTTTCTTAGAGTTATAGCCACAAAACAAACAGAGAGTAATTGAGGATTTTTAAAAGCTGCAAAATCGATCAATGATGAAAGGTTTGGAGCACTTTCAGGTTTAATGCTGTTTTCTCCTGAAAGTCTGAATCAATAATACAATACAATAATCAGACTGGACAACAATCTGTGGGTCTAATGTTTTTTTCATTTTTCATGAGTTTATTCAAGTGTGACGTCCTGCATTGGGTCTAAAGTCTGAACTAAACTCTGTTTTACAAAAGAACCGGGCCTTGGTTCAGTTTGGTCCAGGACCAAGACCAGGTCTGAACCAGGTCCTGCAGCCTTCACCTGGAGGTTTGGATCTGAAAAAGTCCAGATTAAACAGTGCAGCTATAAAATCCCCCTCAGTCCAGACCAGATCTGACCAAAACCTTAACAATGTCATCCCACTGCAAAAACGCAGGACTGTCTTTGTCTCAAGATCAATTTGAAATTTAGTTCTACATTTAACAACACTTAAAAGAAATAAACAAAGTCTCTGATTTATTAATGTTTAGAGACATTAAAACACTTTGATATGAAGCTTGTCACACTATGGGATAAAACTGCAGCCTATAAATTTGAATAGAAACAGAAAATGTATACTTTCTAATGCATTCTCAACGATTTCTCAAACGTCCTTCTGCACTGTTACATTTTATTTACGTATATATACATTTAATGGTGTCCAAACTGGTGACGGCCACTTGATGAGAGGAAATTTTCCAAGTTTACGATTGATTTGAACAGGTTTTATTTGGATTTGAACAGGTTTTAGTTGTATTTGAACAGATTTTAGTTGTATTTGAACAGATTTTAGTTGTATTTGAACAGGTTTTAGTTGTATTTGAACAGGTTTTAGTTGGATTTGAACAGATTTTAGTTGTATTTGAACAGATTTTAGTTGGATTTGAACAGGTTTTAGTTGGATTTGAACAGGTTTTAGTTGGATTTGAACAGGTTTTAGTTGTATTTGAACAGGTTTTAGTTGGATTTGAACAGTTTTAGTTGGGTTTAACCAGGTTTTAGTTGGATTTGAACAGGTTTTATTTGGATTTAAACAGGTTTTAGTTGGATTTGAACAGGTTTTAGTTGGATTTGAACAGGTTTTAGTTGGATTTGAACAGGTTTTAGTTGGATTTGAACAGGTTTTATTTGGATTTGAACAGGTTTTAGTTGGATTTGGACAGGTTTTAGTTGTATTTGAACAGGTTTTAGTTGGATTTGAACAGGTTTTAGTTGTATTTGAACAGGTTTTATTTGGATTTAAACAGGTTTTATTTGGATTTAAACAGGTTTTAGTTGGATTTGAACAGGTTTTAGTTGGATTTGAACAGGTTTTAGTTGGATTTGAACAGGTTTTATTTGGATTTGAACAGGTTTTAGTTGGATTTGGACAGGTTTTAGTTGTATTTGAACAGGTTTTAGTTGGATTTGGACAGGTTTTAGTCAGATTTACCCTGTTTGTTTGAAGCTGCTGCTGTTAAAGCCATAAACAGTTTATTTCTGAAGTTGAGGGCCACATAAACGCTGACCCTGGACCATAAACGGAGCCCGGGACCAGACTTTGGACATGATGTAATGTGTTCTCTTTTAGTACAAAGCAAAAAGTACTATATAAACAAACTTAGTTATAGTGTGGACATGACTATTGACCTTTGACCCCAAACAACAAATAGAAAATGTCCCAGTCTCGCCTTTAAAGGGTTAAAGTGTCTGTGGACAATGAACTGTAAACCTTTGAAAACCCATTTGACTGAACTGTTTCTGCTCAAAGTGTTGTTTAATGAAGCTTTCACTAAATATTTTCCATCACTTTCATTCCCAGACTCCAAACTGTTCACTTTCCTCGGCCAACTCTGACTCTGTCGGGTTTAATCAGCCGCAGCTCGACGTGTGTCAAAGCAGCGGCTCCTGAAGGTGTTTGAAGCGAGGAAACAGGCCGAGCGTCGACCAATCAGCTCTCACCTCCGACGGTGGACCAATCAGAGGCCGCCCCGGAGGAGAACATGTGACGACGCTTACTCCACCTGCGAAGAACCACGAGACGCTGTGATCCGGACCGGACTGTGGGAGGTCCAGGTCCGACTCTGGACTCAACAGTTTGACCTCGAATCAAACGCGGAGCAACACGACGGATTAAAAATATGTGGCTTTGGCTTTTGACTCAAAGCACGGCCTGTTATTATTTATTATAAATTTAAAAAGTGCTTAATTAAAGCAACTTCTCTCACTTTCCTTATCGTTACCTACTTTTATTATTATTTATTATTATTCTGTCTCTTTATCCCCTGTAACCCTGAACAGAAGATTTATTTTTTATTTTTTATTTTTATTTTTTTTTCTGTTTTGGCTGTGTTGTACATTTTGGTGTTAATTTAAAATGTTCATGTTTTTTTTTCTTTCATAAGTCGTTTAAAATAAACAGAGCCACTTGTGTTACTTCTGTATTTTTTGTGCCATTAAATCCCCTCAAAATGTTTTTTTTTAAATACTACCACTGACATTTAATTTTTATTATTTTATTTTTTTATTCCCTAGTGTTAAAATCATATCATGTTTCCATGGCAACTTTTAAAATAAATTTTATTGTATGTCCTATGTGCACTAAAAATAAACATTTATTAGAGTCAATGTTTTTTGACTCTTGCAGGCTCAGTTATTAACCCCCCAAGTTAAAATTTTACAATAATTAAATAAAAAAAGAGACTTTTAAGGGCTTAATATAGGCTTTCATGAAGAAAGTTAAAAAAAATACAATATAATACAATATTTATATTTCTATCTTTTAAAGAGCACAAAACAAAGAGACCCCAATTTAATTTAATTTAATTTTTTATTCTACACCAGTGGTGCCTAAACCGTGGGACGAGGAGCCTCTTATATTTTATTTTTAAGGCTGAAATTTTAAAATTTTTAAAGAAACATTCTTTGTTTAAACTATGAACTCAAGAAAAAAGTTAAAAGGGAGAAGTATGCCCTGTTGAATCCCTGATGTCAAACTGAAACTGGAATCATCTGAAAAAAAACAAGACCTTTGGACGTCATTTAGACGTTGTCAAGGATTTTAATAAATGAGTGTTTTCCGTCTGAAAAAGGAGCCCTTTCATTGGTTGAGACCGAAATCCATAAGGAAGTAATGTCTGCTGATAAAACAGAGCTTTGGTCTTTTTAGAGAGAAACAGCTTTTAGTTTCGATGGAACGTGTTAGTATTTTATATTTGGTGGAACGTGTTAGTATTTTAGGTTTGGTGGAACGTGTTAGTATTTTACGTTTGGTGGAACGTGTTAGTATTTTACGTTTGGTGGAACGTGTTAGTATTTTAGGTTTGGTGGAACGTGTTAGTATTTTACGTTTGGTGGAACGTGTTAGTATTGTAGGTTTGGTGGAACGTGTTAGTATTTTACGTTTGGTGGAACGTGTTAGTATTTTACGTTTGGTGGAACGTGTTAGTATTTTACGTTTGGTGGAACGTGTTAGTATTTTAGGTTTGGTAGAACGTGTTAGTATTTTAAGTTTGGTGGAACGTGTTAGTATTTTAAGTTTGGTAAAACGTGTTAGTATTTTAAGTTTGGTGGAATGTGTTTGTATTTTAAGTTTGGTGGAACGTGTTAGTATTTTAGGTTTGGTGGAACGTGTTAGTATTTTACGTTTGGTGGAACGTGTTAGTATTTTAAGTTTGGTGGAACGTGTTTGTATTTTAAGTTTGGTGGAACGTGTTAGTATTTTAAGTTTGGTGGAACGTGTTAGTATTTTAAGTTTGGTGGAATGTGTTTGTATTTTAAGTTTAATGGAACGTGTTAGTATTTTAAGTTTGGTGGAACGTGTTAGTATTTTAGGTTTGGTGGAACGTGTTAGTATTTTAAGTTTGGTGGAACGTGTTAGTATTTTAAGTTTGGTGGAACGTGTTAGTATTTTAGGTTTGGTGGAACGTGTTAGTATTTTAAGTTTGGTGGAACGTGTTAGTATTTTAAGTTTGGTGGAACGTGTTAGTATTTTAGGTTTGGTAGAACGTGTTAGTATTTTAAGTTTGGTGGAACGTGTTAGTATTTTAAGTTTAATGGAACGTGTTAGTATTTTAAGTTTGGTGGAACGTGTTAGTATTTTAAGTTTAATGGAACGTGTTAGTATTTTAGGTTTGGTGGAACGTGGTTGTATTTTACGTTTGGTGGAACGTGTTAGTATTTTAAGTTTGGTGGAACGTGTTAGTATTTTAAGTTTAATGGAACGTGTTAGTATTTTAGGTTTGGTGAAACGTGTTCGTATTTTACGTTTGGTGGAACGTGTTAGTATTTTAGGTTTAATGGAACGTGTTAGTATTTTAAGTTTGGTGGAACGTGTTTGTATTTTAAGTTTGGTGGAACGTGTTAGTATTTTAAGTTTAATAAAAAGTGTTAGTATTTTAGGTTTGGTGGAACGTGTTAGTATTTTAAGTTTAATGGAACGTGTTAGTATTTTAAGTTTGATGGAATGTGTTAGTATTTTAGGTTTGGTGGAACGTGTTAGTATTTTAAGTTTGGTGGAACGTGTTAGTATTTTAAGTTTGGTGGAACGTGTTTGTATTTTAAGTTTGGTGGAACGTGTTAGTATTTTAAGTTTGGTGGAACGTGGTTGTATTTTACGTTTGGTGGAACGTGTTACTATTTTAGGTTTGGTGGAACGTGTTAGTATTTTACGTTTGGTGGAACGTGTTAGTATTTTAAGTTTGGTGGAACGTGTTAGTATTTTAAGTTTAATGGAACGTGTTAGTATTTTAAGTTTAATGGAACGTGTTAGTATTTTAGGTTTGGTGGAACGTGTTAGTATTTTAGGTTTGGTGGAACGTGTTTGTATTTTAAGTTTGGTGGAACGTGTTAGTATTTTAAGTTTGGTGGAACGTGTTAGTATTTTAAGTTTGGTGGAACGTGTTTGTATTTTAAGTTTGGTGGAACGTGTTAGTATTTTAAGTTTGCTGGAACGTGTTAGTATTTTAAGTTTGGTGGAACGTGTTAGTATTTTAGGTTTAATGGAACGTGTTAGTATTTTAGGTTTGGTGGAACGTGTTAGTATTTTAGGTTTGATGGAACGTGTTAGTATTTTAGGTTTAATTGAACGTGTTAGTATTTTACGTTTGGTGGAACGTGTTAGTATTTTACGTTTGGTGGAACGTGTTAGTATTTTAAGTTTGGTGGAACGTGTTAGTATTTTAAGTTTGGTGGAATGTGTTAGTATTTTACGTTTGGTGGAACGTGTTAGTATTTTATATTTGGTGGTACGTGTTAGTATTTTAAGTTTGGTGGAACGTGTTAGTATTTTAAGTTTGGTGGAATGTGTTAGTATTTTACGTTTGGTGGAACGTGTTAGTATTTTATATTTGGTGGTACGTGTTAGTAATTTAAGTTTGGTGGAACGTGTTAGTATTTTAGGTTTGATGGAACGTGTTAGTATTTTATATTTGGTGGTACGTGTTAGTAATTTAAGTTTGGTGGAACGTGTTAGTATTTTAGGTTTGGTGGAACGTGTTAGTATTTTAGGTTTGGTAGAATGTGTTAGTATTTTACGTTTGGTGGAACGTGTTAGTATTTTATATTTGGTGGTACGTGTTAGTATTTTAGGTTTGGTGGAACGTGTTAGTATTTTACGTTTGGTGGAACGTGTTAGTATTTTAGGTTTGGTAGAACGTGTTAGTATTTTAAGTTTGGTAGAACGTGTTAGTATTTTAAGTTTAATGGAACGTGTTAGTATTTTAAGTTTGGTTTAAGTTTGGTGGAACGTGTTAGTATTTTAAGTTTGGTGGAACGTGTTAGTATTTTAGGTTTGGTGGAACGTGTTAGTGTTTTAAGTTTGGTGGAACGTGTTAGTATTTTACGTTTGGTGGAACGTGTTAGTATTTTAAGTTTGGTGGAACGTGTTAGTATTTTAGGTTTGGTAGAACGTGTTAGTATTTTAAGTTTGGTGGAACGTGTTAGTATTTTAAGTTTGGTGGAATGTGTTAGTATTTTACGTTTGGTGGAACGTGTTAGTATTTTATATTTGGTGGAACGTGTTAGTATTTTAAGTTCGATGGAACGTGTTAGTATTTTAAGTTTAATGGAACGTGTTAGTATTTTAAGTTTGGTTTAAGTTTGGTGGAACGTGTTAGTATTTTAAGTTTGGTGGAACGTGTTAGTATTTTAAGTTTAATGAAACGTGTTAGTATTTTAGGTTTGGTGGAACGTGTTAATATTTTACGTTTGGTGGAACGTGTTAGTATTTTAAGTTTGGTGGAACGTGTTAGTATTTTAAGTTTGGTGGAAAGTGTTAGTATTTTAAGTTTGGTGGAACGTGTTTGTATTTTAAGTTTGGTGGAACGTGTTAGTATTTTACGTTTGGTGGAACGTGTTAGTATTTTAAGTTTGGTGGAACGTGTTAGTATTTTAAGTTTGGTGGAACGTGTTAGTATTTTAAGTTTGGTGGAACGTGTTAGTATTTTAAGTTTGGTGGAAAGTGTTAGTATTTTAAGTTTGGTGGAACGTGTTTGTATTTTAAGTTTGGTGGAACGTGTTAGTATTTTACGTTTGGTGGAACGTGTTAGTATTTTAAGTTTGGTGGAACGTGTTAGTATTTTAAGTTTGGTGGAATGTGTTAGTATTTTAGAGGAGACATTAATAAGGTCCCTCTGTTGCTGCTGGAGGACAGTGGCTCTGACACCGGGACAAAAAAAGAAAAGGAGCTTTAACGGATGTAGAAAATCCGATTAGTTTCTCTTGACAACTTTGAACAAAACACAAATAAAACTGAATCACTTCATTAAACCGAACATAAACAGACAAAGTCTTGTGTGAGTTATATATAAAAATCAAAGATCCAAATGTTTATGTGTCAGTTTTGCTTCAACAAATCATACAAACATTTATCTCACAACATCCCCCGACTGACATTTTACACAATACCACAGCAACAAGTCGACCTAAAGACTGTAAAGACTGCAATTTTCTCCAATACATCTTCATTAAAGCTGTTGTTATGAGATAAATATGTTTTTTTCATTTGCTTGTGTCCAAACAAACCAACAAACGCCCATCAGCTCCCAACGTACACTCATTACATTCACCGATAAATCTCTTGACTCCAGCCGTTTTCTCCGTCTTATGTCAAACAAACGGGCGCTGACATTGTTTTAATTAGCTCTGTAATGAGTCGGATTATGTAGCCGACATGTTTAGCACTTCTCCAAGGGAACGTAAATATGAAATTGTTTCTGGTTTTAAAAACACGGAGAGCAGCAGCAGCAGCAGTCTGTGGCAGTAATTACAGGCTAATTTCCAAGAAAAACAGGTTTTAATTGGCATCGGTTCGGAGCCCGGCGCGGTTTTAATGACTGTTGTTTCGACTCAGACACATCTCAAAGTCACGGCGTCGTTTCTCAGATGAGATTTCACAAAGTGGTTTTCTATTAAACTCAGAGGGAGATGATGTCGGCAGAAGATATCATAAAGAAGACAGTTTGTTGACCACGAGACCTGGAATAAATCCAAACTCTGAGACAATAGAACGACATGGGATTTAAATTTATTTTCTGTCCAAACTAATTTACATTTCTCCAAATCTTTAAGAAGGACAGAACTTCCATCCATCCACTTGCTACCGCTTTGTCCCGTTAGGGGTCAGAGGTGACTGGAGCTGGTAACATGTGGAGGCCATGCAGAGTCCTCACAGAAAGATCAGAGTCGGCCCGAGAATGTTTGAGTCGGCCGGGTTTTGAACTCACAACCTTCTTGCTGTGAGGCAGGAGTGCTAACCACCCTGCCTCGAGCAGAGCGGTCCAGGTCCAGACCAAGCGTCTCTCAACGGTCCTGGAGGAAGGGCGCCACCATACAGCAACATACCTCCGTCCACCAGGGGGCAGGCTACAAAAGCACAACTATAAGGAGAAACCCACTGGCGACTTTACACGAGTAAAAGTCTTGTTTACAGCCTGCTACAAAAGATGGCTCCGGTCTTTCTTTTACTACAGAACAACTCTGGGGGGTGAGTTTTTTATTAATATATCCTTTTATTATGTCAGAAAAAAAATAGTTTTACTCTGGAGTAAAAGCCGAAAATCACGGATGTAACCACCGTTTTATTTCCCTTTCATAACGACAATATCAGTGAAGAGGGACCGAAGACGTCCATTTTATTTACAATCTATGGTCCAGACTTAGACCAGGTCCAGACTCAGACCAGGTCCAGACTCAGACAAGGTCCAGACTCAGACAAGGTCCAGACTCAGACCAGGTCCAGACTCAGACCAGGTCCAGACTCATGGAGGTCAGTGTTTGTAGGTCTGACCCAGGTGAGTCTCATGTGTAGGTCTGACCCAGGTGAGTCTCATGTGTAGGTCTGACCCAGGTGAGAGTCTGTGGTGTAGGTCTGACCCAGGTGAGAGTCTCATGTGTAGGTCTGACCCAGGTGAGAGTCTCATGTGTAGGTCTGACCCAGGAGAGAGTCTCATGTGTAGGTCTGACCCAGTAGAGAGTCTGTGGTGTAGGTCTGACCCAGGTGAGAGTCTCATGTGTAGGTCTGACCCAGGTGAGAGTCTGTGGTGTAGGTCTGACCCAGGTGAGAGTCTCATGTGTAGGTCTGACCCAGGTGAGAGTCTGTGGTGTAGGTCTGACGCAGGTGAGAGTCTGTGGTGTAGGTCTGACCCAGGTGAGAGTCTCAGGTGTAGGTCTGACTCAGGTGAGAGTCTGTGGTGTAGGTCTGACCCAGGTGAGAGTCTCATGTGTAGGTCTGACCCAGGTGAGAGTCTCATGTGTAGGTCTGACCCAGGTGAGAGTTTCTGGTGTAGGTCTGACCCAGGTGAGAGTCTGTGGTGTAGGTCGAGCCAGGTGAGAGTCTCATGTGTAGGTCTGACTCAGGTGAGAGTCTCATGTGTAGGTCTGACTCAGGTGAGAGTCTGTGGTGTAGGTCTGACCCAGGTGAGAGTCTCAGGTGTAGGTCTGACTCAGGTGAGAGTCTCAGGTGTAGGTCTGACCCAGGTGAGAGTCTGTGGTGTAGGTCTGACCCAGGTGAGAGTTTCTGGTGTAGGTCTGACCCAGGTGAGAGTCTCAGGTGTAGGTCTGACCCAGGTGAGAGTCTCATGTGTAGGTCTGACCCAGGTGAGAGTCTCAGGTGTAGGTCTAACCCAGGTGAGAGTATGGAGGGTAGGAGGCGGTGACAGCTGACAGTCTGAACAGATCTGAGCCAGTTTACCTCAGCTCGTCCTACAGACGCCTACACAAGACCCAGAAACACAGCCTGGAAGCAGGAATAGAGCGCAGTGGGACTGAGCCGACACCTGACGAGCGTCAGAGACATAACCGCAAAGAAATGTAGGTTAGAAGCAGGTTTATATGTGACAAACAGCTTATGTCATATTCTTCCACTGCTGCTGCCCTTTCCCGACACAAATAATATATTCTCATGTGTTTCTTTCTGTGGATTTTGGCTTTTCTAGAGGTATTTTGCTCTTTCTTTTTATTTATTTGTCTTTTTTATTTACATCAAATACTACATATCTGTAAAAATATCAAACTAAGCCTTTATTCATATGACAAACCTGCATCAGAATCTGTAGTGCTTTAGTCATGTTTTCTTCTGTGTGGGTTTTCTCAGCAGTTCCTCGTTAGTTCTAGCTTTAGTTCAGGTTTAGTTCTGGTTAGCTTTAAATCTCAGCTAAACCCTGCTTTGGTCCTGGATCTAAACCTTCTTATCCTTGTGTTGCTCCTGGTGTTTCTCCGGTTTAGCCCTGATTTTGTCCTGATCCTGAAGTTCTGTCACACTTTCTGTCTGTATTTGATCTGAAGTGTAAATTAAAGCAGTAACTCGTGTCCTCTGAGCTGACACTACTCTCACTCGTTTCAGAGTACGGGCCAGAAATACGTCTCGATTAAAACACAGACTTGAGTTTTATGGAGAATATCAGCAGAAAACAAACCCACAGCCCACTGCTGTAGAAAACCTGCTCTGGCACGTTTGCTCAGAAATATGTCTCATCTTTATTAAACAGAAACATTTATTTATGCTTTATTTGTCAATTTAACTTAATCCCCTTTTTTCTTTCCTATTTCTTTCTTTGAAGTGGTTTTTCTCCCAAAACAGGCGCTAAACCAGGTCTAAACCAGGTCTAAACCAGGTCTAAACCAGATCTAAACCAGGTCTAAACCAGGTCTAAACCAATACTAAACCAGATCTAAACCAGGTCTAAACCAGGTCTAAACCGGGTCTAAACCAGGTCTAAACCGGGTCTAAACCAGGTCTAAACCAGGACTAAAGCAGGTCTAAACCAGGTCTAAACCGGGTCTAAAGCAGGTCTAAACCAGGTCTAAACCGGGTCTAAAGCAGGTCTAAACCAGGTCTAAACCGGGTCTAAAGCAGGTCTAAACCAGGTCTAAACCAGGACTAAACCAGGTCTAAACCAGGTCTAAACCGGGTCTAAAGCAGGTCTAAAGCAGGTCTAAAGCAGGTCTAAACCAGGTCTAAACCGGGTCTAAACCGGGTCCGGGTCTAAACCGGGTCTAAACCGGGTCTAAAGCAGGTCTAAACCGGGTCTAAACCGGGTCTAAACCAGGTCTAAACCAGGTCTAAACCAGGACTAAACCAGGTCTAAACCAGGTCTAAACCGGGTCTAAACCAGGTCTAAACCAGGACTAAACCAGGTCTAAACCAGGTCTAAAGCAGGACTAAACCAGGTCTAAACCGGGTCTAAAGCAGGTCTAAAGCAGGTCTAAAGCAGGTCTAAACCAGGTCTAAACCAGGTCTAAAGCAGGTCTAAACCAGGTCTAAAGCAGGTCTAAACCAGGTCTAAACCAGGTCTAAACCGGGTCTAAACCAGGTCTAAACCGGGTCTAAACCGGGTCTAAACCGGGTCTAAACCAGGTCTAAAGCAGGACTAAACCAGGTCTAAACCGGGTCTAAAGCAGGACTAAAGCAGGTCTAAAGCAGGTCTAAACCAGGTCTAAACCGGGTCTAAAGCAGGTCTAAACCAGGACTAAACCAGGTCTAAAGCAGGACTAAACCAGGTCTAAACCGGGTCTAAAGCAGGTCTAAACCAGGTCTAAAGCAGGTCTAAACCAGGTCTAAACCAGGTCTAAACCAGGTCTAAAGCAGGTCTAAAGCAGGTCTAAACCAGGTCTAAAGCAGGACTAAACCAGGTCTAAAGCAGGTCTAAACCAGGTCTAAAGCAGGACTAAACCAGGTCTAAACCGGGTCTAAAGCAGGACTAAACCAGGTCTAAACCGGGTCTAAAGCAGGTCTAAACCAGGACTAAACCAGGTCTAAAGCAGGTCTAAACCAGGTCTAAACCAGGTCTAAACCAGGTCTAAAGCAGGTCTAAAGCAGGTCTAAACCAGGTCTAAACCAGGACTAAACCAGGTCTAAACCAGGTCTAAAGCAGGTCTAAAGCAGGTCTAAAGCAGGTCTAAAGCAGGTCTAAACCAGGTCTAAACCGGGTCTAAACCGGGTCTAAACCGGGTCTAAACCGGGTCTAAACCAGGTCTAAAGCAGGACTAAACCAGGTCTAAACCGGGTCTAAAGCAGGACTAAAGCAGGTCTAAACCAGGTCTAAACCAGGTCTAAACCGGGTCTAAACCAGGTCTAAACCAGGTCTAAACCGGGTCTAAACCAGGTCTAAAGCAGGACTAAACCAGGTCTAAAGCAGGACTAAACCAGGTCTAAACCGGGTCTAAAGCAGGACTAAAGCAGGTCTAAACCAGGTCTAAACCAGGTCTAAACCGGGTCTAAACCAGGTCTAAACCAGGTCTAAACCGGGTCTAAACCAGGTCTAAAGCAGGTCTAAACCAGGTCTAAAGCAGGACTAAACCAGGTCTAAACCGGGTCTAAACCAGGTCTAAACCCGGTCTAAACCGGGTCTAGACTATTATACAAAGCCTTATATTTGATGCTAAAACTGTTGAAGCACAAACACATTCTGATTCTCATCTTTCCCACGAAACCGTCCTCAGTCCGACATTTTCCGCGCGCCGCCTCCGTCCGTGGCCTTTCCCGCCGTTGCAGCAGCTGTCAGTCACGCGGCTAATCGTGGTCGAGGCGTGGAGGTCAGGCCCGCCGTCTGATTGGTGGAATTAGGGAGCGTAATGGCTGCCGCGCCGCTTCTTAATGTGCCGTGTATTAACTCTAATGGAATGCAATTTCTGCTGCGAGCCCTGATCCTGTCGCCGTGGAAACGCTCATCACCATCATCTTCCGCCGCAGACGATGAGCAAATGAGAGACGGAAACAAGACTGACCAGGACCCAGGGCTTTAGGACGGGTTTAGGACCACAGATCTGTTTCAGACGTTGTTTAATCCTGGATGAGTCCTGCTTTAGTCCCGGGTCAGACCAGGTTCATTCTAGTCCAAGGTTAGTCCTGGTTTAGTCCTATTTAAGTGCTTCCTCGGTTCTTGAAATGACCTTTTTTCTGAGGTTTAGTCCAGTTTTAGATCCTAGTTTTAGTCCAGGTCTTATTTAAATCATGGTTCACGTTTACTTTGAAGGTTATTGTGGTTTAATCCTCGTCCTGGTTTTATCCGGTCTTACTTGCTTGTCATTGTTTTTTTTTTTTGTTGGTAAAGGTAAACACGTTGGGCAAAACCTTAAACCTGTTTTGGACCAGACTGAGCCTGTTTCCTCAGTTTCCTGAGGACCGAGTCTGACTGAACTGAAAACCTGGGTTTCGTTCACTTCATGGAAAAGCTCTTTAAATATTTCTTTAGTCCTCAGATGGTCCTGCCTTATTTTAGTCCTGTCCTAAGTCCAGTTTTAGTCCAGGCCTGATTCTTCTGACCTGCGGTTGCCGTGGTGACAGTAATCAGTGCAGCTCTTGTGGAGAATTATCTCTGTCTCTAATAAAGACCCCACAGAGAGAACTCAATCACTCACCGATGACCGGGAATATTCTCATCTGATGGAGACCTCAGACCCGGGGAGGGAGAGGGGGGGGCTGATGAGACCTCAGACCCGGGGAGGGAGAGGGGGGCTGATGAGACCTCAGACCCGGAGAGGGAGAGGGAGGGGTTGATGGAGACCTCAGACCTGGAGAGGGGGCTGATGAGACCTCAGACCCGGAGAGGGGAGGGAGGGGGCTGATGGAGACCTCAGACCTGGAGAGGGGGCTGATGAGACCTCAGACCCGGAGAGGGGAGGGAGGGGGCTGATGGAGACCTCAGACCCGGGAGGGGGCTGATGAGACCTCAGACCCGGAGAGGGAGAGGGGGCTGATGAGACCTCAGACCCGGGAGGGAGGGGGCTGATGAGACCTCAGACCCGGGAGGGAGAGGGAGGGGTTGATGGAGACCTCAGACCTGGAGAGGGGGCTGATGAGACCTCAGACCCGGAGAGGGGAGGGAGGGGGCTGATGGAGACCTCAGACCCGGGAGGGGGCTGATGAGACCTCAGACCTGGGGAGAGGGGAGGGAGGGGGCTGATGAGACCTCAGACCCGGGAGGGAGAGGGGGCTGATGAGACCTCAGACCCGAGGAAGGAGGGTGGGGGCTGATGAGACCTCAGACCCGGGAGGGGGCTGATGAGACCTCAGACCCGAGGAAGGAGGGGGCTGATGAGACCTCAGACCCGGGAGGGGGCTGATGGAGACCTCAGACCTGGGGAGAGGGGGCTGACCTCAGACCCGGGAGGGGGGGCTGATGGAGACCTCAGACCTGGTGATTTATTCTAGTTGGTTCTAGCTGGTTTAGAAGTGGCTTTGTGTGGTCTTGGTTTGGGTTATACTTTATAATAATAATAATATAATTATTATTATTATTATTTATTATACTTTAGAGAAATCTGTTTTGGATGAGGGGTAGCCCTGCCCACATTTACTCCTGAGACAGAAACAGGGTCTAAAGTTGGTCCAAGGTTTGGGGGGTCTAGGGTTTTATCTGGATTTATTCCTGGCTTGCTTTAGGTCTTGGCTTTAGACCAGATTTTAGTTCTAGTTTACTCCAGATAAACTCCGAGGCCTGGTTTTAGTCCTGTTTTTAGACTCGTCTTTCCTCTGGACCCCACTCAAACAAACGGGCTAGACCTGGAGGTTCGGGGTTTGTACCTTTTGAATGTTCCGTTGGTATTTCCCGCCGAGGAGACAGATCTGTTGGTGTTGGGGTATTTGGACTTCTGTGTTGGGACACTCCTGGACAGAGGAGGTTAATCCTGGTTGATTGGGAAGGATATGGCCCTGAGGAACAGTGACTGGTTCTGGGTTAAGGCTTGGTTTGAGATTTAGTCTGAGTTTTATTTCTGACTTAGTCCTGGTTTGGACCTGGTTTCATTTTTTTGAGTTTTAATTGGATTTGGACACATCTTAGATAAAACTGAAACTAGATTTGAACATGTTTTAAACAAAGTTAACTTAGGTTTAGTTGGATTAAAACCTGTTCAGATGGTTTTGAACAGGTTTTACTTGGGTTTTCTGAGGTTTGGATGGATTCAAACAAGATTGAGATGGCTTTATAAAGGCTTCATCTGGATTTGAACAGGTTTTTCTTCCATTTGTTTCACAGTTTTGGATTTAGTCTGAGGCTTGTTCCTGACCTAGTTCTGCTCCAGACATGGTTTATTTCCAACTTGGTCTTTTGGTCTTGGGTCTAGGTGAGTCTTCAGTCCTGGTTTAAGTCCTGACTCAGTTCTAGTTTAGTCCAAGTCTTGTTCCATGGTTCTAGTCCTAGATTTAGTCCTGGTTCAGCCATAATCTAGTCCTAGTTTGGTCTTTTTTAAATATATTTTAATAATAATATAATTAGAGCCTCACATTAACGTCTCACATTTCACTCCAGCAAATAATAAACGCTCATTTGGAGAAGAGTTCAAGAGTTAATTCTGTTTAAAAGCAGAGCAAATGTAAATCCATCTTTAAAGGGAGAAGATCTTTCCAAATAAGACCTTATTTCATCAAATTGAACGTAACCTTAGCAACTGCAAACTTAGAGAAAATCTGAAACCAACAAAAATCACAGAAATAATGGAGTTCTGATGATGAGCCTCTGTTTTTGGGAATAATAGCCTTTTTCTGATTTGGAAAAAGATCATTTATGAACCTAATAACCTTTTCTGAAAATGACCTCTTCATTTTGGTGGAATATAAGGACAGTAAAATAATGAGGTCAAAAAGAAAATACAACAAGGACAGGGGTTAATATGGTTTATTAAAACATGTCCACATCTTTTGAAAAAGAGCTTTTGTGGAAGTTTTAAGTCTAATCCGGTCGCAAGGAGATGCTTTTAGTTGGATCTGAGCAGGTTTTAGTGGATCTGAGCAGGTTTTAGATGGATCTGAGCAGGTTTTAGTGGATCTGAGCAGGTTTTAGATGGATCTGAGCAGGTTTTAGTGGATCTGAGCAGGTTTCAGATGGATCTGAGCAGGTTTCAGATGGATCTGAGCAGGTTTTAGTTGGATCTGAGCAGGTTTTAGTGGATCTGAGCAGGTTTCAGATGGATCTGAGCAGGTTTTAGATGGATCTGAGCAGGTTTTAGTGGAACTGAGCAGGTTTTAGATGGATCTGAGCAGGTTTTAGTGGATCTGAGCAGGTTTCAGATGGATCTGAGCAGGTTTTAGATGGATCTGAGCAGGTTTCAGATGGATCTGAGCAGGTTTTAGTTGGATCTGAGCAGGTTTTAGTGGATCTGAGCAGGTTTTAGTGGATCTGAGCAGGTTTCAGATGGATCTGAGCAGGTTTTAGATGGATCTGAGCAGGTTTCAGATGGATCTGAGCAGGTTTTAGTGGATCTGAGCAGGTTTTAGTGGATCTGAGCAGGTTTTAGTGGATCTGAGCAGGTTTTAGATGGATCTGAGCAGGTTTTAGTTGGATCTGAGCAGGTTTTAGTGGATCTGAGCAGGTTTCAGATGGATCTGAGCAGGTTTTAGATGGATCTGAGCAGGTTTTAGTTGGATCTGAGCAGGTTTTAGATGGATCTGAGCAGGTTTTAGTGGATCTGAGCAGGTTTCAGATGGATCTGAGCAGGTTTTAGTTGGATCTGAGCAGGTTTTAGATGGATCTGAGCAGGTTTTAGTGGATCTGAGCAGGTTTCAGATGGATCTGAGCAGGTTTTAGTTGGATCTGAGCAGGTTTTAGATGGATCTGAGCAGGTTTTAGTTGGATCTGAGCAGGTTTTAGTGGAACTGAGCAGGTTTTAGATGGATCTGAGCAGGTTTTAGTGGATCTGAGCAGGTTTTAGTGGATCTGAGCAGGTTTTAGATGGATCTGAGCAGGTTTTAGATGGATCTGAGCAGGTTTTAGTTGGATCTGAGCAGGTTTTAGATGGATCTGAGCAGGTTTTAGTGGATCTGAGCAGGTTTCAGATGGATCTGAGCAGGTTTCAGATGGATCTGAGCAGGTTTTAGTGGATCTGAGCAGGTTTTAGTGGATCTGAGCAGGTTTTAGATGGATCTGAGCAGGTTTTAGTTGGATCTGAGCAGGTTTTAGTGGATCTGAGCAGGTTTCAGATGGATCTGAGCAGGTTTTAGTGGATCTGAGCAGGTTTTAGTGGATCTGAGCAGGTTTTAGATGGATCTGAGCAGGTTTTAGTTGGATCTGAGCAGGTTTTAGATGGATCTGAGCAGGTTTTAGTGGATCTGAGCAGGTTTTAGATGGATCTGAGCAGGTTTTAGTGGATCTGAGCAGGTTTTAGATGGATCTGAGCAGGTTTTAGTGGAACTGAGCAGGTTTTAGTGGATCTGAGCAGGTTTTAGTGGATCTGAGCAGGTTTTAGTGGATCTGAGCAGGTTTCAGATGGATCTGAGCAGGTTTCAGATGGATCTGAGCAGGTTTTAGTTGGATCTGAGCAGGTTTTAGTGGATCTGAGCAGGTTTCAGATGGATCTGAGCAGGTTTTAGTGGAACTGAGCAGGTTTTAGATGGATCTGAGCAGGTTTTATTTGGTTTCAAATGCCTTTTTGATGAAACAGAACAAGAGTTGATTACATTTTATCAGAATTTAGTTGCATCTGAGCAAATTTTAAACAATTAATAATAATAATAATGGATTTGATTTATATTGCGCTTTTCTCCCGAGGGACCAAGGGACTCAAAGTCCCACAGGCGTCCATTATTTATTCAGACACAGTCACTCTGGGGCTTCACCAGTGTGCCCCGGGGCATCACCACATACATTCACTGAACGTTCTCACACATTTATACGAGGCAAGGTGGGTTAAGTGTCTTGCCCAAGGACACAACGACAGTATGAATTGTTGGGGAGAGCGGGAATCGAACCCACTACCTTCCGGTTGAAAGACGACCGCTCTACCACTGAGCCACTGCCGCCCACAAGCAGGATTTAAATGAAACTGGACAGATTTATGGCTCTGATAGGGTTTAGTTGGATTTGAACAAGTTTTTTTGGATTTGAACAGGATTTTGTTGGGTTTAAACTGTTTTTAGTCAGGTTTTAGTCAGTTTTAGCAGGTTTTAGTTGGATTTAAACAGGTTTTAGTTGGATTTAAACAGGTTTTAGTTGGATTTAAACTGGTTTTAGTTGGATTTAAAAAGGTTTTAGTTGGATTTAAACAGGTTTTAGTTGGATTTAATCATGTTTTAGTTGGATTTAAACAGGTTTTAGTTGGATTTAAACTGGTTTTAATTAGATTTAAACAGGTTTTAGTCAGTTTTAGCAGGTTTTAGTCGGTTTTAGCAGGTTTTAGTTAGATTTAAAGTGGTTTTAGTCAGATTTAAACAGGTTTTAGTTGGTTTTAGCAGGTTTTAGTCGGTTTTAGCAGGTTTTAGTTGGATTTAAACTGGTTTTAGTTGGATTTAATTAGGTTTTAGTTGGTTTTAGCAGGTTTTAGTTGGATTTAAACACATTTTAGTTGGATTTAAACAGGTTTTAGTCAGATTTAAACAGGTTGTAGTCGGTTTTAGCAGGTTTTAGTCGGTTTTATCAGGTTTTAGTTGAATTTAAACAGGTTTTAGTTGGATTTAAACTGGTTTTGTTGGATTTAAGCCACATGTAACACTCTAAACCTGTGTCTCGTGTCGTGTGTTTTTCTAACGAAGGCAGTAAAGGGTTGTCGGAGGTTATTGTCCGGAGCCGCGGTGATCTGGTCGTTACCTCGGTTTATACACCGCTCTCCGCCGTGCGCTGCTCAGATCTGGTTTTTGTGGAGAATCAAAGCGTCGGCGCTGATTTGAACCCCACCGAGGGCCTTTGAGAGCGGCCCCCGGGAGCCACGCGAACGCCATCGATCCGAGCGCCGCGGCAGAAAGAGCCTCTCGAAAAGGCACAAGGACCGAGACGTTAGAAGAAATACTCCAATAATGTTCGCTTTCAACGGGTTCTGGTTGGATTTTACCTTTTTCTTTTCAGACTTGAACAGGTTTTCCTCAGATTTGTTCAGGGTTTAGTCGGTTTTCAACAGGTTTTTCTCAGATTTGTTCAGGTTTTAGTCGGTTTAAGCAGGTTTTCCTCAGATTTGTTCAGGTTTTAGTTGGTTTAAGGAGGTTTTCCTCAGATTTGTTCAGGTTTTAGTCGGTTTCAGCAGGTTTTTCTCAGATTTGTTCAGGGTTTAGTCTGTTTCAGCAGGTTTTTCTCAGATTTGTTCAGGGTTTAGTCGGTTTCAGCAGGTTTTCCTCAGATTTGTTCAGGTTTTAGTCGGTTTCAGCAGGTTTTTCTCAGATTTGTTCAGGGTTTAGTCGGTTTCAGCAGGTTTTTCTCAGATTTGTTCAGGGTTTAGTCGGTTTCAGCAGGTTTTTCTCAGATTTGTTCAGAGTTTAGTCGGTTTCAGCAGGTTTTTCTCAGATTTGTTCAGGGTTTAGTCGGTTTCAGCACGTTTTCCTCAGATTTGTTCAGGGTTTAGTCGGTTTCAGCAGGTTTTTCTCAGATTTGTTCAGGGTTTAGTCGGTTTCAGCACGTTTTCCTCAGATTTGTTCAGGGTTTAGTCGGTTTCAGCAGGTTTTCCTCAGATTTGTTCAGGGTTTAGTCGGTTTCAGCAGGTTTTTCTCAGATTTGTTCAGGGTTTAGTCGGTTTCAGCACGTTTTCCTCAGATTTGTTCAGGGTTTAGTCGGTTTCAGCAGGTTTTTCTCAGATTTGTTCAGGGTTTAGTCGGTTTCAGCAGGTTTTTCTCAGATTTGATGCATATATCTTGCTCCAAACGGCTCTGAATCATTTCAAATCCATTTTCCTCGTCTCCATTGTCTCATTGTCTCCTCTGCTCTCGTCTCTTCTCTCAGCGGCGGCCGACAGATGCCGGGGCCGAGCGGATGATGATGATGATGGCTTTGTTGCCGTAGTAACGCCTCCAGCTCTGTTTGGCAGCGCGGCGTCGGCAACACAACACACAAATCTCACAGTTTTCCCACGTGGCTGCGCTTTAGCGGCGTCTGTTAGGAAACACGCCTCCTCTCTGTTCGTCTATCGTCCGAGAGAAACTAAAACAAACGACAGAGCGCTCACAATTATCACCTCCCGCCTCAGAGTCGGGCCTCCACACCGACATCGATCGAACACAGAGAGACGAGAAAATGAAGAGACATCGACAAAATAACAAACAGTCAAAAAACAGGTCTCGCTCCGAAATGAGTCTGTGGCTTTAGAACAATCAGGAAACACTGGAGCTTCAGTAAAAACACAAGACTCATCTGCATTTATTCAGCTCAGAAACAAGGGTTCTCACGCTTCTCTGCAAATTCAAATCGGTTTTGGATGGATTTAAACAGGTTTAAGATGGATTTAAACAGGTTTAAGATGGATTTAAAGAGGTTTAAGATGGATTTAAACAGCTTTAAAATGGATTTAAACAGGTTTAAGATGGATTTAAACAGGTTTTAGATGGATTTAAACAGGTTTAAGATGGATTTAAACAGGTTTTAGATGGATTTAAACAGGTTTAAGATGGATTTAAACAGGTTTAAGATGGATTTAAAGAGGTTTAAGATGGATTTAAACAGCTTTAAAATGGATTTAAACAGGTTTAAGATGGATTTAAACAGGTTTAAGATGGATTTAAACAGGTTTTAGATGGATTTAAAAGAGTTTTAGATGGATTTAAACAGGTTTAAGATGGATTTAAACAGGTTTAAGATGGATTTAAACAGGTTTAAGATGGATTTAAACAGGTTTAAGATGGATTTAAACAGGTTTTAGATGGATTTAAAAGAGTTTTAGATGGATTTAAACAGGTTTAAGATGGATTTAAACAGGTTTAAGATGGATTTAAAGAGGTTTAAGATGGATTTAAACAGGTTTAAGATGGATTTAAAGAGGTTTAAGATGGATTTAAACAGGTTTAAGATGGATTTAAACAGGTTTTAGATGGATTTAAAAGAGTTTAAGATGGATTTAAACAGGTTTAAGATGGATTTAAACAGGGTTAAGATGGATTTAAACAGTTTTAAGATGGATTTAAACAGGTTAAGATGGATTTAAACAGGTTTTAGATGGATTTAAACAGTTTTAAGATGGATTTAAACAGGTTTTAGATGGATTTAAAAGAGTTTAAGATGGATTTAAACAGGTTTAAGATGGATTTAAACAGGTTTTAGATGGATTTAAACAGGTTTTAGATGGATTTAAACAGTTTTAAGATGGATTTAAACAGGTTTTAGATGGATTTAAAAGAGTTTAAGATGGATTTAAACAGGTTTAAGATGGATTTAAACAGGGTTAAGATGGATTTAAACAGGTTTAAGATGGATTTAAACAGGTTTTAGATGGATTTAAACAGCTTTAAGATGGATTTAAACAGGTTTTAGATGGATTTAAACAGGTTAAGATGGATTTAAACAGGTTTTAGATGGATTTAAAAGAGTTTAAGATGGATTTAAACAGGTTTTAGATGGATTTAAACAGGGTTAAGATGGATTTAAACAGGTTTTAGATGGATTTAAACAGGTTTTAGATGGATTTAAACAGGTTAAGATGGATTTAAACAGGTTTTAGATGGATTTAAAAGAGTTTAAGATGGATTTAAACAGGTTTTAGATGGATTTAAACAGGGTTAAGATGGATTTAAACAGGTTTTAGATGGATTTAAACAGGTTTTAGATGGATTTAAACAGGTTTAAGATGGATTTAAACAGTTTTAAGATGGATTTAAACAGGTTTTAGATGGATTTAAACAGTTTTAAGATGGATTTAAACAGGTTTAAGATGGATTTAAACAGGTTTAAGATGGATTTAAACAGGTTTTAGATGGATTTAAACAGCTTTAAAATGCATTTAAACAGGTTTAAGATGGATTTAAACAGGTTTTAGATGGATTTAAAAGAGTTTAAGATGGATTTAAACAGGTTTAAGATGGATTTAAACAGTTTTTAGATGGATTTAAACAGGTTTAAGATGGATTTAAAGAGGTTTAAGATGGATTTAAACAGCTTTAAAATGGATTTAAACAGGTTTAAGATGGATTTAAACAGGTTTTAGATGGATTTAAACAGGTTTAAGATGGATTTAAAGAGGTTTAAGATGGATTTAAACAGCTTTAAAATGGATTTAAACAGGTTTAAGATGGATTTAAACAGGTTTAAGATGGATTTAAACAGGTTTTAGATGGATTTAAAAGAGTTTAAGATGGATTTAAACAGGTTTAAGATGGATTTAAAAGAGTTTAAGATGGATTTAAACAGTTTTAAGATGGATTTAACAGGTTTAAGATGGATTTAAAAGAGTTTAAGATGGATTTAAACAGGTTTTAGATGGATTTAAACAGGTTTAAGATGGATTTAAACAGGTTTAAGATGGATTTAAACAGGTTTTAGATGGATTTAAACAGGTTTTAGATGGATTTAAACAGTTTTAAGATGGATTTAAACAGGTTTTAGATGGATTTAAACAGGTTTTAGATGGATTTAAACAGGTTTAAGATGGATTTAAACAGGTTTTAGATGGATTTAAAAGAGTTTAAGATGGATTTAAACAGTTTTAAGATGGATTTAAACAGGTTTAAGATGGATTTAAAAAGGTTTAAGATGGATTTAAACAGGTTTAAGATGGATTTAAACAGGTTTTAGATGGATTTAAACAGCTTTAAGATGGATTTAAACAGGTTAAAGATGGATTTAAACAGGTTTTAGATGGATTTAAACAGGTTTAAGATGGATTTAAACAGGTTTAAGATGGATTTAAACAGGTTTTAGATGGATTTAAACAGTTTTAAGATGGATTTAAACAGGTTTTAGATGGATTTAAACAGGTTTTAGATGGATTTAAACAGGTTTTAGATGGATTTAAACAGTTTTAAGATGGATTTAAACAGGTTTAAGATGGATTTAGAAGAGTTTTAGATGGATTTATACAGGTTAAAGATGGATTTAAACAGGTTAAAGATCGATTTAAACAGGTTTTAGATGGATTTAAACAGGGTTAAGATGGATTTAAACAGGTTTTAGATGGATTTAAACAGGGTTAAGATGGATTTAAACAGGTTTTAGATGGATTTAAACAGGTTTTAGATGGATTTAAACAGGTTTAAGATGGATTTAAACAGGTTTTAGATGGATTTAAAAGAGTTTAAGATGGATTTAAACAGTTTTAAGATGGATTTAAACAGGTTTAAGATGGATTTAAAAAGGTTTAAGATGGATTTAAACAGGTTTAAGATGGATTTAAACAGGTTTTAGATGGATTTAAACAGCTTTAAGATGGATTTAAACAGGTTAAAGATGGATTTAAACAGGTTTTAGATGGATTTAAACAGGTTTAAGATGGATTTAAACAGGTTTAAGATGGATTTAAACAGGTTTTAGATGGATTTAAACAGTTTTAAGATGGATTTAAACAGGTTTTAGATGGATTTAAACAGGTTTTAGATGGATTTAAACAGGTTTTAGATGGATTTAAACAGTTTTAAGATGGATTTAAACAGGTTTAAGATGGATTTAGAAGAGTTTTAGATGGATTTATACAGGTTAAAGATGGATTTAAACAGGTTAAAGATCGATTTAAACAGGTTTTAGATGGATTTAAACAGGGTTAAGATGTATTTAAACAGGTTTTAGATGGATTTAAACAGGGTTAAGATGGATTTAAACAGGTTTTAGATGGATTTAAACAGGTTTAAGATGGATTTAAACAGGTTTTAGATGGATTTAAAAGAGTTTAAGATGGATTTAAACAGTTTTAAGATGGATTTAAACAGGTTTAAGATGGATTTAAAAAGGTTTAAGATGGATTTAAACAGGTTTAAGATGGATTTAAACAGGTTTTAGATGGATTTAAACAGCTTTAAGATGGATTTAAACAGGTTAAAGATGGATTTAAACAGGTTTTAGATGGATTTAAACAGGTTTAAGATGGATTTAAACAGGTTTAAGATGGATTTAAACAGGTTTTAGATGGATTTAAACAGTTTTAAGATGGATTTAAACAGGGTTAAGATGGATTTAAACAGGTTTTAGATGGATTTAAACAGGTTTTGATGGATTTAAACAGGTTTTAGATGGATTTAAACAGGTTTTAGATGGATTTAAACAGGTTTAAGATGGATTTAAACAGGTTTTAGATGGATTTAAGCAGGTTTTAGATGGATTTAAACAGGTTTTAGATGGATTTAAAAGAGTTTAAGATGGATTTAAACAGGTTTTAGATGGATTTAAAAGAGTTTAAGATGGATTTAAACAGGTTTAAGATGGATTTAAAAGAGTTTAAGATGGATTTAAACAGTTTTAAGATGGATTTAAACAGGTTTAAGATGGATTTAAAAGAGTTTAAGATGGATTTAAACAGGTTTTAGATGGATTTAAAAGAGTTTAAGATGGATTTAAACAGGTTTAAGATGGATTTAAAAGAGTTTAAGATGGATTTAAACAGTTTTAAGATGGATTTAAACAGGTTTAAGATGGATTTAAAAGAGTTTAAGATGGATTTAAACAGGTTTTAGATGGATTTAAACAGGTTTAAGATGGATTTAAACAGGTTTAAGATGGATTTAAACAGGTTTTAGATGGATTTAAACAGGTTTTAGATGGATTTAAATATGTTTTAGATGGATTTGAACAGGTTTTAGATGGATTTGAACAGGTTTTAGATGGATTTATATATGTTTTAGATGGATTGGAGCTGGTTTTAGATGATTTGAATAGGTTTTAGATGGATTTGAGCTGGTTTTAGATGGATTGGAGCTGGTTTTAGATGGATTTGAGCTGGTTTTAGATGGATTTGAATAGGTTTTAGAAGGATTGGAGCTGGTTTTAGATGGATTTGAAGAGGTTTTAGATGGATTTGAGCTGGTTTTAGATGGATTTGAGCTGGTTTTAGATGGATTTGAGCTGGTTTTAGATGGATTTGAATAGGTTTTAGATGGATTTGAGCCGGTTTTAGATGGATTTGAGCTGGTTTTAGATGGATTTGAGTCGGTTTTAGATGTATTTGAATAGGTTTTAGATGGATTTGAGCCGGTTTTAGATGGATTTGAGCTGGTTTTAGATGGATTTGAGTCGGTTTTAGATGGATTTGAATAGGTTTTAGATGGATTTGAGCTGGTTTTAGATGGATTATAGCTGGTTTTAGATGGATTTGAATAGGTTTTAGATGGATTGGAGCTGGTTTTAGATGGATTTGAAGAGGTTTTAGATGGATTAGAGATAGTTTTAGATGGATTTGAGCTGGTTTTAGATGGATTGAGCTGGTTTTTGATGGATTTGAATAGGTTTTAGATGGATTTGAGCTGGTTTTAGATGGATTTGAATAGGTTTTAGATGGATTTGAGCTGGTTTTAGATGGATTTTAGCTGGTTTTAGATGGATTTGAGCTGGTTTTAGATGGATTTGTGCTGGTTTTAGATGGATTTGAGCAGGTTTTAGATGGATTTGAACAGGTTTTAGATGGATTTGAGCCGGTTTTAGATGGATTTGATCTGGTTTTAGATGGATTTGACTCGGTTTTAGATGGATTTGAATAGGTTTTAGATGGATTTGAATAGGTTTTAGATGGATTTGAACAGGTTTTAGATGGATTTGAGCAGGTTTTAGATGGATTTGAGCTGGTTTTAGATGGATTTGAGCTAGTTTTAAATGGATTTGAGCTGGTTTTAGATGGATTTGAATAGGTTTTAGATGGATTGGAGCTGGTTTTAGATGGATTTGAGCTAGTTTTAAATGGATTTGAGCTGGTTTTAGATGGATTTGAATAGGTTTTAGATGGATTGGAGCTAGTTTTAGATGGATTTGAGCTGGTTTTAGATGGATTTGAGTCGGTTTTAGATGGATTTGAATAGGTTTTAGATGGATTTGAGCTGGTTTTAGATGGATTTGAGCTGGTTTTAGATGGATTTGAGCTGGTTTTAGATGGATTTGAATAGGTTTTAGATGGATTTGAGCCGGTTTTAGATGGATTTGAGCTGGTTTTAGATGGATTTGAGTCGGTTTTAGATGTATTTGAATAGGTTTTAGATGGATTTGAGCCGGTTTTAGATGGATTTGAGCTGGTTTTAGATGGATTTGAGTCGGTTTTAGATGGATTTGAATAGGTTTTAGATGGATTTGAGCTGGTTTTAGATGGATTATAGCTGGTTTTAGATGGATTTGAATAGGTTTTAGATGGATTGGAGCTGGTTTTAGATGGATTTGAAGAGGTTTTAGATGGATTAGAGATAGTTTTAGATGGATTTGAGCTGGTTTTAGATGGATTTTAGCTGGTTTTAGATGGATTTGAATAGGTTTTAGATGGATTTGAGCTGGTTTTAGATGGATTTGAATAGGTTTTAGATGGATTTGAGCTGGTTTTAGATGGATTTTAGCTGGTTTTAGATGGATTTGAGCTGGTTTTAGATGGATTTGTGCTGGTTTTAGATGGATTTGAGCAGGTTTTAGATGGATTTGAACAGGTTTTAGATGGATTTGAACAGGTTTTAGATGGATTTGAGCAGGTTTTAAATGGATTTGAGCTGGTTTTAGATGGATTTGAATAGGTTTTAGATGGATTGGAGCTGGTTTTAGATGGATTTGAAGAGGTTTTAGATGGATTTGAGCTGGTTTTAGATGGATTTGTGCTGGTTTTAGATGGATTTGAGCAGGTTTTAGATGGATTTGAACAGGTTTTAGATGGATTTGAACAGGTTTTAGATGGATTTGAGCAGGTTTTAGATGGATTTGAGCTGGTTTTAGATGGATTTGACCTAGTTTTAAATGGATTTGAGCTGGTTTTAGATGGATTTGAATAGGTTTTAAATGGATTTGAGCTGGTTTTAAATGGATTTGAGCTGGTTTCAGATGGATTTGAACAGGTTTTAAATGGATTTGAGCAGGTTTTAGACGGATTTGAATAGGTTTTAGATTGATTGGAGCTGGTTTTAGATGGATTTGAGCTGGTTTTAGACTGATTTGAACAGGTTTTAGGTGGATTCGTGCTGGTTTTAGATGGATTTGAACAGGTTTTAGATGGATTTGAGCTGGTTTTAGATGGATTGGAGCTGGTTTTAGATGGATTTGAGCTGGTTTTAGATGGATTTGAGCCGGTTTTAGATGGATTTGAATAGGTTTAAATGGATTTGAGCTGGTTTTAGATGGATTTGAGCCGGTTTTAGATGGATTTGAGTCGGTTTTAGATGGATTTGAGCTGGTTTTAGATGGATTTGAGTTGGTTTTAGATGGATTTGAGCTGGTTTTAGATGGATTTGAGCCGGTTTTAGATGGATTTGAATAGGTTTAAATGGATTTGAGCTGGTTTTAGATGGATTTGAGCCAGTTTTAGATGGATTTGAGCTGGTTTTAGATGGATTTGAGTCGGTTTTAGATGGATTTGAGCTGGTTTTAGATGGATTGGAGCTGGTTTTAGATGGATTTGAGCTGTTTTAGATGGATTTGAGCTGGTTTTAGATGGATTTGAGCAGGTTTTAGATGGATTTGAGTTGGTTTTAGATGGATTTGAATAGATTTTAGATGGATTTGAGCTGGTTTTAGATGGATTTGAGCTGGTTTTAGATGGATTTGAGCTGGTTTTAGATGGATTTGAGCTGGTTTTAGATGGATTTGAACAGGTTTTAGATGGATTTGAGTTGGTTTTAGATGGATTTGAATAGGTTTTAGATTGATTTGAGCTGGTTTTAGATGGATTTGAGCTGGTTTTAGATGGATTTGAGCTGGTTTTAGATGGATTTGAACAGGTTTTAGATGGATTTGAACAGGTTTTAGATGGATTGGAGCTGGTTTTAGATGAAAGCTGACCGATATTATCTGATTTGAAACATATTACACTGTGAAGTCTGTTCTTTTCACATTATTCTGTAGTTTTTTTCTAATGAATTATTGTCCAAAATGTTTTTGACTTTTTTCTGTATTTTTTCTGACCTAAAAATATTCCAATTTTTTGTTTTTATCTTTTAAAAACTGACCCTTTTTGCAGCAAATTAATTTCCTTTCTCCTTATGTCCCTACATTTTTTCTCAAAGGCTTTCTTAATAAACATTTCTCTTTAATAATTTCCCTTTGTCTTGCTCAAAACGCTTTTATTTTCCACATTTTTCACATTTCCATGTGAACTCTGGCTGTGTTTTCCGTCGAGCCCCTTTTGTCTGCATCGGGTTGGATTTGAGGCTCGTTTTTTGGTTCCGCCGCGCGCTGTTTTTCTTTCGAGGCCCGTTCTTTGTGTTTGTGTCTCGTTAAAGCCTCCTCCTGCAGAGACTTCACTGAGAGCAGAGGAAAAAAAGAAACGCTCACAGAACCTCGGACAAAACCCTCCTCGCTCCGGGAGAAACGAAACACTGGACGAAGGAATCAATGAGACGAGGGAGAAACTGGGCCGAAATTCAGGAAAAGATTTCAAAATGATGAAGAAATCTGAGAAAATAAAACGGAGGGTTAGTAAATATTGAGAATTGGACAAAATTGAAAACACTGGAGGAAAATAAATAAAAATAAAATGTTTACAGAATAAAAAAGATTTTAAAGAATTTAATGCAAAAGATTTAATCATTTTCAAAATCTAAAGTTTTAACAAAATAGATTTTTGAGCTTGTTCTCGTGTTGCTCATAAGAAACATGAAGGAAAGAAAAAAAATTAAAGCTGAATTTGAAGAATCTTTTTCATGAATTTCAAAGGTTTTCCAGGTTTTTGAAAATATTTAAATAAAAAAAATAAAGACTGTTTTAAGAATCTAAATATGCAACTGAAAAAAATATATATAATAAATCAGATTTAGGCTGCAGCACGAATAACATAAAACATAAATGCATAGATTTAAATAAACACATTTATTTTTATACATTTATGTACATTATTAAGGTGTGAAAGTAAAATATTTATGAATGAATTTAACGAGTCAAAAACCCACCGAAAAGTTTATACTTTATACAGATTTAATATAGATTTATAAAAGAATAAATGTGATGAAAAACCTTCCTATGGAACAAGACTCAATAAAAATAATAAACTGTTATAAATAAATAATAACTGTTTTTGTGATTTAATAATAAAATAATGCAGCACTACATTGTGAAAATCCCCCAAAATTACAGTATCATTTATTTATAATTGAAAAGTCTGTATCAGCCTCAAAATGCAGAAAATGTTAAATTAAACTGAATATTTTCTTAATCTTTAAAATAAAACCCAAATCTTACACACTTTATTTTAAATTCAATTGATTTTTCATTCTACAAATAAATGCAGTGTTATTTAGTTATTTTTTGTGTTAAATATTGTGTTGTTAAAATTTTAACAAAAACAAATTCAAACAAATTCAAACGACCGAGGATTTCAAGCTAACGTTGTTTCCTGTTCCCATTATATTTCTCAGATTAGTCGGGCTTTAAATGTTCAGATTTAGGAAAGAAAAAAAAACACGCTTTAAAAACAGGCAACTGTGATTTAAACTGAAACAAATGGAAAATCCAGCTTTGGTTTTGTTTAAATCAAACATTTTTAGTGAAAAAATTATTCAAACCAAGAAACTGAAGGAATAGTTTTTAAATCTCAGATGTGCTTGTTTTTTACTGAGGTTTTCTGAAAAAAGGACTAAATCATTTGCAAAAATCCTGCACTGTTTTGGTTTAAATTAAGGTTTTTAGGTAAAGAACAAATTAAACCAAGTGTCTTCCTTCAAAACTGTAAAAAAATGCAAGAATTTGTGCAAAAATCCAGCTTGGTTTGCTTTAAATGAAAGATTTTTAAACAAAGAATGATTTAATTGTAGACTTAAAAAACAAATAAAAAAACTAGCTTTGTTTTTCTTTAAATTGAAGCTTTCTGAAAAAAGAATGATTCAAACCAAGTGTGTTTGTTCAAAACTGAAGGAAAAATGGTCAAATTGTGACAAAACTGAGTGAAATCTGAGAAAGATCCTCAGAGTCTCGTGTTTTTTCATTTCATGCTTTGCTCTGACCCCATTGTCTCCAAATCGTCTCGTTCCGTTGGATTTCCTCTGGTTTTTTGCGGTTTATTTTGCAGATCCGTGCCCTCCCCTGTGTGTTTTTAATTGGCAGATAGTGCGTCTTGTTTGTTTGTGTTTTGAGCCGGGTTTTAACTGCGTGTATTGCTGTTTTGTGGCCCGTCGTGTCCCGGCAGTAGGTAGGAGTTGGGAGGCGCTTTTCTGCAAACACCACACGGAAAAAAAACACAGAAAAACCCAGACAAGAAACACAAATAGAGCAAAGCAGAAAGTAAAAAAAGCAGTGAGCTGTGGAGTTTAAACCGGAGAGAAAAGCTCGGAGCGCCATCTAGTGGTGACTTTGTGCAGTGGATTTAAAGCGTTTGGAACAGGTTTTTGGAGGATTTAAAGAAGACTCGAGGTAAAGATGTGGATTTTAGGAGAAAATGAGCGAGAAGTGGAAAAAACAATGATAAAAAGTAAGGTTTAATCAGTTTTTACGAGGCTCTGGTGAGGTTTGAAGAGGATTATTCTTATTGGCTGAACGGACGATGGTAAAAAGTCAGAAAAGACAGAAATCATAATTTATAATAAAACCTAATGTTATTGTTTTATTTTAGTTTAGCAAAGATTTCTTCAACCTGAATGGCTGTGTTTGGAAACAATGAGTATTTTATTTTTTGGTCCAAATATTAAGCATTAGTCAAACATTAGTAAAATACTGCTCTATAGTCTTTAGTTTTTACAGAATAAATGAAAAAAGAACATGCATTTTATTTTCAAATGTGGTAAATAAATGCAATTATTAAACATAAATTAATATTTGTTGAATCCCGAGCAATAAAATCGAAAGATTGGATTTATTTTATTATTATTTTTTTTGATCCAAATCCACAAACTGCAGCTGCTTAACACTAGTTTAACAAATATTATACGATTATTCCTAAGAATGTTGTGAAAACATGTAAAAAACTGTTCATTTCACACATTTCTCTGAAACTCTTTAATAATATATAATATAATAACTACACACCATTCAGTTATAAACATTGTTATTAATGTTTTGGTCTGAAATAATAAGATTATGTTATAAACATTAGTAACATTTCAAATTCTAGTGTTACACCATTTTACATTTTAACGACAAAACGTATAACACAGACCCTTTTTTAAATAATATCCTCTTCTGTAAATGTCTGATAAAGTCACTCAAACAAACAGTGCTTTATTAAATATGTTTAAATATATTTATTTAGGTTCTTAGAAATTCTGTTTCTGTGAACTCTGTGCTCATGATTCTGCTGCTTGTTTGAATGTAATGTTTTTTCTGAGGTCTATTAAACGTCTCGTTGTTAAATCCACGCTGCGTTTAAGAACAGGATCTGTCCGCTTTAACAAAGTCACACTCTCGTCTCTTTTGTCGTTTATTGTCTGGTAATTTTCTGCTTTTCTGGCTTGGTGTTGCTCTCCGGACGTCTTTTTGTTCCCAAAGAAAAGCAGGACAAAGGCCAGAGTCTCACGCCTTTGTTCGGTGAAGCTCAGTGGGTTTATCCGACTCTGAGACGACACTGTCTAATCAGGGCTTTTACTTTGAAAGGATAGGGTTTTAAAGACAAGAGCAAAGCTGATAAAGCTGTGGAAATGAGATTAGACAGACTTATGGAGCGTGTTTCAGGTAAAGAAGCTACAGCTATAAACCTGTTCCATTAGACTTTAATGGAGCAGCTTAAACAAACCAATCAAACCAAAACCAACTAAAGGCCTGTCCTGAGCTGCTTTTCAAAAGAATCAACAGAATAAGAAGTAACCTTCACAATAACATGGTTTTGACGAGTGTCTGCAGACGACACGGAGCAGCTTCAGTCGGTGTTCGATTAGAAAAGAGAACCTACTCAACGCCACGCAACCTTTTTAATCCTCTGCATTTCACAAAAACACATTTATTTTATTTCTACAGCACAGTTCATACACTGGGTAACTCAAAGTGCTTTACAGAAATAAAAGACAACTTACAAGATTTAGATTTAGAGACATAAGAAACATTAAAAACATAAAAGAAGAAGAGTGCAGATAAAAAAAACACATTAAGTTGTGGTGTAGGCGGAGCTAAAGAGGAAGGTTTTTAACTTCCTCTTGAACATTGTTAAAGCTGAAGTTGTTCCAGGTTTTTGCTGAAACTTAAAGCTGCTTGACTCTGTTTAGTTTTAACTCTGGGCTCGAGCAGAAGCCTGTCCCAGATGTTCTCAGAGTCCGAGGAGGTTCATAAGCTACTAGCATTTCAGAAATATATTCTGGTGCTAAACCATTTAGAGACTTGTAAAGCAGCAGTGCTGTTTTAAAGTCTATTCTCTGAGCAACAGGAAGTGCAGAGATTTTAAAACTGGACTGATGTGCTTGTACTTCCTGGTGTTAGTTAGAACCCGAGCAGCAGCGTTCTGTCTTAACCCTCGTTTTGAGAGACCAGTGAGCAGCCGTTACAGTAATCTAACCTGCTGCAGATAAAAGCATGAATAAGTCTCTCTAAGTCTGGTTCAGACATTATTCCTTTGACTCTGGAAATGTTTTTAAGGTGATAAAATGAAGATGTAATTGACTTAATGTGACTCTGGAAATTCAAGTCTGAGTCCAGGATGAGCCCTAGATTTAACCTGGTTTTTAGATTTTAGAGAAAGAGACTCGAGGTGAAGCTGACACTTTCTCTTTGTTTCTGTTCCAAAGATGATTAGTTCAGTCTTGTTTCTGTTCCAAAGATGATTAGTTCACTCTTGTTTCTGTTCCAAAGATGATTAGTTCAGTCTTGTCTCTGTTCCAAAGATGATTGGTTCAGTCTTGTTTCTGTTTCAAAGATGATTAGTTCAGTCTTGTTTCTGTTCCAAAGATGATTAGTTCAGTCTTGTTTCTGTTCCAAAGATGATTAGTTCAGTCTTGTTTCTGTTCAGTTGGAGACAGTGACCGTGAATGGATTGGTCCATTTTCAGCTGCTGTGAGTGAAATGTAAATCTGAGTGTCATCTGCATAATTATGGTATGATACTCCACAGCTGTGTATTAACTGGCCTAAAGGAAGCATGTAGAGATTGAATAATAGAGGTCCCAAGATAGACCCCTGTGGAACCCCACATGTCGGGGCCATTTGGTCTGATACACAGTTACCAACAGAAACAAAGTACTTCCTGTCTTCAAGATATGACTGAAACCATTTAAGAGCAGTTCCAGAGATACTATCCATTCTCTAATCTTTGTGACAGGATTTCATGTCCACTGTGTCAAACACTCAAGTCCAACAGAACTAAGACAGAGGCCTGCGTCAGTGTCAGACGGAGGTCATTTGTGACTTTGATAAGTCTCAGTCTGTGATGGGCCTGAATCCTGACTGAAAAGGATCAAAGCAGTTGTTAAGTAATAGAGAGTCATTAAGTTGATGATATATAACTTTTTCGATGACTTTCCCTAAAAATGGCAGGTTTGATATGGGCCTATAGTTGTTGAGCTCTGTAGCATCAGGACTGCTTTTCTTTAGGAGAGGCATAATGACAGATGTTTTTAAGGCCCTTGGAAATGTTCCAGACTGTAAGGAATTATTGACTATATCAGTGAGTTTTGGAAACAAACTGCTTAGTCCTGATTTTAGAAATCTAGTGGGTAGAACATCGAGGCAGCAGGTGGATGACCTCAGGCTGGAGACAGTTTTTTCAATTGTTCTGTCATTAATGGAGTAAAATGTGTTTAACACTAGTGTCTCCTGACACTGCAGTGTTGTATGTCCTTTGGACTGTAGCAGGTTTAATGCCTTGAACCTTGTCGTTAAAAAACAATCCAAACTCAGTGCATTTAGTGGAAACTAATTCTTGAGGAAATGGAGCTGGAGGGTTTGTTCATCTGTTCACTGGAGCAAACAGGACAAGAGCTGTTACTGCTGTTGTTGATGAGCTCTGAGAAGAATAATTCTCTTGCTTTTTTCAAAGTTTGATTGAAAACATGCAGATTTTCTTTGTATACCTCATAATGAATAAAGAGTTTCAATTTACGCCATTTTCTTTGGGCTTTTAGGCTTTCCCTTTTCTGTGCCCTGACAGAAGGAGCACTGCTCCACGAAGCCTTCGTCCTCGTCTTCATCACTTTAACCTTAACAGGAGCAATGGCGTCCATAACATTTAAAACACCTGAAGTATAAGAATTATAACAAATCATCAACTTGACCTGATGAGGCCTTTTCAAACCTGACTGCCTCCATAAACTGTCCTGGTTTTATCATTAATGTGTCTGTTCTGAACAACTGTAGGTCCAGCAGCAGCTTTTGGAATCATGGACAGATGGAAGAAGACACAAGAATGATCAGAGCAACATCAATCACAGTGACATCTGAAATATGAACAGCCTTTGACCCTAATGACCAGGTCCAGAGTGTGACCTCTGTTATGGGTCGGCTCATTAACACGCTGACAAAGACCAAAAGGATCAAGAACATTCCTGTCAGAAGCATTATCCACACGCACATTAAAATCACCTGAGATGAATATTTGTTTGTATTCTGTGCAGATAACCGAAAGCATTTCAGTAACTCATCAATAAAAGAAAAATTAATTAAAAGATTTCTTTCCCAAAGACCTGACATTGAACACTGCAAGTTTCAAGTCTGTTTGAGCAGGACCAGACTTTATCTGTCTGCAGGGATTTGAATCAGGATTAGACAATCTAACTGTTATTCTGCGACTTCAGCTGCTTTGGTCACTGACTTACCTGCTCTCTGAACCTCCTGAACCCTTTCTCGTTGGGACATGTGGTATTCTTTATTAACACTGTTGGAGTTGCATGTGGAGGGTTTGGTTTAACAGGTTTACACAAGCAGTCACCGAGGACACAGACACATAAAGACCTGTTCTGATTGGTCAGGAGCACTTGAACCTGAACACAGTAAGATGTGAATAAAACAAACACGTTCAGTGGATTTTAAAACAGCTTTAATTAAACACGATCCAGAAAAATGTTCACGTTTGAGCGAACACTGAGTGAGCACTTCAGGCGTTTGTTCAGAAACAACTCCAGAACCACAGAAACATATGAACATGAACCAAACACACTCTGTACATTCGATAAAACAGGCTCAAGGGCACTTCAGAAACGATATTAGCACAGTGGAAAAAATACAAAGAAACCTGCTCAAATCCAACTTAAACCTGTTCAGATACCAACATAAACCTGTTCAAATCCATCTAAAACCTGTTCAAATCCAACTTAAACCTGTTCAAATCCAAATAAAACCTATTCAAATCCAAATAAACCCTGTTCAAATCCAACTTAAATCTGTTCAAATCCATCTAAAACCTGTTCAAATCCAACATAAACATGTTCAAATCCAAAAAAACCTGTTCAAATTCAACTAAAACCTCTTCAAATCCATCTAAAACCTGTTCAGATCCATCTAAAACCTGTTCAAATTCATCTAAAACCTGTTCAAATCCAACATAAACATGTTCAGATCCATCTAAAACCTCTTCAAATCCAACTTAAACCTGTTCAAATTCATCTAAAACCTGTTCAAATCCAACATAAACATGTTCAAATCCAAAAAAAACTGTTCAAATTCAACTAAAACCTGTTCAAATCCATCTAAAACCTGTTCAGATCCATCTAAAACCTGTTCAAATTCATCTAAAACCTGTTCAAATCCAACATAAACCTGTTCAAATCCAACATAAACCTGTTCAAATTCAACTAAAACCTGTTCAGATCCATCTAAAACCTGTTCAAATTCATCTAAAACCTGTTCAAATCCAACATAAACATGTTCAGATTCATCTAAAACCTGTTCAAATCCAACATAAACATGTTCAAATCCAAAAAAACCTGTTCAAATTCAACTAAAACCTGTTCAAATCCATCTAAAACCTGTTCAGATCCATCTAAAACCTGTTCAAATTCATCTAAAACCTGTTCAAATCCAACTAAGACATGTTCAAATCCAACTAAAACCTGTTCAAATCCATCTAAAACCTGTTCAAATCCAACTAAAACCTGTTCAAATCCAACTAAAACCTGTTCAAATCCAACTCAAACCTGTTCAAATCCAACTAAAACCTGTTCAAATCCAACTCAAACCTGTTCAAATCCAACTAAAACCTGTTCAAATCCAACTAAAACCTGTTCAAATCCAACTCAAACCTGTTCAAATCAAACTAAAACCTGTTCAAATCCAACTAAAACCTGTTCAGATCCATCTAAAACCTGTTCAAATCCAACTAAAACCTGTTCAAATTAAAATAAAACCCTGTAAATGTCCTGTTATAATACCTTTTACCACTAGATGGAGTGAGGAACAATATTTAGATAACAGAACGCTCAATGAAGCTGCGTTTGTGCGTTTTGTTTGTTTTTTTTTTGTCACAAATGTTGTTAAAGCTCTGGTTTGAATGGTTCTTGAAACATTGCACAAAAAACTAAAATTACTTGACAATAAAGTGAGAAATGTAAAAGTTAAAGGAACTCTTACACAAACATATTTTATAACATTACCTGAACAAAGTTTTTTTATTTATTGAAATTAATATGAGTTAATTAAGATTCAGATTTTTTTAAATACATATATCTGATATTTTTTCATAATATTTTTATTTGTAAATACAAATCTGTAATGCTGTAAACCTTTATAAACCAGATAATATAATACTTGAGTTCTTTACAAAGAGAAAAGAACTGTTGTAAACCAGAACGTCAGCACGGCTCAGCGAGAGGCACAAAGACGAGACAAGGCCAACGAGGCACAGCAGCCCTTAGATCAGTGACAGGACCAAAAACCTGAGGACACACTGTCCCAGCCTCACAAGACCCTCACGGGACACAGGACCGACACGGGACCGACACAGGACTCTCACAGGACCCTTACGGGACACTCATAGGACCCATCGCGGGACACTCATGGGAAACTTACGGGACACTCACGGACACTCGCGGGACACTCGCGGGACCCTTACGGGACACTCGCGGGACACTCGCAGGACCCTTACGGGACACTCGCGGGACCCTTACGGGACACTCGCGGGACACTCGCGGGACCCCCGCAGGACAATTCTCTAATTTACACAGAAGTTATTAATGTTTCAGCTCCAAATGAACTTGTTCTCTGGCCTTTACTTTGACCCCCACAGTGTCTGTGTCTAACTGGAACCTGTCGAAGGGTGTTTTCTCCTGAAAGTCTACACACTTTAGTTCTTCCAAAGTTTTAAAAAGTGGCCCTTGGTCCTGTCCCTGAGGTTGTGTTGGTCCTGTTCAGGGCCTTTACTGTGAAAGTGTCTCAGCAGAGGCTCCTTTTACAGTTGAACTGGAGAAGAACAATAATCCGACTGGAGCAGGGCCTTATAATTATTATTAAGAGACATTATGATTATAGCGTTAATACAGACATGTTTTTAATCGGCCGTGACTTCCTGCCTTTAGTCTAAAGTCTGAACTACCTCCAAACTCTGATTCACAAAAGAACCGGACCTTGGTTCAGTTTGGTTCTGGACCGAGACCAAAGAGCTGCTGTTTGGTCTGAACCATGTCCTGGAGCTTTCACCTGAAGGTTTGGATCTGACCAAACGGGAAAGAAAATATAAAAGGTTTCTAACAAACGTTAAGTTGGTAAGAAAAGAGCACAAAGCAAAAAAAAAAACCCACTCTACATAAGACTACATAAGAAGAATAAATTCATTGTTGAGACTGACAGCTATAACATAAGATACTATGGTTTTCCCATTCCCCGACTCAGAACTCCTAACTCCTGTTTTAGTCAAGAAGAACAGAGGCTGTGAACAAGCTTTAGCTCAGACCTGGACCACTGTCCCGGAGAAGAATGATCCAATATGAACCTTTTTAGTGCTCGGATCAGACAGATTCACCTGCTGCTTCAGAAAAAGGGTTCTGGATCCATTCTCTCTGAGTTTGAGGGTCTTTTGTGGATCGGGAAAGCCTCATTTGGTCGTTAGTCGTTAGCCACAAAGCGGGTTTTGGCAGTGTGTGAACAGCTGTTGAGATGAAGCCATACTTTAAGTATTTACTCTTAACTGCAGCTTTCTTTATGTTGGTTCCTTCTTGACAAAGACGCGCTTCAGACATGACTGTTTTTTGCTCATTTTAGCTCAGTTCAATGTGTCGGCTAAATTGGCAGCACTTGGAGCTGTGAGTACGTTTCTATCCATTTAAATGTAGATTTACTGTGAGGACCACTAGAGGGCCGTGGCCCGGGGGTTTGGGACCTGTTTTATTGAATTCAAATCTGATGTTCAGGATTTTAAAATGACTTAATCAATGCCCAGTGTCCGGTCTGAGGCTGGAGCAGTGTGAGCCAGGGTTAAACATAAGACACCAGCGTTTCATTAACTCATGCAGCAGCTTATTTCATTTTATCCATAAAATATGTTCTCCTTTGGCAGTGACGAGTGGCCATGTTGTTGTTCCAGAGATCTTCTGTAGTTGTGGTTGGAGCCTGTGGAAAAAGCTTCACAAAACCCACAAAAACCTTTTTTGTGTAAAATGTGGCTCAGTTTATGAGCGACTGAGGGTTTCTCAGACCTGTTTGTGACGAGCACATGGCTGACTGCTGCAGAGTCAGAATTACAAACTAATACATACATAGTTATGAAATACAAAGGATTTGATTGTCTCAGTGACGCAGCGCCCCCTGGAGCCTTTCTGTGGATTGCAATAAAATCAATTCAAATCATCTTTTTTACTGAGACTTAATCTGAATTCATCAAAGTCTTCTCTCCTCAGGAAGGGAAGGTGATTGGAAAGGAGCTCCAGTGATTCCTTTCTTTTGTATTTTAGCAGTCCTCATGAAAAAGAGGAAATAAAATCCACTGCTCCGCCGCCCAAACAAGCAGAACACTGTACGTCCGATTGAGGCTGAGCTCCTTGTGTTTGGTAAAACCCCAGATAATACAAAAGCACTGCTTTACTCTAGAGCCACTGTTATTTTGAGTTATTATGTTTCCACTACAGGTCAGTTTACCCCAAAAGGGTCAGAAGTGTCCCCTGTGGCCCTGGTCCAAGTGTGTGGACCACTTTCCAAAAGGTGAGTCTGTTGATTGGACAATAGATTATCCTTTATTATATTCTTTTTCTAATAAAATGTCTTGTGCTTGTAATAAACAATCCTATTATCAATGTCTTTTGGCTCTTTGTGATTCAAAGACTTGCATTTATTAACTTCATTGAATTAAACAATAGTTAACTGTTAACCAGGCCCAGCTGAACAGAACTGTAACGCTGCAGCGGAAACAAGACTAAACCATGCTTTGCTCACATCCTCAGAGAACGACATTGTTTCGCTGAAAATAAAAACCGTCGCTACGACAGGGTCTGAAAAAAGCTATCAACAAATAAGTTTATGGTGGTTGCAACAAAGAAAGGCTCAGGGTTCACAGCTTGAGTTGTGAATAATTTAAAACCTAAATGTCTAAATGCTACTTTTAAATTAAAATGACGTAGTTCACAATCGTAATGCTTTTTGTTTTAATGCAATCTTTCACTTGGTGCTGGGGTCACAGTTCGCTGACTTTCTCACTGAGCGTCTCCAGCTCCTCCCCCTGCTCCGGGTAACGCTCCGCCCCCTGGAAACCGTCACCGCGGAGACCGGCGCTGCTGCAGGGACCGTTGCTGAGGTGGGACGGGTAGTCGAGGCCGCTGAGCTGCGCGTGATGGAGCCAGCGCAGGTCGTCACTCTCGTGGGTGATGTAGCGCTCGTTCATGCGCACCTCCAGCCCTCGCAGGTCCAGCCACATCTGGTAGTCCTGGAGAACGAAACAAACGCACCTCAGACAAACGTCAAAACATACTGCTCTACATATTAGAGTGTGAATTTAAGCTCCGCCCACTACAGTGCTTTAAATGAGGGGAAGTTTTCTGCAGTGTTCATCAGAACCTCACAGTCACAAGATCTTTAGGAATAGGGACCAAAAAAAGACCAAGGTCACTGCAGGAGAAATGCAAGACAATGCTTCTAAATTTGTAATCAAAAATACACATTCATAATTTCAGTGTAAATGTGGCGGGGCTGTGTGTTTTACACCGTGGTCTTCAGTGGTGTCCCACCTGAATCAAATCATTTCCTAGGACTGTCATTATAATGCCACCGTTATAGAAAACATGATCTAATACAGAAACGTAGTATCACAGGGCGTTGGGTCACAGTCAGGCATCACATGTAGCAAGAACAAATTAGTTTTGCAAAAAAACCCAATGAATGATCTGTGTGCATAGCGACCAACAGACTTTTGTCTTGATGTGAGAAAACCGGGGCTGGGGCAGCTCAGAAGAGCTCAGAAGAGCACCGAAGAGCGGTGGGTCGGCTGAAGAGAGGGACTTTATCGCATCGGGACTTCTGAAGTCCTGTAGCCGACCTGCAGGAGGTTCCCACTGCATTTTCTTAAGCACGAGACCCCTCCGCACCTGTCCACAGCTCTATCCGACTCCGCTGGGGACACCGGGCGGGGCACATATCCCTGTCCCGATCCAATCCACAGCAGACCCAAATGATCCTCAGTGAAGCCGAGCAGAGCGTAGCGTTGTCCCACAGACACAGCTGTCCTGTGGTTCGCCTCAGAGCAGAGGGGGCTCCGTTTGGATGCCCCGTTCTGAGCTGCCCCAGCCAATTACCACGGAGACTAATTCTGAAAGTCGAGTTTGTCTTGTCGTATTTCTGGCATAAGTTTTAATTCCCTTTATGGCCAACAATGTCCACTCCAATTATTTTAGCTTGTGTATGTTGCTAGCTCTGTCTAGGCTCTACGCTCTCTGACCGTCCAAGCAGAAGACAAAGGCTGCTGGTCCAACTCTAAATCTGACAGGTTAAAGCACAGTTTCATCACGATTTCTTTTAAGCTACAGGTGCCAGCGCTGTTGACTCTGAACTAAAGACAATAGACAAATAGGGAATAATTTATTACAAATGAATGAAAAAAATATTGTCAGAGAGCAATTTTTATCCCAGCCCCAGTGTGAGATCAGAAAAGCTGAGAGTAACGTAGGCAAAAACAAGACTAAAGCAAGAACAAAACTCAAAATGAAGGATTAAAACAGGTCTAACCCTGTGTAAAAAGGGTATTACCTGAAGCCAGGGATGGCTGAGAGTCTTGTCCACACTGTACCTCTTCCTCATCTTCACCTGAAGGAGGTTGTTGATCAGATCGATGGCTACAAAACAAGAACAAACATGAGAAACAGTGGATCGTTCAAATAAAGAACCTTTGGTGTTTTTTTCTTCGAGGCTCCTACGTCCAAACTAAAATGTACAACACTGCTGCTCTAAAACTGCTCAGAGTTATAAGTGTCTTTTGTCAATTTCCATATTTAAAACATCAAAAGTTCTAAAACTGAGACTTGAAAATACTGATGACACGGTTTCAGTTTGAAAATATTTATTAAAGTGTAAGTCTTATCAAGATCAATTTCTGACCCATGTCCACGTCCGCACTCGACTGGGGCAGCTAGAACTTGGAGAAGGAGGAAGGGGGGATTTAGAGGGATTCAGAAACTAGACTTTTAAAGAGACAGGGCTGTTTTAGTTTAAACTCCTGATTGTGCTGTAGTGTGGACGATCGCTGCCTGTTTTTCTCTGATTGGGTTTGGGGAGCTGTGGTGGTGTGCCCCCTGTGGAGAGGGGCCACTGGGGGCTAATGAGCAAAGCTAACATGATGTTAACATTTGTTCAGGGGTCAGCGGTTTGAACGAGGGGCCCCTGAGCCTCAATCCCTGTATTATTCACATGAATGCACCACACGAGGAGGGCCCCGGCGCTTTCTCACTGCGTCTCACTGCGTCTGGAGTGGGTTTTCTCAGGTTTGATTGCCTTAAACATCATTCCTCCTGCTCACATCAGCGTCACACAGTCTTTACCTAAACATCACTGCGTAAAGTGAACGGTCATTCTCCAAAACTGTTCAGGAAGAAAGCCTTTATTCAACCATTGTTTCAAAACCAATGGTCCAAACATGTCAAATATCGCCAACAATAATCCACGAGAAATGTGAGAATGAGAAATGCATGGAATTTTTTAATGAAAAAGGGCATCGAAAGATTAATCAAGTCAATGGAGAACAATAGATACAGTGATGAGAAGTGAACTTTTAATTGACCCACAGTTTGACTTTTTAAAGTCTTAAAAAAGAAAAAAACAACAAAAAGTCCACCAATGTACAAGCTCTGTCTGTGTCAGCTCTACAGTAGAACCGACTAGAGCCCGAGTTAAACCAACTAGAACCGAGTTAAACCGGCTACAGCCTGAGTTAAACCGACTAGAGCCGAGTTAAACTGACTAGAGCCTGAGTTAACCCAACTAGAGCCGAGTTAAACCGACTACAGCCCGAGTTAAACCAACTAAAGCTGAGTTAAACCGACTAGAGCCTGAGTTAAGCTAACTACAGCCTGAGTTAAACCGACTACAGCCCGAGTTAAACCGACTACAGCCTGAGTTAAACCGACTACAGCCCGAGTTAAACCGACTACAGCCCGAGTTAAACTAACTACAGCCTGAGTTAAACCGGCTACAGCCCGAGTTAAACCGACTACAGCCTGAGTTTAACCGACTATAGCCCGAGTTAAACCGACTACAGCCCGAGTTAAACTAACTACAGCCTGAGTTAAACCGGCTACAGCCCGAGTTAAACCGACTACAGCCTGAGTTTAACCGACTACAGCCTGAGTTAAACCGACTACAGACAGAGTTAAACCGACTACAGCCCGAGTTAAACCGACTACAGCCCGAGTTAAACCGACTAGAACCGAGTTAAACCGGCTACAGCCTGAGTTAAACCGACTACAGCCCGAGTTAAACCGACTAGAGCCTGAGTTAAACCGACTAGAGCCTGAGTTAAACCGACTAGAGCCTGAGTTAAACCAACTAAAGCTGAGTTAAACCAGCTACAGCCTGAGTTAAACCAGCTACAGCCGAGTTAAACCAGCTACAGGCTGAGTTAAACCGACTACAGCCTGAGTTAAACCGACTACAGACAGAGTTAAACCGACTACAGCCTGAGTTAAACCGACTAGAGCCTGAGTTAAACCGACTAGAGCCAGAGTTAAACCGACTAGAGCCGAGTTAAACCGACTACAGCCTGAGTTAAACCAACTAGAGCCTGAGTTAAGCTAACTACAGCCTGAGTTAAACAAACTAAAGCTGAGTTAAACCAGCTACAGCCTGAGTTAAACCAGCTACAGCCGAGTTAAACCAGCTACAGCCTGAGTTTAACCGACTACAGCCCGAGTTAAACCGACTACAGCCTGAGTTTAATCGGCTACAGCCTGAGTCAAACCGACTACAGCCTGAGTTAAACCGACTAGAGCCTGAGTTAAACCGACTAGAGACAGAGTTAAACCAACTACAGCCAGAGGTAAACAGGCTACAGCTCGAGTTAAACCAACTACAGCCAGAGTTAAACCGGCTACAGCTCAAGTTAAACCGACTACAACCAGAGTTAAACCGACTACAGCCCAAGTTAAACCATGTAGAGTCAGAATTAAACCATGTAAAGCCAGAGTTAAACCAAATACAGCCCGAGTTAAACCGACTACTGCCGAGTTAAACCAACCATAGCCAAGTTAAACCGACTACAGCCAGGGTTAAACCGACTACAACCAGAGTTAAACCAACTAAGACCGAGGTAAACTGACTACAGCTTGAGTTAAAACAACTACAGCTTGAGTTAAACCGACTACAGCCCGAGTTAAACCGACTACAGCCAGAGTTAAACCGACTACAGCCAGAGTTAAACCAACTAAGACCGAGGTAAACCGACTACAGCTTGAGTTAAACCGACTACAGCCCGAGTTAATCCGACTACAGCCCGAGTTAAGCTAACTACAGCCTGAGTTAAACCGGCTACAGCCTGAGTTTAACCGACTACAGCCCAAGTTAAACCGACTACAGCCCGAGTTAAAGTAACTACAGCCTGAGTTAAACCGGCTACAGCCCGAGTTAAACCGACTTTAGTAGAGATAAACTGACTAAAGTCTAAGATAGGTCTGACTTAACCCTGTTCAGCTAAAGCCTGATTTAAGAATAACGTAAATCTTACTAAAGTCAAGGTCACCCTAACCACAATGCACGTTTAAGTCAAGGTCAGGACCGACCAAAACCCTAAATAAAGACTGGCTAAAGTCTGAATAAAAACAGTGTTAAGACCAGGGTAAAAAAGAGGGAAAAAGAAAATCAAAAGTAGGTATGACAAGATTATATTTGACTTTGTGTTAGATAAACCTTCAGGTCTGTGTTCTGACGTCTGCAGTGTATTTCTGTTTAAACGCTCTTATGTTTCCTGTTCCATTTAAACCTGTGACTCAGAGGTTTATTCTGACATTTCTAGTCCTCACCGACGAACAGAAAACACTCACACAGTATTTTACATATTTTTATCTCTGGGCCGAGACCGAGTCGGAGTCGAGGAGATGTGTCTCTGAAGCAGACCTCAGTGACTCACAGCGTTTTAAATGTGTCTCGTCTCGACTCCTGCCAAGATCCAGGCTCAGAGACGAGAGTGAGTCATGACGAAGACAAAAACAGGACTCCCACGCAACATGGAAATCATAGAGAACCTGGAAAACCTGGAAGATATTCAAGACATGGAGTATAATAGATTCAGTTTCCAGTTTGAGAGAAATGTATTGAAAATGAATAATTAATATGTCCATAAAAAATCTAAATGCCGAGGTCTGACTAAAGTCTGAGTCAAGAGTAAGTTTACACAGATTAAAGATCAAGATACTCAACTAAAGCCTGACTAAGGCCAGAGTCAAGACTGACGTGGGTTAAGACCAACTAAATCCTAAGTAAAGGCTGAGTTACGTCGTACTAAAGCCAAGAAAAGTCAGTGCTTACAAAAGTGGGCTTAAGTTATAAAAAATATTGTGTGTCAGTGTGAAACTAAGAGTCTGGTCTAAACCTGTTCCATAAAGACCAGCGAGGACCGGACCAGACTAAACCTGTTCCATAAAGACCAGCGAGGACCAGACTAAACCTGTTCCATAAAGACCAGTGTGGACCAGACTAAACCTGTTCCATAAAGACCAGCGAGGACCAGACTAAACCTGTTCCATAAAGACCAGCGAGGACCGGACCAGACTAAACCTGTTCCATAAAGACCAGCGAGGACCAGACTAAACCTGTTCCATAAAGACCAGCGAGGACCGGACCAGACTAAACCTGTTCCATAAAGACCAGCGAGGACCAGACTAAACCTGTTCCATAAAGACCAGTGTGGACCAGACTAAACCTGTTCCATAAAGACCAGCGAGGACCAGACCAGACTAAACCTGTTCCATAAAGACCAGCGAGGACCAAACCAGACTAAACCTGTTCCATAAAGACCAGCGAGGACCAGACCAGACTAAATCTGTTCCATAAAGACCAGCGAGGACCAGACCAGACTAAACCTGTTCCATAAAGACCAGCGAGGACCAGACCAGACTAAACCTGTTCCATAAAGACCAGCGAGGACCAGACCAGACTAAACCTGTTCCATAAAGACCAGCGAGGACCAGACCAGACTAAACCTGTTCCATAAAGACCAGTGTGGACCAGACCAGACTAAACCTGTTCCATAAAGACCAGCGAGGACCAGACTAAACCTGTTCCATAAAGACCAGCGAGGACCAGACCAGACTAAACCTGTTCCATAAAGACCAGCGAGGACCAGACCAGACTAAACCTGTTCCATAAAGACCAGTGTGGACCAGACCAGACTAAACCTGTTCCATAAAGACCAGCGAGGACCAGACCAGACTAAACCTGTTCCAAAAAGACCAGCGAGGACCAGACTAAACCTGTTCCATAAAGATCAGCGAGGACCAGACCAGACTAAACCTGTTCCATAAAGACCAGCGAGGACCAGACTAAACCTGTTCCATAAAGACCAGTGGGGACCAGACTAAAGCTGTTCCATAAAGACCAGCGAGGACCAGACCAGACTAAACCTGTTCCATAAAGACCAGCGAGGACCATACCAGACTAAACCTGTTCCATAAAGACCAGCGAGGACCAGACCAGACTAAACCTGTTCCATAAAGACCAGCGAGGACCAGACCAGACTAAACCTGTTCCATAAAGACCAGCGAGGACCAGACCAGACTAAACCTGTTCCATAAAGACCAGTGTGGACCAGACTAAACCTGTTCCATAAAGACCAGTGTGGACCAGACTAAACCTGTTCCATAAAGACCAGCGAGGACCAGACCAGACTAAACCTGTTCCATAAAGACCAGCGAGGACCAGACCAGACTAAACCTGTTCCATAAAGACCAGCAAAGACCAGACCAGACTAAATCTGTTCCATAAAGACCAGTGTGGACCAGACTAAACCTGTTCCATAAAGACCAGTGTGGACCAGACTAAACCTGTTCCATAAAGACCAGCGAGGACCAGACCAGACTAAACCTGTTCCATAAAGACCAGCGAGGACCAGACCAGACTAAACCTGTTCCATAAAGACCAGCAAGGACCAGACCAGACTAAATCTGTTCCATAAAGACCAGCGAGGACCAGACCAGACTAAACCTGTTCCATAAAGACCAGCGAGGACCAGACTAAACCTGTTCCATAAAGACCAGCGAGGACCAGACCAGACTAAACCTGTTCCATAAAGACCAGTGTGGACCAGACCAGACTAAACCTGTTCCATAAAGACCAGCGAGGACCAGACCAGACTAAACCTGTTCCATAAAGACCAGCTAGGACCAGACCAGACTAAATCTGTTCCATAAAGACCAGTGTTGACCAGACTAAACCTGTTCCATAAAGACCAGCGAGGACCAGACCAGACTAAACCTGTTCCATAAAGACCAGTGTGGGCCAGACCAGACTAAACCTGTTCCATAAAGACCAGTGTGGACCAGACCAGACTAAACCTGTTCCATAAAGACCAGCGAGGACCAGACTAAACCTGTTCCATAAAGACCAGCGAGGACCAGACCAGACTAAACCTGTTCCATAAAGACCAGCGAGGACCAGACCAGACTAAACCTGTTCCATAAAGACCAGTGTGGACCAGACCAGACTAAATCTGTTCCATAAAGACCAGCGAGGACCAGACCAGACTAAACCTGTTCCATAAAGACCAGCGAGGACCAGACTAAACCTGTTCCATAAAGACCAGCGAGGACCAGACCAGACTAAACCTGTTCCATAAAGACCAGCGAGGACCAGACTAAACCTGTTCCATAAAGACCAGCGAGGACCAGACCAGACTAAACCTGTTCCAAAAAGACCAGCGAGGACCAGACCAGACTAAACCTGTTCCATAAAGACCAGTGTGGACCAGACCAGACTAAATCTGTTCCATAAAGACCAGCGAGGACCAGACCAGACTAAATCTGTTCCATAAAGACCAGTGTGGACCAGACTAAACCTGTTCCATAAAGACCAGCGAGGACCAGACCAGACTAAACCTGTTCCATAAAGACCAGTGTGGGCCAGACCAGACTAAACCTGTTCCATAAAGACCAGTGTGGACCAGACCAGACTAAACCTGTTCCATAAAGACCAGCGAGGACCAGACTAAACCTGTTCCATAAAGACCAGCGAGGACCAGACCAGACTAAACCTGTTCCATAAAGACCAGCGAGGACCAGACCAGACTAAACCTGTTCCATAAAGACCAGTGTGGACCAGACCAGACTAAATCTGTTCCATAAAGACCAGCGAGGACCAGACCAGACTAAACCTGTTCCATAAAGACCAGCGAGGACCAGACTAAACCTGTTCCATAAAGACCAGCGAGGACCAGACCAGACTAAACCTGTTCCATAAAGACCAGCGAGGACCAGACCAGACTAAACCTGTTCCATAAAGACCAGCGAGGACCAGACCAGACTAAACCTGTTCCATAAAGACCAGCGAGGACCAGACGAAACCTGTTCCATAAAGACCAGCGAGGACCAGACCAGACTAAACCTGTTCCATAAAGACCAGCGAGGACCAGACCAGACTAAACCTGTTCCATAAAGACCAGTGTGGACCAGACTAAACCTGTTCCATAAAGACCAGTGTGGACCAGACCAGACTAAACCTGTTCCATAAAGACCAGTGTGGACCAGACTAAACCTGTTCCATAAAGACCAGTGTGGACCAGACCAGACTAAACCTGTTCCATAAAGACCAGCGAGGACCAGACGAAACCTGTTCCATAAAGACCAGCGAGGACCATACCAGACTAAATCTGTTCCATAAAGACCAGCGAGGACCAGACCAGACTAAACCTGTTCCATAAAGACCGGCGAGGACCAGACCAGACTAAACCTGTTCCATAAAGACCAGCGAGGACCAGACCAGACTAAATCTGTTCCATAAAGACCAGTGTGGACCAGACCAGACTAAATCTGTTCCATAAAGACCAGCGAGGACCAGACCAGACTAAACCTGTTCCATAAAGACCAGCGAGGACCAGACTAAACCTGTTCCATAAAGACCAGCGAGGACCAGACCAGACTAAACCTGTTCCATAAAGACCAGCGAGGACCAGACCAGACTAAACCTGTTCCATAAAGACCAGCGAGGACCAGACCAGACTAAACCTGTTCCATAAAGACCAGCGAGGAGCAGACGAAACCTGTTCCATAAAGACCAGCGAGGACCAGACCAGACTAAACCTGTTCCATAAAGACCAGCGAGGACCAGACCAGACTAAACCTGTTCCATAAAGACCAGTGTGGACCAGACTAAACCTGTTCCATAAAGACCAGTGTGGACCAGACCAGACTAAACCTGTTCCATAAAGACCAGTGTGGACCAGACTAAACCTGTTCCATAAAGACCAGTGTGGACCAGACCAGACTAAACCTGTTCCATAAAGACCAGCGAGGACCAGACGAAACCTGTTCCATAAAGACCAGCGAGGACCATACCAGACTAAATCTGTTCCATAAAGACCAGCGAGGACCAGACCAGACTAAACCTGTTCCATAAAGACCGGCGAGGACCAGACCAGACTAAACCTGTTCCATAAAGACCAGCGAGGACCAGACCAGACTAAATCTGTTCCATAAAGACCAGCGAGGACCAGACCAGACTAAACCTGTACCATAAAGACCAGCGAGGACCAGACCAGACTAAACCTGTTCCATAAAGACCAGCGAGGACCAGACCAGACTAAACCTGTTCCATAAAGACCAGTGTGGACCAGACCAGACTAAATCTGTTCCATAAAGACCAGCGAGGACCAGACCAGACTAAATCTGTTTCATAAAGACTAGCGAGGACCAGACCAGACTAAACCTGTTCCATAAAGACCAGCGAGGACCAGACCAGACTAAACCTGTTCCATAAAGACCAGTGTGGACCAGACTAAACCTGTTCCATAAAGACCAGTGTGGACCAGACCAGACTAAACCTGTTCCATAAAGACCAGTGTGGACCAGACTAAATCTGTTCCATAAAGACCAGCGAGGACCAGACCAGACTAAACCTGTTCCATAAAGACCAGCGAGGACCAGACTAAATCTGTTCCATAAAGACCAGACTAAACCTGTTCCATAAAGACCAGCGAGGACCAGACCAGACTAAACCTGTTCCATAAAGACCAGCGAGGACCAGACCAGACTAAACCTGTTCCATAAAGACCAGTGGGGACCAGACTAAACCTGTTCCATAAAGACCAGCGAGGACCAGACCAGACTAAACCTGTTCCATAAAGACCAGCGAGGACCAGACCAGACTAAACCTGTTCCATAAAGACCAGCGAGGACTAGACCAGACTAAATCTGTTCCATAAAGACCAGCGAGGACCAGACCAGACTAAACCTGTTTCATAAAGACTAGCGAGGACCAGACCAGACTAAACCTGTTCCATAAAGACCAGCGAGGACTAGACCAGACTAAATCTGTTCCATAAAGACCAGCGAGGACCAGACCAGACTAAACCTGTTTCATAAAGACTAGCGAGGACCAGACCAGACTAAACCTGTTTCATAAAGACTAGCGAGGACCAGACCAGACTAAACCTGTTCCATAAAGACCAGCGAGGACCAGACCAGACTAAACCTGTTCCATAAAGACCAGTGTGGACCAGACCAGACTAAACCTGTTCCATAAAGACCAGCGAGGACCAGACCAGACTAAACCTGTTCCATAAAGACCAGCGAGGACCAGACCAGACTAAATCTGTTCCATAAAGACCAGCGAGGACTAGACCAGACTAAATCTGTTCCATAAAGACCAGCGAGGACCAGACCAGACTAAACCTGTTCCATAAAGACCAGCGAGGACCAGACCAGACTAAACCTGTTCCATAAAGACCAGCGAGGACCAGACCAGACTAAACCTGTTCCATAAAGATGTGGAATGTGAAGTGGAGCCTCAAAAAGAACCTGGTCTCTTTCAACATTTCTTCAACTGTGAAGGAAACAAAGGCCGAGGAGAAAGTGCAGCAGAAACACAGCTGTGTCTTTCAGCTCAGTTTGACGGAGCATGGCTTGGTTTGTTACCGGATATATTTCCCTAAAACCTGGTTTTGATCCATCCACAACTTGACGATTTTGTACCAATTTTACATCATTAATAATTTCTTCCCATTAACACACATATCTTCTCACAGCAGTGTCAGAGACGGGTGGGAGTTGTGGTCAATAATGTGAATGAAGAAGCTGGGATCCAATCAGTAACCTTTAAATTATATCTTATCACTCTTTTTTATGGACGTCACTTTGTGCCCAAAACTCTAAAAATACAAATCTTTTTATTTTTTTTTGGTGCTATAACCAACAATCAGAGCAGTTATAAAACTAAAGTAAGCTATCATGTTAGAGGTGTTTCCAGTACCTTCCTGCGAGACCTTCTTCCAGGGATGAGGAGGATACATGAAGGCAGCGTTCTGGATCTGATCATTAATGTCTTCATCTTCATTAAATGGGAACGTCCCGCTCAGACTGAGAACACACAAATACAAAGTCCTTTTTAGTACTTGTTGATTACGGGAGTGAAGTTCTTAGATCAGTAAACGTGTGTAAAGTGTGATGTCCCACCTGACGTAGATGATGACCCCCACCGACCACATGTCCAGTGAGCGATTGTAGCCCTTGTTTCGGAGGACTTCAGGAGCAAGATACGCTGGCGTCCCGACGACCGAGCGGCGGAAAGACTTCTCTCCGATGATCCGAGCAAAACCAAAGTCACACAGCTTCACCTGAAAGAGATTGCAGAGATTGAACGAGATTATACTAGAACAAAGCTGGTTTGAATTAACAAGCTCTTATATTAAACAGTATCCCCTTTAACTATTTTAAATGTTGTCAGAAAGTATTAACACAAATCAGTTCCATTGCACTGATGGCATTTACGGCACCAGCCGCTTCATCAGCTCTTCACACGTCAGCCCTTCAGAGCCTTTCTGGAGCCCTGCAGCTGCTCTAAATGAAGCCATCACCAGTTCCAAAGCAGTGGTTACCTGAGGAAAAGGGTCTGCGGAGGCCAACAGGACGTTTTCTGGTTTAAGATCACAGTGGACTATGTTTTTAAAGTGAAGATGCCTCAGAGCCACCAGAATCTGCAACAGACACAGAACAGACCCTCTGGCATGGTTAAGACCTGCCTGTATTCATTAGTTAGGAGTTAACAATAAAAGTAAAGTAAAAAATTTCCCACCTGAGTGACAAGGAACTTTGTGATGCGTTCAGGGAGCCGTCCTTTCTCACTGGACAGAATCATCTCCAACATGTCACCGTGAAGCTTCTCCATCACCACAAAGACCCGCTCTGGAGTCTCGAACATGCAGTCCAGGTTCACCACGCCGGGATGGTGCAGGCTCTGGACAGACACAGGATCTCGATCGGTTTGGAGAATGGGGCACATTTATCCAAAATCTACAAGTAATCATTCACTGACACTGGATTTATGAAGGAAAAACTATGAATACTTTTGTTTCCCTTTGCTTTGGTTTAATCCTCGTTTATCTGTAGTAGACCTGCTCCCCACCGTTCCATACGCAGAACAAGATGTTGGCTTTTCAAAGGCTCTGAATGTGATTATTGTTTTCTCTAATCAGTGTTACCTGGAGGAGATCTGACTCTGATCAGTGTTACCTGGAGGAGATCAGTGTTACCTGGAGGAGATCTGACTCTGATCAGTGTTACCTGGAGGAGATCAGTGTTACCTGGAGGAGATCTGACTCTGATTAGTGTTACCTGGAGGAGATCAGTGTTACCTGGAGAAAGTCTGACTATGATCAGTGTTACCTGGAGGAGATCTGACTATGATCAGTGTTACCTGGAGGAGATCAGTGTTATCTGGAGGAGATCTGACTCTGATCAGTGTTACCTGGAGGAGATCTGACTCTGATCAGTGTTACCTGGAGGAGATCAGTGTTACCTGGAGGAGATCTGACTCTGATTAGTGTTACCTGGAGGAGATCAGTGTTACCTGGAGAAAGTCTGACTATGATCAGTGTTACCTGGAGGAGATCTGACTATGATCAGTGTTACCTGGAGGAGATCAGTGTTATCTGGTCGATGTCTGACTCTGATCAGTGTTACCTGAAGGATGGCCACCTCGTTGCGGAGCTGAGACTCTTGTTTTGTTGGAAATCTCAGTTTGTCGATGATTTTTATGGCCACATCTCGACCAGACTTCCTGTGTTTCCCTTTCAGAATAAAGCACAGCTCATCAGTCACTGTTAATCAACAAATGTAGCAGAAGTAGCTTTGTCATTTTAACCTCTCAGTTAAAGATCCAATTAAGTTTTTTTTACCTCCATAAACAATCCCAAACTGTCCAGAACCCAAAACCTCGTCTGGGAAGAGCTGGTAAACCGAGTTGATGTCCTGAAGGAGAAGTGTACAGGATTTTCTCAGGTTTCTTTATTGGTTGAACAGTAAATTGGTGGAATATCTAACATTTGTGGCAGATGTTAAAGCCTTTTCCCATGTTTTGACAATAGACTCTGCTATTTATTGATTAGTAAGTGACATAAAGCCTGGTTAACACTGACTTTTATGTTGCTTCCATGACACACCCATTGTAATTAATTAAACGTGTTAAAGAATAATGATGCTTTGAACCATTTGAGACATCAATTTGTCAATGGCTGATTTTGGTCAAACTAATGCAAGCATCCTCCCCAGTGTCTGCTCAGATGTAACTGCATAACCATAATGGAAAGAATAGAGAGATCTCAGAGACCTCAGTGTTGCTATGCTCATGGTTCGGAAAAAAGTCACATGTAACAGGCCACTATTTTAATCTTTTCCCAAATAAGGCTGAAATGCATATTTTAAATATATTTAAATTTCTTAAATATAAATTTCTCTTATTAGGTTCTGATCTGCCAGGCTGCTGCACAATCAGACGGCCCTAAATATAAATGAAATGTATGGTTAGGTCCTTTTAAACAGACATTTATTCAACTCTGTGACGTGTATAAATTGTATGTACTGTATATTAATAAGGCCTGGTCGAGTCACTCCAGACTGTGTTCCTGTCGTCTCTTTCTCTGAGCCGTTTCCATGACGACTTGTGGAAATGAGGCAGCGCTGGACCAGGTTTAATACATTTATATGTCTTTAACAGAGGAAGTGTGAGAGGAGTCTGTAATGGAAAAGACGCCCAGGAACAGAACAGAAAATATTTATCAGCCGCTGGTCGCAGCTGTGGAGTTAAATGGAAAATGAGATTGATGAATGTATAGTATATTGAGTGTATTCGTTAATCTTACCACGTTCTCTTGGATCTGACAGTTGGACACAGAGATACTGATGGAGACCTCTTCTGTGAAAGAGACACAAACAAACAGCTTTAGACAAAACAAAAAGGATCAGGCTCTTTGCTGTTTAACCTGATTATTCTGGGTTATCTAAAATTACCCGGTTAAAATAGTAATGCACTTATTCTTAACATTAAATGAATGTATGAATAGATTTAATTGGTAAATCCTTTTGTTTTTGTCACACAGGAAAAAGGATTCAACCATATCCATGAAATTAGCCACGTGTCATTGCAGAGCAGCCAAAGAAATAAGTCAAAGTATGACGTGTGCTGACTGTGTCCGCTGTGGTGGGAGCTGTGGGAGATTCCTGTGGACACGGCGGGCATCAGAGCGTGTTGAATGGCCATCTCCCACATCCGGGCCACGTCCTGTCCCACTCCACTCACCTGAAAAAAAACAACACGATACACAGAGTGATGCACAGAGATACACCTGTACACAGAGGAACAAAGAATACTATTTATGAGTTTGTATTTAGATTGAGCCATGTTTATGAGTTCTCATATATGTGAGGGTGTACTTTATCAATCTGCAGCAAAGCCTAGAAGTCCTGCGCAAAACCTTTTTATAGGTGATGCAGGACAATAGAAGAGTGTGCTCATACAAACAAAGCACAACTAAACAACACAAAATACAAGAGACAGACAACGGACAATGACAGGATAAAACATGCAATAAAGCTGTAAGAAAAAGTGATAAATTTATTTAAATGATTGTTGTAGTCATGTGGAAGTGAGTGTCTGTTATTTGGGGGTTGGGCAAAAAGAGACCAAAAGAATAACTAAAAAGTAAGAATCAGATCTTAGATAAGTGTTTTTCAGAAGAAATAACAAAACATTATAAAAAATACCAAAGAAAAGTTAACAAATAACAAAACAATATCTTCAAAAGGGGGTGGGATTTATAGTCTTTATATGTATTGGTCAGTACAGCTATTCATTTCCCCTTTTGTTTTTTTAAATAAAATACAAAATACACAGTTTATGTTTTTTTCTACATAATTAAGTCAGGTGTTATTAGTGTTTCATCTTTAAGGTCTTTACTGGCCTCGCACTGGAGAACTCTGATGCATGTGACGGAGCGATGTCTTGGATAAAAATCAAAGTCTTCTTGAAAGATGCAGAGTTTATCCTGAACCACTGCTGAAGATAGTGTCTTCTAAACATTGGCAGTGGGTCTCAGAGTTGGTTTTGAGTCCATTTTCAACCTGAAAAGGTCCAACGAGCTCATCTTTAATAAAACCTGCCCCACACCAGGACCACCTCCACCTGGAGTCTGAGTCTGTTACTGATCCAACCTCGGTCCATCTGGTCCAGAGTCACTCTCATCAGTCACACAACCTTTGAAAGATCTGTCTTCAGAGAGTTCTTGACCCATTCTTAACGTTTAAACTTCTGTGTCTTGTTCAGAGGTGTCTCTGAACTCAACACTCGGACTTCGTGACACACTGGTCGGTTGCAGGTGTGGAATATGGCAGCACTGGAGGAGAATGGTTCCTGTTGCTTCACGTTTGATTCTTCACAAACCTTTGGAGGTTAATTTGTGTCTTTTCTTCTCGACACGTTTCTTACGACCCTGTTGAATATTTGTTACAAAACGGTTGATGGTTCTGACCACGCCCCAATATCTTCGAGATTTCAAGAGTGCTGCATCTCTGTGAAAGACTTATTTCTATTTTTGACTTTTCAGAATCAGTTAAACCTCTTTTTTGGTCCATTCTTCCTGAAGAGAAGAATCTGTCTAATAATTATGCACACCTTGATAAAGAGTGTTGATCTCCTTAGGCCACACCCCCTCGTTACACAAATACACATCACCTGAGATGCATTAACTCCAATAAGGATTCAAGTTTATACAGCTTGGAGTTGGAAATGATGGATAAAATGATGAAATGGTCAAAATAATCACTTGCCTCATAACTGTGCACACAGTGTAGTTTACCATTTATGCATTATTTGGTGCCTGTGACTGTTTCAGAGGGGTACACACAGTAATGTTCATGTAGAGTGGAAGTGTGTGTGGTTGTACCAGGAGGCTGCTGCCAGTCACAGACGTCTCACACCTGGACAGGTTTTCTCCGACATAGTAAACCAATAACGCGGTGGCGATCTCGAAGCAGTGAGTGTTGGCTCCGTCGGGAAGCAGCGAGAAGTTCTGGGCCGGTTCTAACGACAGGATCTCGGACAGAGGGATCTCCTACAAACAGATGGAAGCACTTATTAACAGCTTTTGTAATTGTAGTCAACAACAAAAAACAAACAAAAGCCGGAAGGCCAGAGTCAAAATCGTTGTTTTTTTCTTAATGATCAAAAACAATAAATAATAGTGCTTTACTTTGACTGAATTCTACAAAGTGCTGTTAGTGTGCAGGTTTAATAGCTCTACTGTGACGTATCAAAAGGCTGTTAGAGTCTAAGAATAGAGCTTGCTACCTTGTAGTATTTGCTTCCGGTGTCGTTCTGAAACAGTGTGATGCATTTACTGTCCAGACGCCAGTAGTGTCTCTTCCTCTGAGAAAAGAGAGATAAAAAAGGAACATAATGACAATTCACCAACTCCAGAAAACCACAAACCTCTGTTGATGTCCTATGTTTGCCTTTGTTCTACTTGTGTTTTCAGAAAAAAAAATCATTTCATTCTTTTTTTTTCTTTAAAGGGGTATCAGTGCTTTTGCAACATAATGAGTTTTAGTTTTCCAGTTTGTTATTTTGGTTTTGTTCATTTGTTTTATGTTTATGTTCATTACCAGAGAGTATTTGTTAGTTTTTATTTCATTATCAGAGAGTCTTTGTTAGTTTATGTTCATTATCAGAGTCTTTGTTAGTCTAAGTTCATTATCAGAGTCTTTGTTAGTTTAAGTTCATTATCAGAGTCTTTGTTAGTTTAAGTTCATTATCAGAGTCTTTGTTAGTTTATGTTCATTATCAGAGTCTTTGTTAGTTTATGTTCATTATCAGAGTCTTTGTTAGTTTAAGTTCATTATCAGAGTCTTTGTTAGTTTAAGTTCATTATGAGAGTCTTTGTTAGTTTAAGTTCATTATCAGAGTATTTGTTAGTTTAAGTTCATTATCAGAGAGTCTTTGTTAGTTTAAGTTCATTATCAGAGTCTTTGTTAGTTTATGTTCATTATCAGAGTCTTTGTTAGTTTATGTTCATTATCAGAGTCTTTGTTAGTTTAAGTTCATTATCAGAGTCTTTGTTAGTTTATGTTCATTATCAGAGTCTTTGTTAGTTTATGTTCATTATCAGAGAGTCTTTGTTAGTTTATGTTCATTATCAGAGTCTTTGTTAGTTTAAGTTCATTATGAGAGTCTTTGTTAGTTTAAGTTCATTATCAGAGAGTCTTTGTTAGTTTATGTTCATTATCAGAGAGTCTTTGTTAGTTTATGTTCAACATCAGAATCTTTGTTAGTTTAAGTTCATTATCAGAGAGTCTTTGTTAGTTTATGTTCATTATCAGAGTCTTTGTTAGTTTAAGTTCATTATCAGAGTCTTTTTAGTTTATGTTCATTATCAGAGTCTTTGTTAGTTTATGTTCATTATCAGAGTCTTTGTTAGTTTATGTTCATTATCAGAGTCTTTGTTAGTTTAAGTTCATTATCAGAGTCTTTGTTAGTTTATGTTTATTATCAGAGTCGTTGTTAGTCTAAGTTCATTATCAGAGTATTTGTTAGTTTAAGTTCATTATCAGAGAGTCTTTGTTAGTTTATGTTCATTATCAGAGTCTTTGTTAGTTTATGTTCATTATCAGAGTCTTTGTTAGTTTATGTTCATTATCAGAGTCTTTGTTAGTTTAAGTTCATTATCAGAGTCTTTGTTAGTTTATGTTCATTATCAGAGTCGTTGTTAGTCTAAGTTCATTATCAGAGAGTCTTTGTTAGTTTAAGTTCATTATCAGAGAGTCTTTGTTAGTTTATGTTCATTATCAGAGAGTCTTTGTTAGTTTATGTTCATTATCAGAGTCTTTGTTAGTTTAAGTTCATTATGAGAGTCTTTGTTAGTTTAAGTTCATTATCAGAGTCTTTGTTAGTTTAAGTTCATTATCAGAGAGTCTTTGTTAGTTTATGTTCATTATCAGAGTCTTTGTTAGTTTAAGTTCATTATCAGAGTCTTTGTTAGTTTAAGTTCATTATCAGAGTCTTTGTTAGTTTAAGTTCATTATCAGAGAGTCTTTGTTAGTTTATGTTCATCATCAGAGTCTTTGTTAGTTTAAGTTCATTATCAGAGAGTCTTTGTTAGTTTATGTTCATTATCAGAGTCTTTGTTAGTTTATGTTCATTACCAGAAAATCTTTGCTGGTGTAGTGCACCATCCATCCCTCCTTCATCACGTTGCTGCTCTTCCTCTTGGTGTGTTTGACCGACTGCACCACTCTCATCAGAGGGATGTTGTTACTGGTCGTTGGGCTGGACACAGATAAAACACACTCTGACTCTGGGACTGTGTTCAAATAAACTGAGATGATTCTGATATAATTTTAATCGTAAACATTTAAAACAACAACATTATCTTGACATTAGTTAAACTGGAAAATGTCCAGTTATCAATTTCTGAAAGTCACTTTTATCAAAATCTTTTGTTTCTGCCTGGATTCAGTCACAGAGTGAGGTAAATAAGAAACAAAGTGCCTTCTGAAAGAATTGGTTTAGACCTGGATTAGAACTGTTCTAGACCTGGTCTAGACCTGGTCTAGTCTTGGTCTAGTACCTGATGGCTCGGTTGGACTCGTCGAGGTCTGCGTCGTCACTAGGCCCCGCCTCCAGCAGCAGACCTCCCTCGGATGACATCACTTCTTCCATATCGTCCAATAGGCTTGCTCTCCTGTCGCTGTCGTGGTCGTCAAGGCAACCCATGACGATGTCTGACTCCGCCCCTGGACTCAGCAGCTCTGAGACACACCCCAAATAAATTATTCTTAATTTTAAAAAGCACTTGTTGCTAGTTATATTTATTTATTTCAACATTAAATAAATAAGTTGTTCAAAAGTATTATTTTGTACTTGCCTCCGTTTCTGGAAACTTCTCCTAAACAGTTGTTGGGTACTTTTGCTGCACAGCGTTTATGACAGTTGAATCTACAATCTGAAGAAACAGGTTGTACATTAAAAACATAAATCAATACTAAAACAAAGCCTAACCCAGTTCCGAACCCGGGCCTGACCTTTGCACTGCAGGCCCTGTCTGAAGAGCCCCTTGAGCAGTTTCTTGCAGTGCTGACAGACCGTGGGCCTCGTGTACGAGTGGATCAGGAACGTGTGCGGGACTTTGACTTTGTACAGCATCTTGTCGAGTTCGATGGGTCGACCGATGTAGGACTGAGAGCTGGACCTGCGCTCGCGGCCCGGGAAGTACTCCAGCTGGGTTTTCTGCAGCAGACAGAGGTCAAGGAGGGTCAAGAGAAGGATGAGATCAACCTGATGAATCTAGGACTAAACAAGGTCTAAACCAGGACTAAACCAGGACTAAACCAGGTCTAAACCAGGACTAAACCAGGTCTAAACCAGGTCTAAACCAGGACTAAACCAGGATTAACCACGACAAAAACCACAACGAAAACCAGGTCTAAACCAGGTCTAAACCAGGACTAAACCAGGACTAAACCAGGTCTAAACCAGTACTAAACCAGGTCTAAACCAAGTCTAAACCAGGACTAAACCAGGATTAACCACGACGAAAAACACAACAAAAACCAGGTCTAAACCAGGTCTAAACCAGTACTAAACCAGGTCTAAACCAAGTCTAAACCAGGACTAAACCAGGATTAACCACGACAAAAACCACAACGAAAACCAGGTCTAAACCAGGTCTAAACCAGGACTAAACCAGGACTAAACCAGGTATAAACCAGTATTAAACCAGGTCTAAACCAAGTCTAAACCAGGACTAAACCAGGATTAACCACGACGAAAAACACAACGAAAACCAGGTCTAAACCAGGTCTAAACCAGGACTAAACCAGGACTAAACCAGGACTAAACCAGGACTAAACCAGGTCTAAACCAGGACTAAACCAGGACTAAACCAGGTCTAAACCAGGACTAAACCAGGTCTAAACCAGGTCTAAACCAGGAGCTGCAGTGGCAGTAAGTCCGCGAGGTTGTCGAGACGTACCTCCATGTTGGGACTCACTGGAGACTGGTGACGAGGAAAGAGAGATAAACAGAATTGTTAGAAACATGTCAACATTAAAAATATTCTGAAGCAGTTTTAAAGCCAATGGTTAAAGTTTCAGATTAGCTCAGGACACAGAGCTGAAGGTGTCACACATGAAGCTAAAAGGCAGCATTTATCACTCATTAATTCATTTAGGCTACAGTCTCTGTCTCCTCTGGACCCTGGGGTAAGAAGCTAGTTGGACCTACCCTGGAGTCTCTGTGTGCATCAGACGTTAAGTCATTTGTTTCTCTTTGTATTTGAGAGTGAGTTCATGTGAAACAAACAACCAATCACATCAACAGATCAGAGAGACACAAAGAGTGATAAAACGAACAGCAGCTTTGACTGAACTTCAATGTTTTCTTCCAACTGTGTGCTTAGGGTTGTTGCTATTAGGCCTTTTTGTTCTCTGTTGTCATGTCTGTCGTCGTGTCTGTCGTCGTGTCTGTCGTTGTGTAGGTTGTTGTGTCTGTCATCGTATCTGTTGTCGTGTCTGTCGTTGTGTCTGTTGTTGCGTCTGTCATCGTGTCTGTCGTCGTGTCTGTCGTCGTGTCTGTCGTCGTGTCTGTCGTCGTGTCTGTCGTCGTGTCTGTTGTTGCGTCTGTCGTTGTGTCTGTCGTTGTGTTTGTTGTCATTTCTGTCGACATGTCTGTAGTTGTGTCTGTCGACATGTCTGTCGCCGTGTCTGTCGTTGTGTCTGTTGTCGTGTCTGTCGTCGTGGTTCGTCGCCGCGTGTCTGTCGTCGTCGTGTCTGTCGTGTCTGTCGTCGTGTCTGTCGTCGTGTCTGTCGTCGTGTCTGTCGTCGTGTCTGTCGTCGTGTCTGTTGTTGCGTCTGTCGTTGTGTCTGTCGTTGTGTTTGTTGTCATTTCTGTCGACATGTCTGTAGTTGTGTCTGTCGACATGTCTGTCGTCGTGTCTGTCGTTGTGTCGGTTGTTGTGTCTGTCATCGTATCTGTCGTCGTGTCTGTCGTTGTGTCTGTTGTTGCGTCTGTCATCGTGTCTGTCGTCGTGTCTGTCGTCGTGTCTGTCGTGTCTGTCGTCGTGTCTGTTGTTGCGTCTGTCGTTGTGTCTGTCGTTGTGTTTGTTGTCATTTCTGTCGACATGTCTGTAGTCATGTCTGTAGTCATGTCTGTAGTCGTGTCTGTCGACTTGTCTGTCGTTGTGTCTGTTGTTGCGTCTGTAGTCGTGTCTGTCGACATGTCTGTCGTCGTGTCTGTCGACATGTCTGTCGTCGTGTCTGTCGTTGTGTCGGTTGTTGTGTCTGTCATCGTATCTGTCATCGTGTCTGTCGTTGTGTCTGTTGTTGTGTCTGTCATCGTATCTGTCGTCGTGTCTGTCGTTGTGTCTGTTGTTGCGTCTGTCATCGTGTCTGTCGTCGTGTCTGTCGTCGTGTCTGTCGTCGTGTCTGTCATTGTGTCTGTCGTTGTGTCTGTTGTTGCGTCTGTCATCGTGTCTGTCGTCGTGTCTGTCGTCGTGTCTGTCGTCGTGTCTGTCGTCGTGTCTGTTGTTGCGTCTGTCGTTGTGTCTGTCGTTGTGTTTGTTGTCATTTCTGTCGACATGTCTGTAGTTGTGTCTGTCGACATGTCTGTCGTCGTGTCTGTCGTTGTGTCGGTTGTTGTGTCTGTCATCGTATCTGTCGTCGTGTCTGTCGTTGTGTCTGTTGTTGCGTCTGTCATCGTGTCTGTTGTTGTGTCTGTCGACATGTCTGTCGTCGTGTCTGTAGTCGTGTCTGTAGTCGTGTCTGTCGTCGTGTCTGTCGTTGTGTCTGTAGTTGCGCCTGTCGTCGTGTCTGTCATTGCGTTTGTTGTCATTTCTGTCCACATGTCTGTAGTCGTGTCTGTCGTTGTGTCTGTAGCCGCGTCTGTCGACATGTCTGTCATCGTGTCTGTCGTCGTGTCTGTCGTCGTGTCTGTCGTCGTGTCTGTCATCGTGTCTGTCGTTGTGTCTGTCGACATGTCTGTCGTCGTGTCTGTCGTCGTGTCTGTCGTTGTGTCTGTTGTCGTGTCTGTCGTCGTGTCTGCCGTCGTGTCTGTCGTTGTGTCTGTCGTTGTGTCTGTTGTCGTGTCTGTTGTTGTGTCTGTCATCGTATCTGTAGTTGCGCCTGTCGTCGTGTCTGTCATTGCATTTGTTGTCATTTCTGTCGACATGTCTGTAGTCGTGTCTGTCGTCGCGTCTGTCGTCGTGTCTGTCGTCGTGTCTGTCGTCGTGTCTGTCGTTGTGTCTGTCGACATGTCTGTCGTCGTGTCTGTTGTCGTGTCTGTCGTCGTGTCTGTTGTCGTGTCTGTTGTCGTGTCTGTCGCTGTGTCTGTAGTCGTGTCTGTCGTCGGATCTGTCGTGTCTGTCGTCATTTCTGTTGTCTAATTTGCTGCCCAAATGAAGTGGCCCTGGTGGAATTAATAAAGTCGTTTAAATCTCAATGACCCACACACATCAAGTAAAGGCAGAAGTACAAAGTGTTTTTTTTAACTCTATTAAATTATTTGTATTTAGTGTTGATTTATCAGTGCATCTGATTCTAAAGCAGACATTTAAAGTCATTCTGAGGAAAATGCCAGTATAAACATGATTAAACCATAAGTTAGGTTAAAGTTAATGTTCTCTGTACATTTGTGCTTGCTGCTTTGGTCTTGTACCGTGTTTCTCGTTCCTGATTGGTGAGCCTGACCTGGATCTTAATGTCTTTGTAATACCGGCTAACTAATAAAACCATATTGTGTGCTGTTGTCTGAACTAAACCCAGACTAAACCAAGTTCAAACCCAAGAATAAACCTAGACTAACTCAGAAGGCAGAGCATAAGACTTAATCCCATTCTAATCCACAACTAAACAGGACTGACCAGTAGTGCATCGTCGGTGTAGTGTGGAGGCGAAGGTTCAGCTGATAAAGGCCGGGGCATAGTTCCCAGTCCTCCCAGTCCTCCCAGTCCTCCGGTCAGAGACACGTTGGAGCCTCGCCGTCTCCGGACTCCGCTGCAGTTGTTGGGAATTTTAAAGGCACAGCGTTTGTGGTAGTTCAGACCGCAGCCTGAAGACAAGAACCATTTAAACGCGTTAGGTTTTTAAGACCGTGGAAAACTACAAAAATGGCAGAAGAGCAGTAGGTTGTTTGTAGCAAAGGTGGAGCTAACAGACTTCATCAAGAGAGCTAATAAAAGGTATTTAAATGTTCTGTTGTCTGTCTTTATTTTACGCTTTCATTGGGTTGAATTGAACTTAATTTGAAAAAAGTTTAACGATTTGTAGATTTTCTGCGTTTTTGTTTAGTCAAACCTTTGGATTTGGCTGCAGGCCTGTTTGTCAAAGTGTTGGTTTATATGCACAGCCTAAATTAAGACAACATGATGAAATGATGGTGTTGTAGTCTGAGTGTTACCTTCACACTTGAGCCCCTGTCGGACCAGCCCCCACAGCATCTCTCCGCAGTGATCACAGAAGGCCGGGGCTCTGTACGAGTGAACGAACAGACAGTGAGGGCGGATCTGGAAGTCCTCCACTGTGGCCGACGCTGCGCATAAAACACCTTTCATCAGATTTAGAGTCAAACGAGATACAGGGGGAAAAAATTAATAAAATACAAACCTATTTGAGGAATAAAAGACTTTTAAAGCTTGTACTACTCTTTAATTCTAGTCTTCAACTCTAGACCAGGAGTAGGTTTTTCTGTTCTGACAAAGACAAACGGCAGTAACAGAGCCTTATTCAATCTCCGGCTTTATTAACAACAAAGGAGTACATTTATTTTATTCCTTGTCACTTCGAGGGAAGATTCTGCCGATTCTGTGATTCCCCAAACTCCACCCTGGTCCTGTTTATGCCCAGTAGGCTGTTTGGGTTAGGGTTAGGAGGTGCCAGAACATGTTCATTACTCTCTGGAATTAAGATTATTAGCTTATGTTTGAACATTTTAGTGGTCTGCTGGTTCTAAATAATGACATGACTCACTGAGCTGGGCTTAAATGTATTAAATAAATATTACACATTCCTCTTATTTTGGTGTCAGGGTCACCCCAGGGTCAGCCCGGGGTCAACTCAGGGTCAACCCAGGGTCTATGTCTTGTCTTGAGTCATGTCCTTTCAATTTCCAGCTTGTCAACTTTTAAAACTGAGCAAACTTTATTAACATTTACATTTACATGTAGTCATTTAGCAGACGCTTTTATCCAAAGCGACTTACAAGTGAGGAAAACAATGGAAGCAATTTCAACAACACAAGGAACAAAAAGCATAAGTGCACAAAAAAGTCAGTTAAAACCTAGCACAGCATACAAAGCTAAGGATAGGAAAGATTTTTTTTTTTTTTTTTTTTTTTAATTTTTATTAAAAGAAGGAATTGATAGAAAGGAAGTTAAGAATTCAGTGTTTGTCAGTCAGGTGTTGACAAAAGAGATATGTTTTCAAGCGTTTTTTAAAGATGTCTACAGAATCTGCTGATCTTGTAGCAGCAGTAGATCATTCACCAATGAACACATCCAGAGAAAGTACATGAGAGGGATTTTTTTCCTTTTTGGGATGGTACAACCAGACGTTGTTCATTTGCAGATCGCAGGGATCTGGTAGAACATAGATCTGTATCAGTGAGTGAAGATATGAGGGGGCGGAGCCAGTGGTGGTCTTGTAGGCCAAGAGCATAGCTTTGAACTTAATACGTGCCTCAACCGGGAGCCAATGTAACCTAATGAGGAGAGGAGTTACATGCGCTCTCTTTGGTTCTTTAAAGACCACTCTTGCTGTTGCATTCTGAATCAGCTGCAGAGGTTTGGTTGTGCAGGCAGTGAGTCCAGCCAGAAGAGCATTGCAATAATCCAGTTTGGACAAAACAAGAGCCTGGACTAGGATTTGCGTCGAGTGCTCCGATAGGAAAGGTCTAATGTTCCTAATGTTGTAGAGGATGAATCTACAGGACCTGGTGCTGAGAACATGACTTGTGAAGTTTAGTTGATCATCAATTACACTCCCAGATTTCTGGCAGTGCTGGACGGTGTAATTGTTGATGAGCCTAGTTGAATGGAGAGGTTGTGGCGGGTCTTTGGGTTTGGCTGGAATCACAAACAGTTCTGTTTTTGCAAGGTTCAGCTGCAGGTGATGGTCCTTCATCCAAAGTGAGATGTCACTCAGGCCGAGACACGAGCAGAGACCGTTGGATCATCAGGTTGAAATGACAAGTGGAGTTGAGTGTCATCTGCAGCAGTGATAGGAAAAGCCATGTTTCTGAATGACAGAGCCAAGGGTCCAAGCACTGAGCCCTGAGGCACCCCTGTATTAAGATGTTGGGGCTCAGAGACCTCATCTCTCCAGGATACTCTGAATGACCTACCCGAGAGGTAAGACTTGAACCATTGTAACGCCATTCCAGAGACACCCATCGCCCTGAGAGAAGACAAGAGGATGTGATGGTTAACGGTGTCAAAGGAAGCAGACAGATCCAGTAAGATGAGGACAGATGACTTGGATGTTGCCTTTGCCAGTCTCAGGGCTTCGATGACTGAGAGCAGAGCAGTTTCGGTATTAACAGAAAGTATGGCTTAAATCTACTGCTGTTTCTCTTTATTGGGTTAAACTGGACCTTTTTTAAGGTAGTTATATTAAAAGAGAAAACTTCACAACTTACTTAACCTTATAATAAATCTTTATTTTTGAGTTCCACAGACTGGCAGCATAAAGAGTAAATGATCCAGGTTTAGTCCGGACGCGGGGGCGACCCATGGTCCTGGGCCCCCTCAGGTTCGTGTGGATGAATCAGTTCAGATTAATATAGAAACATACGTTTGTGTGTCTGGTCTCTGTTTCTGCAGCAGACGTCTCTCTCTGGACACAGCTCAGAGGAAACACGCTCTTCAGGTGAAACTCGACAGAAATGAACCAAACTGGTCCTGCTCCAAACGAGAGGCTCATGTTAAAGTCTGTTGTTCCTGGATCCTTAGTAAAAATGACCTATACTGCTGTTCTGTGATCTTTTATGACTTTAATAACATCCCGTAAAAACAAGAACATGCACTGTTAACCCCAAGGTTTTTCTATGCAAACAGTTTGAGTGAATCTTACTTCAAAAGGTTTAGTTTTATTACCTTAATTAAACTCTATAAGTATATGAGCTATAACAAACTTAAACTGTTTTACTTTGGCCACACTTTGTGTTTCCAGCACTTTCCAGATCAAGACTAGTCAGACTTGAACCTTATTCTTTTTTTAAATTTGGTCTTTTCTGCATTATCCTTCCTTTTTAAATATATAATATTGGGACTTACCTTCACTACATGCAGCAGTCAAAGCAGTTTTCCCAGTGGAACCCACAGTAGACTGCAGAAATAAGATTCCATTGTCTTTGTAAAACTGGGTTGTTTTCTACTCAACTGTTTGTAATTAGAAACATGCGTTCAGTTTAACGTGCGTGGTTAGCATTTGAAAATCATGTTTTATGTTATGTTCCACGTAAGGTTTTGCAGCAGCTTTTTAAATTATTTATTAAACCTTATCAAACAAATGCCCACTTTTAACATTAGTCTCATTATTTGTTCTACTGTTTTTTGTTTGGAGGCTCAATAAAGTACTGTCCTGTTCTGTGCGAGAAACAAGCACAGCTTTTTAAAGTGATTAAAGTTAAAGTGAAAAAAACAGAACGTATACTTTAATAAGGAATGTTGATGTACTTTCAAGTCTCTTAATGCTCTCCATATTCATTTATCCCACTTTCTCACTAGAACAATGGATCAACAACAAAAAATTATAAAATGTTTGAATTAATATTTTTCATTCATTCATTTATTTTCTACCGCTTTGTCCCGTTAGAGGTCTCAGGGACTGGAGCCTATCCCAGCAGCTTTGGGCCTGAGGTGGAGTTCACTCTGGACAGTGGCCAGTTAGTCGCAGGGCTAACATTTAGAGACAGACAGTGACAGACAACCATTCACTCTCACATTTATTCACTAGGGACACTTAGAGTTGACAATTGACCCAATTAACCTACACATGCCTTATCTGGACGGTGGGAGGACCGGAGTACCTGGACAGAACTCACAGTAACACGGGGACATACAGACTCTTCACAGAAAGACCAGAGTCTCAATGGTTTAAGTACAATCAACTTATCTGGGTTTACAGTGGGCAATCATTCAGAAATAAAAAACAAACTGTTGTAATGCTATTTCCCTAAAAACATTATTTATACAAAAATGTGTTGGATTGGTTGAACACACTCAGCAGAGCGTTTGGTTTAATCCTGAAGCCTCCAGATAAAGCCACTGCTGGATGAATGGCTTGTTAGCTCCTATTTGTAAATGTTTGCGTTTGGAGAGGCTGTGAGTGCCGCAGATGGACGGCTGTTTACGCCTTTGGCCAGACGCTTTGGCTCGTCGCGCCGGGGCCATTCCTCTTGTGTGGAACTCTCCCCTGGGCCGTTCTTTCTGCGCCGCTCGAATACGCACTGATTACATATTCTACTGAGGGAAATTACCAGCATTTATTCAAATTATTGTTTATGGCTTTTGTTTGAGGGCTACAGCGTCGGGAGGCTGAAGGATGCTTGTGGTGAGAGCGAACCGAGCTGTAGGTCACTGCTGCTGCTGCGAGAGAGATGTTTGTGCTCGTGAGGACCAGACGATCGAACTCAGAGAACACACCGAGACTGAAGAACTACAGGAGAAATAAAGGAAATATATCTAAACTGAACCCAGCCTGGGACTAAACTAGGTCTAAAGCTGGTCCAAACTGAGATTAACCAGTTCTTAACCAAGTCTAAACCAGAACTAGACCAATACCTAATCTTAAACCAGCCTTAGAACAGGAGTAAACCAGAAGCCAACCAGAAACTAAGATTTTTCTGTTGTTGTTATCACCTGAGGCTCATTAGCAGAACACAGCCTCTCTAAAGCTGATAGACTATTGTTGTGTTGGACCTGTCTCTGTCTGGGCTTTAGAACGCAGCTGTAAAAAGAGACAGAGTTTGTCTCAGTCCACCTCCTCTGTTCAGACAGGCTTTTCCATTTGAACAAAGATGGCTTCATTTCCTCCTCTCAAACTCTCTGGCCTCCCTGGACAAGAGTCAGGCGTTGCTGTCGTCAAAGGAAGGGCCTTCTCTTTGAGGTGGAGGTGTACTGCAGACTCAGGCCCTTGTGTTGGAACATCCTCTTGTGAAGGAGGTGACTGCACTCTTCACTGGAGACTGTTTGTGAGGATCTGGTCTTTAGGCTGGACCAGTTTCTGTTGGAGAGTATTGACAGGTTTAAAGTGAACAGTAATGTTGTCCATTTGGTCTTAACCAAGACTAAACCTGGACTTTAGTAGGTCCAAACCTTGTCTGTAGGTCAAATTTAACCCAGTCCTAAACGATGTCTACAAAAGGACTAAACTTGGAAAGAAACCAGGACTAAACTGTGCAGTAAAGGAGCGGGACAAACAAAAATCTAATGAAGCGAAAAAGATTTCAAAAGCAAGCAGAAGCAAATACACAAAATGTTTGTCAAACAAAATCTATAACTCTCTGAGCACAATTCTCAGGTTTTACAGGTGTTTTTAAAAACAGCAGAAGAAAGTATATTGAGTTTGTTTAAAGCCAGTAAAGTGTGGCAGTGTTGTACTCAGAGCCGTGTTTGTGGAGCCTCATCTCGTTGTGTTTTTTGTTTTTTTGTTTTTTGGCTGCAGTTTCTCTGTTACTCTGCAGTGAAGCTAATTTCCTGTTTGTTTCCTCCACACGGCGTCGACACCAGCGAGCTGTCGAGCCGAGCTGCCAACAAAAGTGTCTCAACTTTGAAACAACAGCGAGAGAAAAGGCAATACAAACGGTACAAGTCTGTAAACATGGAGCAGAAAGGGAAATATTAGGGACTAGGAGGTTATTCAAACAGAAAACAAAGAAACAGAGAGCTTTCTTTGGGACTTAAAGGAACAAGAACACAGTTATAATCAATGCCTTTTCATTAGTTCTACTTTTTAAAATAGTACATTAGATTATGTCCTATTTCTTTCAGATTTGGTAAAAAAAAGAAATTACAAGAATGAAAATGAAAGTGCATTGAGTGGAAGTTCTTCCTGTACCTGTGGCTGTCACATTTGTGCTAAATGAGTGATTGCACTATTCAAAGCACAATTTATAACAAATTATCAAATATATGTTGTACAAGCCATAAACTTCCTCAGGTTTATTTTTTGGGCATATGGCAGACGCTCATTACTCCATCTAGTGGTGCACTGAGGTATTTGAAGACGTCTTTTTAATAGAACACAATGACATCAGGATTGGTTTAGGCCTGTTTTGGTTCTTGTTTTGTTGACTTGGTTTATTCTATGTTCATTCCTACTTTATTATGCCTTGGTTGTTCCTGGTTTAGACTGAGTTATGTCTTAGTAAAGGTCCGGTTTGGCCGGATGTAGAACAGTACTGATCATAACCCCCTCCTTTTGTTTGATGTTTGTATTATAAGCTCTAAAAACAGGAGATGTGGACCTCTCAGACTCAGACCTTTTACAGTTTACAGTGGCCTTTATCCCAGGCTTTAACAGATTTAAAAAAGAGGGAAAGGTTAAGAGCACAATAACCTCTGACCCCTCTCTGTCAATGAGATTTCATGTCTGTTGAACGAGCTGCGTGTGCATTTCTACTGACGACCACTATGTGGCGCTGCTGTGCATTTGTTGTGCCACAATAAAAGACCTGATGAGGACTTTAATGGAACTGCTTCTAGTAAGAGACATTTTCCTTTATCCATATCATGATATTTTTAAATGTTTACTTTATTTAACAAACCAGGTTTTGGGACAGGCTTCTTTATGTTTTTCAATTTAATGAAGACAACTCTAGAGAAATAATACAAACGCAGCTCATTATCAAAGCTCACCTGATATAGATTATTGGTGAGTAAAAGGTGTTTGTCAGGGTCTCCATGGTAACGCTCAGAGGGAGGATTTTGTGAAACGCTGTGGGCTATATGAAGTTAGCTCTGCTTTAGCTCGCTACCTCAGATACTTTCTGAACAACTGTAAACGGGGCAAACAGCAGAATTTTTCAAAGTAACCTGTAACGTAACGCTGTGGAGCGGAAAAGGTTCCATCGTAGGAGCTCTAGTCGCAGGGCGTACACGTCTTCAGCTCGCTGATCAATATTTTAGTTCAAATCAGTAACGTCTAAATTTAGGTACTCGATACCCGTTACTCGTTAATACGTTACCCCAAACTCTTATCATTACACATTCCAAATTTGTAAAATTAGCTTTCGAATAGACGTCAGTGAACAACACAGTTTTCTGCCTAAAGTTGTGTCAGAGGCCAGTGAGATATTCTGTCATAAACAGTTATCCGTCTTTTCTTTTGTCCCATGTGCAATCAGAACACTTCATTTGAACTCTCCTGACATTTACATTTATATTTACATTTATTCATTTACTGACGCTTTTATCGAAAGCAACTTACATTGTTCTACAGTAATTACCAGTGTTACAGTCACTGGAGGCAAGGTGGGTTAAGTGTCTTGCCCAAGGACACAACGACAGTATGAACTGTGGGGAGAGTGGGAATCGAACCGGTTGAAAGACTACTGCTCTACCCACTGAGCTACTGAGCTACTGCCGCTCCTGACCTGGCTGCATTTACATAATTTTATTCATTTAAAACTAAAAATCCATGCGTATTAAAAAAAAAAAAAAGTCACTTTAGGAAATAGGAATAAAAACAGGGTTCTCACTATAATCAAAAACCAAAAGGACACAACAAAGCTTAAAGAAAAGAGACCTCAATATTATTTAGCTCTGGGAATGACAAAAATGATCTCAACCAAAACACAGTAAATACTAAATCGTTACGTTTGACTGAAATGACAAAAAAAAAAAAAAACTGACCAGGGAATTGGCTCATAAAATGATTTTTTTGAAACGTAGAGACTGAAAAGAGGTCCAGGGCTGTTACCTGAGAGCACCACCTCCACCAGGTCTCCATCCTGGATCTGAGAGGCCGACCTCAGCAGCTGCAGGACGTTCTCCGAGGTCGTGTCGTGTCGGAACAAGAGGATCTTCTCGTACATCCCGTAGAAGCCACACTCTGGGAGCTGCAACAGAGACAGCTCAGGTGTTTTTATGAATGAAAGACTTTTTTTAACCACACACAGTTTCCTTGAATTTGTCACCGAATGTGAGGCAAGAGTGTAACATTGTGTAGCAGGACAATGCCTACATTTTTCTCTAAAAGCAAAACTATAACATATGTTTGTGTGTTTAATGAGGCAAATGCTGCTGCAAACTCACATGTAACGGTTAACTTTCAATAAATATCGGCCGCCATATTTTCAGGTAAAAAGTTAGTGTTGCTTTAAAACAACTCAAACAAACCAGATCTTGTCATTCATTCAAGTCAGAAAAGCACCCAACCTTTAGCTCAGTGTGGCTTTTTTAAGAGTTCATTGTCGGTTTACAGTGTGGAATGTGTTACTAAAACTGACACCGGTCACTGTCGCCTCACACACAGCTGTAACACACACACCGGTCACTGTCGTCTCACACACAGCTGTAAAACACACACTGGTCACTGTCGCCTCACACACAGCTGTACAACACACACTGGTCACTGTCGCCTTACAAACAGCTGTAACACACAACGGTCACTGTTGCCTCTCACACAGCTGTAAAACACACCGGTCACTGTCGCCTCACACACAGCTGTAAAACACACCGGTCACTGTTGCCTCACACACAGCTGTAACACACAGACCGGTCACTGTCACCTCACACACAGCTGTAACACACACACTGGTCACTGTCGCCTCACACACAGCTGTAAAACACACTGGTCACTGTCGCCTCACACACAGCTGTAAAACACACACTGGTCACTGTCGCCTTACAAACAGCTGTAACACACAACGGTCACTGTCACCTTACACACAGCTGTAACACACACACTTGTCACTGTCTCCTCACACACAGCTGTAACACACACACTGGTCACTGTTGTCTCACACACAACTGTAACACACACACACTGGTCACTGTCTCCTCACACACAACTGTAACACACACAGGTCACTGTCTCCTCATACACAACTGTAAAAAACACACTACTCACTGTCGACCTTACACACAGCTGTATTACACACACACTGGTCACTGTCTCCTCACACACAGCTGTAACACACACTGGTCACTGTCGTCTCACACACAGCTGTAACATACACAGGTTACTGTCGCCTCACACACAGCTGTAACACACACACTGGTCACTGTCGCCTCACACACAGCTGTAACACACACACACAGATGTAACACACACACACTGGTCACTGTCTCCTCACATACAGCTGTAACACACACACAGGTCACTGTCTCCTCACACACAGCAGTATAACACACACTAATCACTGTCACCTTACACACAGCTGTATTACACACACTGGTCACTGTCTCCTCACACACAGCTGTAACACACACTGGTCACTGTCAGCTCGCACACAGCTGTAAAACACACACTGGTCACTGTCACCTCACACACAGCTGTAACACACACAAAGGTCACTCTCGCCTCACACCCAGCTGTAAAACACACACTGGTCACTGTCGCCTCTCAGACAGCTGTAACACACACACTGGTCACTGTCTCTTCACACACAGCTGTAAGACACACTGGTCACTGTCAGCTCGCACACAGCTGTAAAACACACACTGGTCACTGTCACCTCACACACAGCTCTAACACACACACAGGTCACTGTCTCCTCACACACAGCAGGTAAAACACACACTGGTCACTGTCGCCTCACACACAGCTGTAACACAGACACACTGGTCACTGTCTCCTCACACACAGTTTTAACACACACAGGTCACTGTCGCCTCACACACAGCTGTAACACACACAGGTCACTGTCGCCTCTCAGACAGCTGTAACACACACCGGTCACTGTCTTCTCGCACACAGCTGTAACACACAGACTGGTCACTGTCGCCTCTCAGACAGCTGTAACACACACCGGTCACTGTCTCCTCGCACACAGCTGTAACACACACACCGGTCACTGTCGCATCAGACTCAGCTGTAAAACACACACTTGTCACTCTCGCCTCACACACAGCTGTAAAACACACACTGGTCACTGTCGCCTTACAAACAGCTGTAACACACAACGGTCACTGTTGCCTCACACACAGCTGTAAAACACACACTGGTCACTGTCACCTTACAAACAGCTGTAACACACAACGGTCACTGTCGCCTTACACACAGCTGTATTACACACACTGGTCACTGTCTCCTCACACACAGCTGTAAAACACAGACTGGTCACTGTCGCCTCTCAGACAGCTGTAACACACACCGGTCACTGTCTCCTCGCACACAGCTGTAACACACACACCGGTCACTGTCGCATCAGACTCAGCTGTAAAACACACACTTGTCACTCTCGCCTCACACACAGCTGTAAAACACACACTGGTCACTGTCGCCTTACAAACAGCTGTAACACACATAGGTCACTGTCGCCTCACACACAGCTGTAAAACACACATCGGTCACTATCGCCTCACACACAGCTGTAACAGAGACTGTAAGACTATACTTGTATTTAAGAGAGAATAATGTGGTCCTTTCCAAACACTGACAGCCTTCAGAGGTTATTCAGGTCCATAATTATTGTCAGAGTTTATTGAGAGGAGGCAGAGGAAGACGGATGGACACGTGCCTCTTTTGTCGGCTCTGTTTTTTCAGCCTTGAATGAACTTAACGCTGAATAGAGCCGCATCCATTAAACACACACTTAGAGCCACTGCCCGCTTTTCATCCTCCACAATAACCCTTTCACACGCGCAAACCCGTCACCATGGCAGTGGGGGGGAAGCATCCGTTGCCATGGCAGCAGGGGGCAGCAGCCGTTGCCATGGCGGCGAGGGTCAGCGACGGTCGCCATGGCAACGGGCAAACCACAGCTTTGTCTCCTCAGCCTTGGGTCCAGTTTAACATCTTCATCTGAGGTTTGGCAGGTTTAAGACAGATGGGCAAGGAATTATGGGTATTGTAGTTTGAAACAGGAAAAAAGCTAACAAAGTCCAACCCTGGCCTAAATTAGGTCTCAACCAGGACTAGGAAAGGTCAAAATAAGGATTAAAAACTAAGATTAAATCAGGTCTAAACCAACTCTAACTTAGATTTAACCCAGGACTAAACCAGGACTAAACAAGGACTAAAACAGAACTAAACCAGGCCTAAACCAGGACTAAACCAGGACTAAACCAGGTCAAAACAAGGACTAAAGCAGGTCTAGGCCAGGTCTTAAGCAGGTCTGCACCAGGTCTGCACCAGGTCTAAACCAGGTTTTCTGTTGGTGGAGGATGAATGATGCAGAGATGAAAGGGAACAGTAATAGTCTCTGAAGGACACTTCACGCTGAGCCATCAGCTGTTTCCAGGCAACAGCCACAAAACCTCCAAACACAAGACCCACGACCAACATCTCACAATGGAAAAAAACATGCAACAAGTGACAGAACTTTCAGAAAGAAACTGAGCTGAAATCTTCGAGTCTGTAGAGACATGGCCCTCATTCGTCAGAGTGCCTCAGAAACCAGAGCAGAACTGTGTAAAAATGGGATTTATGAACGAGAGCGCACATCGATCCCACCGGACGCATTAAATGTACACAACACAGTTTGGGGCAGACCTTATCTAAGCAGCTTAAAAGACAGACAATAAAGCCCGATATTAAACTTCTGTTTAATATAAATAATCTTAAAATGTTGTAGAATGTCATAGTGGTTGGTAAATTGAAGGTGTATGATTTTAAACATGATTTGATATAAATATATAGTTTTCTAAGCGGTACAATAATGTTTCAGAAAGATGGATGATGTACATTGGCAAGAAAATATATGTAAACCTTTTGGAATTTTATGGTTTTCTGAATAAATCTGATGATCTTCAAAAGCTGATTGGAGTCAGGTTTTAGCACACCTGGAGTCTCGCTACGATAATACGTTTGGAGCTGTGGACTACTGCTACTTTGATAAAAAGCCCTTTAAACTGGAGTTTGCTCGGCACAAGAAGAACACACTTATGTGAGCCACGCCTCGACAAAAAGAGCTTTAGAGCAGCTACGATCAAGGATTGTTGTTTTACACAAAGCTGGAAAGGGTTTTCAAAGTTATTTCAAAGACTTTAGAAACTCACCAGTCTAGAGTAGCTACATTAGCTACAGTAGCTCAGTGGGTGGAGCGGCTGTCCTTCGACCGGCGGGTGGGCGGTTCGATTCCCGCTCAAAACATCCCAAAACATCATAACATCCCGCTCTCCCCCGCATACTGTTGGTGTGTCCTTGGGAAAGACAGTTGACCACATTGCCTCCAGTGAAGTTCTGTAACACTGGTAATAGTTAAATTTATGTAAAGTGCTACTACAGTAGGTGGAAAAGCACTATATAAAAATAAAAAAAATAAAAATGGAGATGTTTTGGGCCTGTTGCTGCTCCACCAAGAAGTAGTACCAGTCAAAACGACACCAAGAGCACAACAAAGACTCTTCAATGATGTAAAGAAACAACCCTGAATAACAGCCGAAGATTTGAAGGCACCATTGGAACGTCTCTGTTCATGAGTCTACAACACGAACAACACTGAACCAGCAGGACACTGACTAAAAAGAACACTGCTGCACGCCTGAACCTTGCACAAGAGCACACTGACACGCCACAGAGGTATTGGCAAAATGTTTAGTGGATGCATGAACCTAAGAATGAACTATTTAGAAAAAACACACAGCGCTACATCTGGAGTAGAAAGAGCATATCATCATGAAACATCATCCCAGCTGTAAAGTAGTGGTGGAAACATCAGGATTTGGACCTGCTTCGCTGCATCAGGGCCTGGCCAGCTTCAGTCGTTGAGGAGAAGATGAATTCTCAATACATCAGACAGTTCTTCAGGATAATATGAGGATGGATTGACTTGAAGAGGGTCAAACACATGAGAGGTCCAAAGAATAAATAAAGCTAATCTGCAGGAGAATTGGCTAAAATTCCTTCAACGATGAGCCGGTCTGATCCACAGCTGCAGGAAGCGCCTGGTTGAGGTTATTACTGCCAAGTTATTCATTCTAAGTTCACTCCCTTTTTTCACTGACATTTTGAAGGTTGAATGAGTGTGTTCAATAAAGAAATGAGCTCAGAATTTTTTTGAGTAATTTTTTTTAGACACATAGCCAGATATATATATAAAAAATAAAGATCAAATCACATTTTTAGACAAAAATCTCAAACGCAAAACTCATTTAAGAATATGTTTCCCTCAATTTCCCCGTTTTGTCCAAAGTGAGGACTCTCCAGTGAAGAAATGGACCAAAATAAGAACTACCACAGTTTCGATTTATGGATGTTAACACAAGAAGAAGAAGATAAATGGAATAAATGACTCTCTACAACTTCACTTTTAAAAATAGAGCCGTGTTGTTAGCGTCACACGGTGGAGTTTAGCCCAAAAACCAGCTGAAGCGCCGGTTTGTTTGTGCTGTATCTGAGACACTGAGAGTCTGTGCTGTGAGATGTGAGAATTACGACTGTATCACGTTCAGAGGGACACTCACACTCTTCTCCGTTTCAGGTTTTAAACTCCGAGCGTTTGGCACCAGACGGGGTTCAGTGCAGTTCACCAGACGAGCCGAGGATCCCCCGCCGAGAGGCGCACAAAAGATGAGTTCATCTGAGCTTTTACAGCCGCGAACAAGTGAGAGGACCACAACATGGGCCAGAGATGGAGTTTGCAAATAAAGGCGGCCATGTTTGATTGGGATTAACGTTGTAATAACACTTCAGAGACTTGTTTGGTTCACAACTCATCTGTGCCTCCAAAACAGATCTGTGACTGCTCCACTTCAAACAAAACTTCAGAGTAAACCAGGACTAAACCAGGTTTAGACCAGAACGAAACCAGGACTAAACCAGGTTTAGACCAGGACGAAACCAGGACTAAACCAGGTTTAGACCAGGACGAAACCAGGACTAAACCAGGTTTAGACCAGGACGAAACCAGGACTAAACCAGGTTTAGACCAGGACGAAACCAGGACTAAACCAGGTTTAGACCAGGACGAAACCAGGACTAAACCAGGTTTAGACCAGGACGAAACCAGGTTTAGACCAGGACTAAACCAGGACTTAACCAGGTTTAGACCAGGAAGAAACCAGGACTAAATCAGGTTTAGACCAGGACGAAACCAGGTTTAGACCAGGACGAAACCAGGACTTAACCAGGTTTAGACCAGGACGAAACCAGGACTAAACCAGGTTTAGACCAGGACAAAACCAGGACTAAACCAGGTTTAGACCAGGACAAAACCAGGACTAAACCAGGTTTAGACCAGGACGAAACCAGGACTAAACCAGGTTTAGACCAGGACAAAACCAGGACTAAACCAGGTTAAGACCAGGACGAAACCAGGTTTAGACCAGGACTAAACCAGATTTAGACCAAGACGAAACCAGGACTAAACCATTTTTAGACTAGGATGAAACCAGGACTAAACCAAGTCTAAACCTGGACTAAACCAGGTTTAGACCAGGACGAAAACAGGTCTAAACAAGGTCTAAACCTGGACTAAACCAGTTCTAAAACAGGTCTAAACCTGGTTTAAACCAGGACTACCAGACTCAGACTAAGGACCGGTCTGGTTCTAGCTCAGGTTTGTATCTAGCCTTAGTTTAAGCCTCAAGAAGGAACCAGCTACTCATCCTAGTTATTAGTCTTAACCTGGTTATTAGTCTTACCCTGGTTATTAGTCTTATCCTGGTTATTAGTCTTATCCTGGTTATTAGTCTTATCCTGGTTATTAGTCTAATCCTGGTTATTAGTCTTACTCTGGTTATTAGTCTTAACCTGGTTATTAGTCTTACCCTGGTTATAAGTCTAACCCTGGTTATTAGTCTAACCCTGGTTATTAGTCTTAACCTGGTTATTAGTCTAACCCTGGTTATTAGTCTTAACCTGGTTATTAGTATTAACCTGGTTATTAGTCTTACCCTGGTTATAAGTCTTATCCTGGTTTGTAGTCTTACTCTGGTTATTAGTCTTAACCTGGTTATTACTCTTAACCTGGTTATTAGTCTTACCCTGGTTATAAGTCTAACCCTGGTTATTAGTCTTAACCTGGTTATTAGTCTAACCCTGGTTATTAGTCTTAACCTGGTTATTAGTCTTATCCTGGTTATTAGTCTTAACCTGGTTATTAGTCTTACCCTGGTTATAAGTCTAACCCTGGTTATTAGTCTTAACCTGGTTATTAGTCTTACCCTGGTTATAAGTCTTATCCTGGTTATTAGTCTTAACCTGGTTAGTAGCCTTACCCTGGTTATGAGTCTTAACCTGGTTATTAGTCTTATCCTGGTTATTAGTCTTACCCTGGTTATTAGTCTTACCCTGGTCATTAGTCTTAACCTGGTTATTAGTCTTATCCTGGTTAGTAGCCTTACCCTGGATATCAGTCTTAACCTGGTTATTAGTCTTAACCTGGTTATTAGTCTATCCCTGGTTATTAGTCTTACCCTGGTCATTAGTCTTAACCTGGTAATTAGTCTTATCCTGGTTAGTAGCCTTACCCTGGATATCAGTCTTAACCTGGTTATTAGTCTTAACCTGGTTATTAGTCTATCCCTGGTTATTAGTCTTACCCTGGTCATTAGTCTTAACCTGGTAATTAGTCTTATCCTGGTTAGTAGCCTTACCCTGGATATCAGTCTTAACCTGGTTATTAGTCTTAACCTGGTTATTAGTCTATCCCTGGTTATTAGTCTTATCCTGGTTATTAGTCTTATCCTGGTTAGTAGCCTTAACCTGGTTATTAGTCTTAACCTGGTTATTAGTCTATCCCTGGTTGTTAGCCTTACCCTGGTTATTAGTCTTATCCTGGTTATTAGTCTTATCCTGGTTAGTAGCCTTAACCTGGTTATTAGTCTTAAGCTGGTTATTAGTCTTACCCTGATTATTAGTCTTATCCTGGTTATTAGTCTTATCCTGGTTAGTAGCCTTAACCTGGTTATTAGTCTTAAGCTGGTTATTAGTCTTACCCTGATTATTAGTCTTATCCTGGTTATTAGTCTTATCCTGGTTAGTAGCCTTAACCTGGTTATTAGTCTTAACCTGGTTATTAGTCTTACCCTGGTTAGTAGTCTAACCCTGGTTAGTAGTCTTAACCTGGTTATTAGTCTTAAGCTGGTTATTAGTCTTACCCTGGTTAGTAGTCTAACCCTGGTTATTAGTCTTAACCTGGTTATTAGTCTTACCCTGATTATAAGTCTTAACCTGGTTATTAGTCTTACCCTGGTTATTAGTCTTACCCTGGTTATGACAGTGATCTGTTCATGGACTATGAAAAGCCCAGTTATTAATACACAACAAATAATAGTACCAGGATTTGTTGGACAAAGAACACAGCAAACTCAGAAAAGTAATGGTAAACATCACAAACATGGCTTTTTTACCACATTTCCAGCAACAGAACAAAAGATACTCCATTAAAGCTGCTTTGACTGAGCGGCCGCAGTGGAGGACAGTTCAAAAGTCTGACACAAGCCGCGTTAAACAACGTGGCCTCGTTTCTGTGGAATATCTCTTGGTTCGTTTGTTTTCACTCGACTGAGTTCTGCACATGCTCAGTTCATCAGCAGCTTCAGGATCTGGGCTGGACCGTCCTGCGTTAGGACGTTTACAGCGGAGACCAGGAAAGTGCAGTTAAAGCCAGTGTGTTTGCAGATGAGGTGAGAGAGATAAGATCAGCTGAGACCTGTACAGCAGCTCTTAGAAACAGGTAAAGAGCGAAAAGAAGGTGCACATGCAACAGAATTAAAAGAATTAATGTAGATCCAGTCTCAGCAGCATTTTAAATAGGATAAAATACAAAGTTTAAATGAAACAAAGCTACTTATTCACAAAGAGGTCGGAAAATGGCCGTTGCGCAGTATTCTGTTATTGTTGCACATGTGAGTTATAAAGGTGAATGAATGAAGTCTTTATTTCAAACATATGGTTAAAACTAACAGAGAAAAGAAACTTTAAATTCCAAGATAATAGTTATTCAGTCAACTCAAACTGAAAACACACAGTTATTTGGTAGATTTCCTGCACAACACTTTCTAATAAGACACCTAACCCTATTTCTAAAGAGAAGTTCATTAAAAACTGGAAAAGGGCCCAGACTGAAGTTGCTCTTCCTTCGTGTGACGTTCCTGCTGAGGTTCGGCAGAGCCTGGATGCGACACCTGTGCTGCCGTCACACCCCGCTCTGCTACACTTTATCTGTCCCATTTAAAAGTGTGAAGTGGCTCCTGTTTGCGGTTTCGAGGCAGGTGTGGTGTGAACAGGTGACCCGCCGCCTTCAGGTGTAACTCTCACCACGGGAATTTACACGATTCTCACTTCAAATGAGACGATTAGGAACAAATGTGACTTAATAACTGCACAGTAAGTGTTTGTGTGTTCATAGATTTATATTTTTATCAGCTGTGTAATGGACTATACAGACTCTTATGGACCAAGAGCGAGTCTAGACCAAGACCAGGTTCTGACCCTGGTCTGAGAGATCCCAGTCCAAGTCCAGACTGTCAGCTCTTGATGAGGGAGGCAGTCGGTCAGGGTCCAAAAGTGGGTCTTCACAGCTTTCAACAATGGCCTGACAATTAATTTCTTTGTTGAAAAATTAAGAAATGAAAATATTTGTGGTACATAAGCACTAAATGAGAACGTAAGACAAAAGTATAAAGGTGTGACACTTTTCAAACCCTGATGTAAATGACCATTAGATGAGAATATAAAGAAAGAAAGGAGGTTAAAAACACACACACACAATGCTGAAACAGACCCAGGTGGCATTGTGTGTTTTTTTAACCTCATTTCTTATGGCTTTTTGAAATATGGGTCCCAAAGTAAAAATGAGAGATGTGGTGCGTTTGAAGAGCGTTTGCACCAATCACAGGAAGGACGTGCACTTGGTTTAAAATCCAAAGACTTGTAAGTCCCAAGCTGAAATCTCAGTCCAGCTTTCTGAATAAATCTACAGGATGTGGGCAGAAGTGAGAGTTTCAGCCAAAATTTGAGACACAAGACGAGAAGTCGGTGGAAATATGAGGTTAGAAGTAAAGAGAACCTGGTCTAAGTGAGACTGTGAGGGTTAATGAAATCAGACGTGTGCGATTAATGGTGTGAATTAAATGACACCGAGGTGAATGTGTGATTAAAGCATCTTAGAGGTAATAAACTAACTTATATCTTGATCATTTTGCAGCATTATTAAATAAATGTCTGCAGAGATGTGTTGGTAACAAGGAAACACACAGAGGACTTCGATCTAACGCTCAGTGAAAGGTCTTTTGGACAAACTGAGCCCAGCGAGAACGCACATGCTTAATGAAGCTTTAGGACATTGATGGACCAAAGAAAGGTTATGCATTAAAGGGAGTCAGGCCCCTTCTGAGAGACATCATGGGTCTTCAGGTCAGAAATACAGTCTGAAGAGAAGAGTCAGCCTTTGTGTCATGCTGTCAGTTTTACATCAAACCATGGCTCCTGTTTGTTGGAGAGGTTAGTGCCCGAGGCTAAAGGAATGCAAGACAGAATCAACATTACCGACCGCACTGAAAGACGATCCATTGCTCCAACAAGCTGCTAAAGCTATATTTTTTTAAGTAGAATCTTAAGAATTGAGCACGAGAAACACACCTCTGCTCCGTGTGGCGCAAAAACTGTTGCAGCAGTCTGTTGTTTCTTCGTATCTGCGGCACTCTGGGAACGATATGAACTGTTGCTAGGATTGGCAAAAACATATCTCATGGAAGGTGGATACTAGTCGGTGCTTCATCCAGTTTCCCACAGAGGGCGCCTCCCTTTAACATTCACACCAAAATTCATCAGTTTATTAAATCACATTTCTTCGTTTCACGGTTTATACAATGGACAGGCTCAGTTCAGAACATGTATCTGTCATAACCTCAGTTCCTCTTTATTGGACCTCAGAAGGTGTTCTTTTCACTCACTGCCTCACTTCCTTCGACTCCATGCTTTACATTCGGTCGACACTGTCCACGTCCGTATCAGAGCATTATATGTGCCACTTATGGATTTACACAGATCAATACTGACATGCAACAGTCCAATGAGTCGAGTGAACGGTGTGACCTCTGCCCGACCTCTGCCCAACCCATCGAGCGCCGGAAACACACAGCTGATTCACAAAACACACACCAGCAACAAGGCAGAGAATAAATACGAGGCAAAAGCAGAAGTGTGTTAGCTTTTGTAGAAACAGCCTCAGTGAGTCACTGCTGACAAAGCTCGGCACGGAGCAGATAAATTAGTCCAGATTTGAAATTAACCATCTACGCAAACGCAGCACTGCAGGCTTTTGAAAAGAGGCCAATCTGAGGCTAATGTTAGCTTCAGGAACAAACAACACCATGTCATTCAAGAAGTCTCTGTGTTTTCTCTGTAGAGTCCTCTTGGCAACCAGAGCTTCTCACTTTTCTAAACCCTAAACCATTTCATTTTGATCCTCACTTTTTTCACGTCACTGTGTTTAATTTATTGTAAATGTAGAGACTTGCTCCACAAAGAAAGAGCCACATGAAGCTGAGTCCCCAAAACCTTTGACATATGGCCCAAAGAGCAACTTTAATTTAAACTCAGCTTTAACAGGTTTATATTCCCTGCTTCAGTCCCTCTCCTACCCTTGGGTTGGATATACACTTCTCAAACTGTGTTAAAACTGAGCATGCTCAGACCGTTTGCACATGCTCACAGCAGGCTCTGCCATCTTTAGTCCATTTCCTGTAAAGCAACTGAGCAAATCCAGTCAAATCAAAAAGAACAGAACTGATCTGAGGTCAGATCATGTTTGATAATTACACATAAAACGCTCCTCCACAGAAAGAAACATGTTGAACTATTTCCACCGATCATAGTTAATGTTCGTGCTAATGTAGTACAGAACTGCAACAGGTGCAGGTCAAAGGTTACGATGGGCCACAAAAACTGAACTTAGTGATGTGAATGTGATCATCATTTACAAGTTAAAGTTAGGGTCCACACTTACCCACATCTTCCTCATGTGGATGCTACGCTGCTGGCTAACACGTGTTGGTAGCTAATAAAAAACAGTTTAGGGAAAAAGATCTGTCAAAGCTTCTGTTGCATTCACATGCTCCTCAAAAAGACAAACTTCTGCAGCATTAGCCAGAGCCGAGGACTGTCTCAGAAAGAAACAGTTGAACAGTGTTATTGAGCTTTGTTTATGTCATATCTGAGCACTGCCCTCTAGAGGCCTGGAGGTGTAACAGGCATGTATGTGTTTGAATAAAGTGTGCCTCATCACTTAACGCTTACCCCCTTTTTTCCCAGAATGCATTGCAGGTGCATTACCTTCTGGTCGATGATGGAGCAGGCCACGTCTCGGACCTGACTCAGACTCAGTTCGGCCGAGTCCAGCAGAACCGCCTCTCGACTCAGACCGATCTGGATCTGGAACGAGACCACACTTCCTCCGCCCGGACCTCCCCCGACGCCTCCTCCTCCGATTCCTCCTGTTTCCACGGTGACGGAGGCCCCGCCCAATCCGGGAAACGGCAGCGGACTCGGCGCTCGGATCAACGGTGGAGCCGACATCGGAGCGGACGATTAGAACAGGTTTAGTCCAAAGCTCTGTTCTTCCTAAAAACGTCCAAGTTCTAGTTCGTAATAAAACTGTACGTTTTACGATTACTCTTGTTCGTTCTCTCTTTCCTTTTTTTGTTTTAACCAAGAAATAGTACAACGTAACGTAACTTTGACAAACACAAAGGATTTAGCTTCTTTACTTTCTTCTAGTTTTGGAAGAAATTATAAAAAAAATAATAAAAAAAAAATAATAATAATAATAATTTACAATAACTTTTGTTTGTTTTCCGTCCTTCCTTTTATTCTTTTAAATGAAGAAATACTGAGACCTTGCTTAAAATATTCACAAAATAATTTTTAGATTTTTAGTACGGCCTTCCTTGCGTTATATTTACTTTTTGTAGTTTTTCAAAATATATATATTTTGTGGTTTTCTAACAAAATAAAAATAGTAGATCCTTGCTTCAAGTAACTTCAACTAACATTTAATCCAGCTTTCGTCCAACAGGTCTTCTTAATTCAGTTTCTTTTGTCCTTTTTACTTTTTTTGCAAGAAATGGCACTGAATCAGAAGTTAGTTTAGCCCTTTTTGGTTTTTACTTCTTTAAAATGATAAAAAAGGTTTTAAAGTGATTAGTTCATCCTTCCTTTCCTTTGTCAATGCAGCCTTAAATTCAGAAATAGCTGCTTCCTTTGGTGCTTGAATCCTTCCTTCCTTGCACTAGTCTTTCCATTTTAGTTCTTTCTTTATCTTTTGTAAAATTTATAACAAATATGTTAAAAGCTCAGAGCTGCCTCTGACTAAAATGACTTATCCATCCCTCCTTCCTCTTATTTGAGTGTTCTAATAAGTTCCTTTTTCTCCTTTCCTCCTTGAGTCCTTGCTTCCTTTTTGTAGTTTTTGCTCAAGTTACAGAAAGAAGCAGCTTTTCTTAAGACTTTTTGTCGAACTCCTCAATAAGTCCATCTCTCACAACTTCAGTCCAAAAAGAGGAAGGGTCCTTATGTCCTTTGTATAGTTCCTTCCTTAAGTTGTATACTTCTACTATACTACTATTTTCTTCCTTTTTACTGACTTACTTTTAGTTCAGACAGAGGTGCGTCTTTCCTGTTATTATAGTCTGTTCCACAGAACGAAAAGAGGAGTCCTTGTGTACTTCCTTTATTTAGTTGCTTAAATCCATCCTTGAATCTTTCCTAAACAGAAGTGTACAGTCAAAAGCTAAATCTCCCAAAGCGATGCAGTGACAGCAAAGTGAAAGCTACAGACGCCGGGAAAAGAAGGAGAGCTGAAGAAGAGCGTGTTAGAGCCCGAGGCGAGGGAACCAGAGCAGAGCTGCACGACGACGCTGCGCAGCCATAGAGACTGCTCTGATTCAACAACAACAGCAGCAGCAACGTCAGCGAGCAGCGGAGGAGGGAGGAGGGACAGAGTGGAAGTACTGAGTGTCCAATCAAGAACCTTCAGATCTACATTTACAACATCAACACTCAATATGTGCACAGCTCTGAATGGATTCAATCGGCTTCCACTCGTGTACATTTAAAGGGACAGTTCATAATTGAGTGAATGTGGTTCTATTAGATTCTTTTGGAGAAGCAAACAGGAGCAAAACTGCAGATACTAAACCACAGAGACCTCTTCTGCTTTTGTAAATGACTACGTTACATCAAACTCTTTGTCTTGCTCTGCTTTTCTTTGTGCTGTTTCTCTGTTTCTCTCGGTAAACAGACTTAGCCAGAGCTGGAATAGACACTTTATTTGATGATGACAAGCCGTGTGGACCAACAGCTAATGTTCGGCTTTACTGTGAAAGTGTCTCTGCAGAGGCTCATTTTACAATTGAACTGGAAAAATACATTAATCCGACTGAAGCAAGGCCTTTAGAGACATGTTATTATTAATATGGAGTTAATACAGACATGTTTTAAATCTCTGTGACGCTCTTTAGGAAGGCTTCTGTCGTAGAGCAGAGAGAAAATAGAGCCACACAAAACAGAAAGAACATGATCTGTGTTTGATGTGTATTTAAACTCCACTGAGTTCTGTTTCCCTTCGTTCTCTCTTCTTCATGAAGGTTTGACCAAAGTGTGCAGTTTTGGAAAAGTCCTAAGAAAATAATCCTGGGAAATGCTAAAAACCTTAGCAAACACAAAAGGCACGTTTTGCAGTTCAACCAGTCCTAAAGTAAACAGTAGAAACAGATGCTGACAATAAACATTTCCCATTTATTCTGTTCATCACAAGAATCTCCAAACTGAGAATGTGGTTTACCTTTTAAAGCCTTTTACATATGACTGACCTGTTTTTACAGTTTGTTTAATTGACAAAGAGACTCTGAAACATGATCACTTTCTTCTTCTAAAGCTTAAACAAAACTCTGCTTTCTCTAGAGAAGCACTGGTCTGCAAAGTCCTGGGTTTCAGGTCCATCCCTCTCCCAAACCCACCTGATGTGGAAGAACAAAAGCACTTACGTACGGCACGCTGGCTTCTCCAGAGCCTCACATCAACATCCATCACACAAGAGCCATGTGTCTGGCTCTTTTTATTTAAATAACTATCCAACAGATTCCCAGCATCTCAAAGAAGCAAAGAAAGAATAATAAAAAACAGACAGTCCAACACTTTTAAGTGTATTTTTACGTATAAATTTCCCAAAATATAAAACCTAATAATAATATCCTGAAATTCATTCTGTTGGTTTCTTCAGATTAAACAAGGTCAGCCTGTTTGATTAAAGATTGTGTCCGATCAGAGCAAATATTCAGTCAGACCAGGATCACAGCCTGAGAAGTTACACGGTGCATATATGTTGCTCATATTTACATTGAAATCGTCTGAACGGTTGAATGTGTTCTCATCATTTTTCTCCTAATGTTTCCCTCAGCGATGATAACGTTGGTTCTGTTCATTTATTTGAATGTGGTAAAGCACGAGGGTCGGCTCCGGTTTGTTGTCAGCTGCTGTAAATGTAAAAGGCTGATGTTTTTTCTCTGACACCTGTAGCATCAGCAGCCGAGCGGCGCCTGGAGCTGTTTCCATGACGACGAGGGCCTCCCACGCTCAGACCTCGAGTCCTTCGGTGCCTTTCATTTTCCTCACGAACAAGCCACCGTCACTTGCCCGTCGCGCGGAGCCGAGTGATTCACCGCAGAGGCTTCGAAAAAACTGGAAACAGAATGTCTCTGAAAAATATTATATTAGACGATTTTGCTTTGTGTGTTTTTCTTTATTGTGTGGCAAATAATGGTGTGTATAATCTGAATTTGCATAAGAAAAGGCTTTAGTGGAACATGAAACTGCTCGATTCAGTATCATGTATATAACAATGGACCAAGGTCGAAAAACAGCTCATTCCACACAGCTGCTGATAAATTCACAGGTTTAGTCTTTAAACTAATCATCAATTAATTTAATGCTATTGTTTTAATGTTTTTCAGATGCTGTTGTGGTCAATACCAAGTCATGTCTGAGGCCAGAGCGTATCAAGGCGTGACAAATGAGGAGGTACATATAATCAATAACCCAAGCTCTTTGCTCCTTCATTCACTGATATTGTTACCACAGGGCAATAAAATGGCGGTTACATCTGGGCTTTTTTGCTGTTACTGCAGTAAAACAATAGTTTTCAGTTAGCATAAACAGATGTATTAATCAAAAACACAGAGATGTTATGTAGTGAAAACTTAGCTCTAGAGACCGGATCCATCTTTTGTACCAGGATGTAAACATGATGTTTACACTTCGCCATTGGGTTTTTCCTTATAGTTCTGCTTTTGGAGCCTGCCCTCTGGTGGACGGAGGTATATATCGCCGTACGGTGGCGCCCTGAGTCGAGGACTTTACAAGGGTTTCCATCAGAGACTTTGAGTTTTAGGGATCAACAGGAACAAGTGCATGATACATTAGAGGAACAGTCCATGTCCGGTCTTAGACCAGGTCCAGACTCACGGAGACAGAGTTAGTCCAGATTTAGACCAGGTCCAGACTCACGGAGACAGTGTTAGTCCAGATTTAGACCAGGTCCAGACTCACGGAGACAGTGTTAGTCCAGATTTAGACCAGGTCCAGACTCACGGAGGTCAGAGTTAGTCCAGTCTTAGACCAGGTCCAGACTCACGGAGACAGTGTTAGTCCAGATTTAGACCAGGTCCAGACTCACGGAGACAGTGTTAGTCCAGATATAGACCAGGTCCAGACTCACGGAGGTCAGAGTTAGTCCAGTCTTAGACCAGGTCCAGACTCACGGAGGTCAGTGTTAGTCCGGTCTTAGACCAGGTCCAGACTCACGGAGGTCAGAGTTAGTCCAGTCTTAGACCAGGTCCAGACTCACGGAGACAGTGTTAGTCCAGTCTTAGACCAGGTCCAGACTCACGGAGACAGTGTTAGTCCAGTCTTAGACCAGGTCCAGACTCACGGAGGTCAGAGTTAGTCCAGTCTTAGACCAGGTCCAGACTCACGGAGGTCAGAGTTAGTCCAGTCTTAGACCAGGTCCAGACTCACAGAGACAGTGTTAGTCCAGTCTTAGACCAGGTCCAGACTCACGGAGGTCAGTGTTAGTCCAGTCTTAGACCAGGTCCAGACTCACAGAGACAGTGTTAGTCCAGATTTAGACCAGGTCCAGACTCACGGAGACAGTGTTAGTCCAGATTTAGACCAGGTCCAGACTCACGGAGAATGTGTTAGTCCAGTCTTAGACCAGGTCCAGACTCACGGAGGTCAGTGTTAGTCCGGTCTTAGACCAGGTCCAGACTCACGGAGGTCAGAGTTAGTCCAGTCTTAGACCAGGTCCAGACTCATGGAGACAGTGTTAGTCCAGATTTAGACCAGGTCCAGACTCACGGAGACAGTGTTAGTCCAGATTTAGACCAGATCCAGACTCACGGAGGTCAGAGTTAGTCCAGTCTTAGACCAGGTCCAGACTCACGGAGACAGTGTTAGTCCAGATTTAGACCAGGTCCAGACTCACGGAGACAGTGTTAGTCCAGATTTAGACCAGGTCCAGACTCACGGAGGTCAGAGTTAGTCCAGTCTTAGACCAGGTCCAGACTCACGGAGAATGTGTTAGTCCAGTCTTAGACCAGGTCCAGACTCACGGAGGTCAGTGTTAGTCCGGTCTTAGACCAGGTCCAGACTCACGGAGGTCAGTGTTAGTCCAGTCTTAGACCAGGTCCAGACTCACGGAGACAGTGTTAGTCCAGTCTTAGACCAGGTCCAGACTCACGGAGACAGTGTTAGTCCAGTCTTAGACCAGGTCCAGACTCACGGAGGTCAGAGTTAGTCCAGTCTTAGACCAGGTCCAGACTCACGGAGGTCAGAGTTAGTCCAGTCTTAGACCAGGTCCAGACTCACAGAGACAGTGTTAGTCCAGACTTAGACCAGGTCCAGACTCACGGAGACAGCGTTAGTCCGGTCTTAGACCAGGTCCAGACTCACGGAGACAGTGTTAGTCCGGACTTAGACCAGGTCCAGACTCACGGAGGTCAGTGTTAGTCCAGTCTTAGACCAGGTCCAGACTCACGGAGACAGAGTTAGTCCAGTCTTAGACCAGGTCCAGACTCACGGAGACACAGTTAGTCCAGTCTTAGACCAGGTCCAGACTCACGGAGACAGTGTTAGTCCAGATTTAGACCAGGTCCAGACTCACGGAGACAGAGTTAGTCCAGTCTTAGACCAGGTCCAGACTCACGGAGACAGTGTTAGTCCGGTCTTAGACCAGGTCCAGACTCACGGAGACAGTGTTAGTCCGGTCTTAGACCAGGTCCAGACTCACGGAGGTCAGTGTTTGAAGGAGACAGAGTTAGTCCAGACTTAGACCAGGTCCAGACTCAGGGAGGTCAGTGTTTGAAGGAGACAGAGTTAGTCCAGACTTAGACCAGGTCCAGACTCAGGGAGGTCAGTGTTTGAAGGAGACAGAGTTAGTCCAGACTTAGACCAGGTCCAGACTCAGGGAGGTCAGTGTTTGAAGGAGACAGAGTTAGTCCAGACTTAGACCAGGTCCAGACTCAGGGAGGTCAGTGTTTGAAGGAGACAGAGTTAGTCCAGACTTAGACCAGGTCCAGACTCAGGGAGGTCAGTGTTTGAAGGAGACAGAGTTAGTCCAGACTTAGACCAGGTCCAGACTGAGGGAGGTCAGTGTTTGAAGGAGACAGAGTTAGTCCAGACTTAGACCAGGTCCAGACTCAGGGAGGTCAGTGTTTGAAGGAGACAGAGTTAAAGGGAGATTTTTTTTAAATAATTTGCTAGAAATGATTGGAATATTGTGGATAAATAAAGCTGTTGTGGTTTTAGTTTGTCTTGATGTCTGAGACAGAGACCAGACCAAGACCTTCAAAAATGCCCTGAAGACTGGTTTTGAGTTCTAGAAAACATTTCCAGTTTCTAAAAGGTAAAAGGTACATAGTGTTGCTCTAAACAGAAATCTACAAGAAATATCAAACAAAGCCAGTAAGAAATTCAGAAGTTAATGTCATTGCCTGATTTTAAATGTTACCATGGTCAGATCCATTGCTGCTGATTGTAGACAATAATAATGATTTATAAATGGTCTTAAATCATTCTCCAGACCTGAAACCTGGCTGAAGGGAGAGCTTCCACAGCGGTTAATGTAAGCGTGTGCTGTGGAGACGTCTGTGTGATTCAGACGGAGCTCAGAGGCCAGCGCTCTGGAGTAATGGCTCTTATTTTTAGTCGTCCGTGGGTTAAGACCAGAGCCACGGTGAGTCACAGCTGACGACAAGGTTAAAAAAACACTAAACGGAGAGAAAACTCAAAAACAGGAAACTGGAAAAGATCTAATGAGGCTTTCAGTCAGGTTTTGGACATCTTTGATAGTTTTGTTTAAACCTGGTTCAGTTCAAGTTACGTATTGAATTATCTTTCCTTCAGATTAGTTTTTCTGCTGGTGTAACCTGTTTAGTGTAAGTGGCCCTTGGCTGCAGCGTTTAATGATTAGAACAAAATGTGTGAGTTTTGGTTTGGAACTTTGTAGTTCATTTAGTTTGCACCAAACGAATCCATTTAGTTCAGTCCAAAAAGCCCCGGTCCAGCAGCGTTCACAGCTGGACTTTTAAACTTCTTAAGAAATCCTCCAGAAGGTGCTGTCGGCCCAAAGGCTGATTAGACTCTCTCAGTGACCCTCACTTGACCTCTGCTAGTTTTGTTTACATTTACATTTATTCATTTAGCTGACGCTTTTATCCAAAGAGATGTACAAGCTTTCATTCAACAGTGTTACAGCTGGAGGTAGGTTAAGTGTCCTGCTCAAGGACACAACGACAGTATGAACTGTGGGGAGAGCGGGAATCAAACCACCAACCTTCTGGTTATAGGACGACCGCTCTACCAGCACCACATTTTGATCGAGCCGTACCAGAGTTCAGTAGAAGTGCTCTGAGACTCAGGTTCGGTGGTTCTGAGGTTTGTCTGGACTCCTGTCTCACAGCAAGAAGGTCCTGGGTTCGATTCCCATCCAGGGCCTTTCTGTGCCCCCCCACCCCCACCCCCCACACACACACACACGGGGCCAGGACTCCCCTACACAACAGATTTGTGATCTCAGTGGGACTATCCTGGTTAAATAAAAGGTAAAAAAAAAAAAAAGAAAATGTACCTTCACGTTTGGGTTTAGTCCCAGTTTTGACCTGGTTCAGTCAGTTTTGGTTTGGTTCTGGTTCTGGTTGTTGTCCTTAGTTTATTCCTAAATCTCTTCCTTTTTCCATAAGTTAGTCCTGGGTTGGTTCTGTTTAATCTAAGTATTATACTCTTTGGTTTCATTCAGGTTTGGTTGGAATAAGTCGTGGATCCTGGGTTAGATCTGGCTTTGAGCTGGTTTAGTTTTATTCTTTGATGTGGTCCTGGTCTAGCTGGGAGTTTGGTTTACAGCAGATTGTCGTCAGGAAACCGTGAAGCCAACAGACGTGAGATTTGAAGAACAAAGATTTCAACAGCTGCAAAAGTAAAAAAAGATAAACAATAAACTTCTCAAAACCCATGCTTTCATTTTTCCATAAGTCATTTTCTGAAGAATAATTAGATCGACCTTAAAAATAAACCTCTGAAAAACAGACTTGAGAGTTGATAAAATATGGGCGTCCTTTTGTGTTTTATTGGAGCAGTGTCTCGGCGGTGGAACAAGTCTGTGGTTGGATGCAGTTAGTCAACTTCAGTCTGATTAAAAATTCATAAATCGGCCAATTTGAAAAGCCATTGAAAGTTGACAGTGACTTTTTTCCAGTGTACAGGACGCTAACTCTTTTTTCAGAAAATGAAGGATTAGCTTCACAAAGTTTACTAAAAATGGTTGTTTGGATGATTTACCAGAAAATCATACTCAGGAGAACTCTTTGAGTTTGCTCTGATCTGTTTAAATTTCCAAAATAATTTCAACTAAAACAGACTGTACCCATTTGTTTTTCTTCTAGTTTTGCTAAAACTTAAGAATGGCCTCCACTGTTTATTATGAGGGATTAATCGATGAGAGTTTTCAGTCGTTCTGACGCTGAACTCAGAGCTAAACGTTTACAGTCAGCTCTAAACTCCAGTTTGTTGGAATAATTATAATAATAAATTCATTTAAATTGTGCTTTTCTCCCAAAGGAACGAAGGACTCAATGCGCTTACAGGTCATCTCTTTTTCATTCACTCCACAGTCACACACTGGTGGTGGTAAACTCCGTCTGTACCACTGCTGCCCTGGGGCCGACTGACGGCCTCTGAGCAACACTGAACATATTCACTCATTTACCCCAGTCACTGGAGGCTAGGCCCGAGGACACAACAACAGGATGAACTGTGGGAAGGGATTTGAACTGCCAACATTCCGGTTATAGGCCGACACCACTCTACCACTGAGCCACTGCGGCCGTGTTACTGTTTGGTCCAGGCCGGGACAGAAAGGTTTACAACCCAGACTTTAAGAGCGTTCCAGGCCGGGACAGAAAGGTTTACAACCCAGACTTTAAGAGCGTTCCAGGCCGGGACAGAAAGGTTTACAACCCAGACTTTAAGAGCGTTCCAGGCCGGGACATAAAGGTTTACAACACAGACTTTAGGAGCGTTCCAGGCCGGGACAGAAAGGTTTACAACCCAGACTTTAAGAGCGTTCCAGGCCGGGACATAAAGGTTTACAACACAGACTTTAGGAGCGTTCCAGGCCGGGACAGAAAGGTTTACAACACAGACTTTAGGAGCGTTCCAGGCCGGGACAGAAAGGTTTACAACACAGACTTTAAGAGCGTTCCAGGCCGGGACAGAAAGGTTTACAACCCAGACTTTAAGAGCGTTCCAGGCCGGGACAGAAAGGTTTACAACACAGACTTTAAGAGCGTTCCAGGCCGGGACAGAAAGGTTTACAACACAGACTTTAAGAGCGTTCCAGGCCGGGACAGAAAGGTTTACAACCCAGACTTTAAGAGCGTTCCAGGCCGGGACAGAAAGGTTTACAACCCAGACTTTAAGAGCGTTCCAGGCCGGGACAGAAAGAATTACAACACAGACTTTAAGAGCGTTCCAGGCCGGGACAGAAAGGTTTACAACACAGACTTTAGGAGCATTCCAGGCCGGGACAGAAAGGTTTACAACACAGACTTTAGGAGCGTTCCAGGCCGGGACAGAAAGGTTTATAACACAGACTTTAGGAGCGTTCCAGGCCGGGACAGAAAGGTTTACAACACAGACTTTAGGAGCGTTCCAGGCCGGGACAGAAAGGTTTATAACACAGACTTTAGGAGCGTTCCAGGCCGGGACAGAAAGGTTTACAACCCAGACTTTAAGAGCGTTCCAGGCCGGGACAGAAAGGTTTACAACACAGACTTTAGGAGCGTTCCAGGCCGGGACAGAAAGGTTTATAACACAGACTTTAAGAGCGTTCCAGGCCGGGACAGAAAGGTTTACAACACAGACTTTAGGAGCGCCAGGCCGGGACAGAAAGGTTTACAACACAGACTTTAGGAGCGTTCCAGGCCGGGACAGAAAGGTTTACAACACAGACTTTAGGAGCGTTCCAGGCCGGGACAGAAAGGTTTACAACCCAGACTTTAAGAGCGTTCCAGGCCGGGACAGAAAGGTTTACAACACAGACTTTAAGAGCGTTCCAGGCCGGGACAGAAAGGTTTACAACCCAGACTTTAGGAGCGTTCCAGGCCGGGACAGAAAGGTTTACAACACAGACTTTAGGAGCGTTCCAGGCCGGGACAGAAAGGTTTACAACACAGACTTTAGGAGCGTTCCAGGCCGGGACAAAAAGGTTTACAACACAGACTTTAAGAGCGTTCCAGGCCGGGACAGAAAGGTTTACAACCCAGACTTTAGGAGCGTTCCAGGCCGGGACAGAAAGGTTTACAACCCAGACTTTAGGAGCGTTCCAGGCCGGGACAGAAAGGTTTATAACACAGACTTTAGGAGCGTTGCAGGCCGGGACAGAAAGGTTTACAACACAGACTTTAGGAGCGTTCTAGGCCGGGACAGAAAGGTTTACAACCCAGACTTTAAGAGCGTTCCAGGCCGGGACAGAAAGAATTACAACCCAGACTTTAGGAGCGTTCCAGGCCGGGACAGAAAGGTTTACAACACAGACTTTAGGAGCGTTCCAGGCCGGGACAGAAAGGTTTACAACCCAGACTTTAGGAGCGTTCCTGGCCGGGACAGAAAGGTTTACAACCCAGACTTTAGGAGCGTTCTAGGCCGGGACAGAAAGGTTTACAACACAGACTTTAGGAGCGTTCCAGGCCGGGACAGAAAGGTTTACAACACAGACTTTAAGAGCGTTCCAGGCCGGGACAGAAAGGTTTACAACCCAGACTTTAAGAGCGTTCCAGGCCGGGACAGAAAGGTTTACAACACAGACTTTAGGAGAGTTCCTGGCCGGGACAGAAAGGTTTACAACACAGACTTTAGGAGCGTTCCAGGCCGGGACAGAAAGGTTTACAACACAGACTTTAGGAGCGTTCCAGGCCGGGACAGAAAGGTTTACAAGCCAGACTTTAGGAGCGTTCCAGGCCGGGACAGAAAGGTTTATAACACAGACTTTAGGAGCGTTCCAGGCCGGGACAGAAAGGTTTACAACACAGACTTTAGGAGCGTTCTAGGCCGGGACAGAAAGGTTTACAACCCAGACTTTAAGAGCGTTCCAGGCCGGGACAGAAAGAATTACAACCCAGACTTTAGGAGCGTTCCAGGCCGGGACAGAAAGGTTTACAACCCAGACTTTAGGAGCGTTCCTGGCCGGGACAGAAAGGTTTACAACCTAGACTTTAAGAGCGTTCCAGGCCGGGACAGAAACGTTTACAACACAGACTTTAGGAGCGTTCCAGGCCGGGACAGAAAGGTTTACAACACAGACTTTAAGAGCGTTCCAGGCCGGGACAGAAAGGTTTACAACCCAGACTTTAAGAGCGTTCCAGGCCGGGACAGAAAGGTTTACAACCCAGACTTTAGGAGAGTTCCTGGCCGGGACAGAAAGGTTTACAACACAGACTTTAGGAGCGTTCCAGGCCAGGACAGAAAGGTTTACAACCCAGACTTTAAGAGCGTTCCAGGCCGGGACAGAAAGGTTTACAACCCAGACTTTAGGAGCGTTCCTGGCCGGGACAGAAAGAATTACAACACAGACTTTAGGAGCGTTCCTGGCCGGGACAGAAAGAATTACAACCCAGACTTTAAGAGCGTTCCAGGCCGGGACAGAAAGGTTTACAACACAGACTTTAGGAGCGTTCCTGGCCGGGACAGAAAGGTTTACAACACAGACTTTAGGAGCGTTCCAGGCCAGGACAGAAAGGTTTACAACCCAGACTTTAAGAGCGTTCCAGGCCGGGACAGAAAGGTTTACAACCCAGACTTTAGGAGCGTTCCTGGCCGGGACAGAAAGAATTACAACACAGACTTTAGGAGCGTTCCAGGCCGAGACAGAAAGGTTTACAACACAGACTTTAAGAGCGTTCCAGGCCGGGACAGAAAGGTTTACAACACAGACTTTAAGAGCGTTCCAGGCCGGGACAGAAAGGTTTATAACACAGACTTTAGGAGCGTTGCAGGCCGGGACAGAAAGGTTTACAACACAGACTTTAGGAGCGTTCCAGGCCGGGACAGAAAGGTTTACAACACAGACTTTAGGAGCGTTCCAGGCCGGGACAGAAAGGTTTATAACACAGACTTTAAGAGCGTTCCAGGCCGGGACAGAAAGGTTTACAACCCAGACTTTAGGAGCGTTCCAGGCCGGGACAGAAAGGTTTACAACCCAGACTTTAAGAGCGTTCCAGGCCGGGACAGAAAGGTTTACAACCCAGACTTTAGGAGCGTTCCTGGCCGGGACAGAAAGAATTACAACACAGACTTTACGAGCGTTCCAGGCCGGGACAGAAAGGTTTATAACACAGACTTTAGGAGCGTTGCAGGCCGGGACAGAAAGGTTTACAACACAGACTTTAGGAGCGTTCCAGGCCGGGACAGAAAGGTTTACAACACAGACTTTAGGAGCGTTCCAGGCCGGGACAGAAAGGTTTATAACACAGACTTTAAGAGCGTTCCAGGCCGGGACAGAAAGGTTTACAACACAGACTTTAGGAGCGTTCCAGGCCGGGACAGAAAGGTTTACAACACAGACTTTAGGAGCGTTCCAGGCCGGGACAGAAAGGTTTACAACCCAGACTTTAGGAGCGTTCCTGGCCGGGACAGAAAGGTTTACAACCCAGACTTTAAGAGCGTTCCAGGCCGGGACAGAAAGTTTTACAACACAGACTTTAAGAGCGTTCCAGGCCGGGACAGAAAGGTTTACAACACAGACTTTAAGAGCGTTCCAGGCCGGGACAGAAAGGTTTACAACACAGACTTTAGGAGCGTTCCAGGCCGGGACAGAAAGGTTTACAACCCAGACTTTAAGAGCGTTCCAGGCCGGGACAGAAAGGTTTACAACACAGACTTAAGGAGCGTTCTAGGCCGGGACAGAAAGGTTTACAACCCAGACTTTAGGAGAGTTCCTGGCCGGGACAGAAAGGTTTACAACACAGACTTTAGGAGCGTTCCAGGCCGGGACAGAAAGGTTTACAACACAGACTTTAGGAGTGTTCTAGGCCGGGACAGAAAGGTTTACAACACAGACTTTAGGAGCGTTCCAGGCCGGGACAGAAAGGTTTACAACACAGACTTTAGGAGCGTTCCAGGCCGGGACAGAAAGGTTTACAACACAGACTTTAGGAGCGTTCCAGGCCGGGACAGAAAGGTTTACAACACAGACTTTAGGAGCGTTCCAGGCCGGGACAGAAAGGTTTACAACCCAGACTTTAGGAGCGTTCCAGGCCGGGACAGAAAGGTTTACAACACAGAATTTAAGAGAGTTGCAGGCCGGGACAGAAAGGTTTACAACCCAGACTTTAAGAGCGTTCCAGGCCGGGACAGAAAGGTTTACAACACAGACTTTAGAAGCGTTCTAGGCCGGGACAGAAAGGTTTACAACACAGACTTTAGGAGCGTTCCAGGCCGGGACAGAAAGGTTTACAACACAGACTTTAGGAGCGTTCCAGGCCGGGACAGAAAGGTTTACAACACAGACTTTAGGAGCGTTCTAGGCCGGGACAGAAAGGTTTACAACACAGACTTTAAGAGCGTTCCAGGCCGGGACAGAAAGGTTTACAACCCAGACTTTAAGAGCGTTCCAGGCCGGGACCGAAAGGTTTACAACACAGACTTTAAGAGCGTTCCTGGCCGGGACAGAAAGGTTTACAACACAGACTTTAAGAGCGTTCCAGGCCGGGACAGAAAGGTTTACAACACAGACTTTAGGAGCGTTCCAGGCCGGGACAGAAAGGTTTACAACACAGACTTTAAGAGCGTTCCAGGCCGGGACAGAAAGGTTTACAACCCAGACTTTAGGAGCGTTCCAGGCCGGGACAGAAAGGTTTACAACACAGACTTTAGGAGCGTTCCAGGCCGGGACAGAAAGGTTTACAACCCAGACTTTAGGAGCGTTCCAGGCCGGGACAGAAAGGTTTACAACACAGACTTTAGGAGCGTTCCAGGCCGGGACAGAAAGGTTTACAACACAGACTTTAGGAGCGTTCCAGGCCGGGACAGAAAGGTTTACAACACAGACTTTAGGAGCGTTCCAGGCCGGGACAGAAAGGTTTACAACACAGACTTTAAGAGCGTTCCAGGCCGGGACAGAAAGGTTTACAACCCAGACTTTAGGAGCGTTCCAGGCCGGGACAGAAAGGTTTACAACACAGACTTTAGGAGCGTTCCAGGCCGGGACAGAAAGGTTTACAACCCAGACTTTAGGAGCGTTCCAGGCCGGGACAGAAAGGTTTACAACACAGACTTTAGGAGCGTTCCAGGCCAGGACAGAAAGGTTTATAACACAGACTTTAGGAGCGTTCTAGGCCGGGACAGAAAGGTTTACAACCCAGACTTTAGGAGCGTTCCAGGCCGGGACAGAAAGGTTTACAACACAGACTTTAGGAGCGTTCCAGGCCGGGACAGAAAGGTTTACAACCCAGACTTTAGGAGCGTTCCAGGCCGGGACAGAAAGGTTTACAACACAGACTTTAGGAGCGTTCCAGGCCAGGACAGAAAGGTTTACAACCCAGACTTTAGGAGCGTTCCAGGCCGGGACAGAAAGGTTTACAACACAGACTTTAGGAGCGTTCCAGGCCGGGACAGAAAGGTTTACAACCCAGACTTTAAGAGCGTTCCAGGCCGGGACAGAAAGGTTTACAACACAGACTTTAGGAGCGTTCCAGGCCGGGACAGAAAGGTTTATAACACAGACTTTAAGAGCGTTCCAGGCCGGGACAGAAAGGTTTATAACACAGACTTTAGGAGCGTTCTAGGCCGGGACAGAAAGGTTTACAACACAGACTTTAGGAGCGTTCCAGGCCGGGACAGAAAGGTTTACAACACAGACTTTAGGAGCGTTCCAGGCCGGGACAGAAAGGTTTACAACCCAGACTTTAGGAGCGTTCCAGGCCGGGACAGAAAGGTTTACAACACAGACTTTAGGAGCGTTCCAGGCCGGGACAGAAAGGTTTACAACACAGACTTTAGGAGCGTTCCAGGCCGGGACAGAAAGGTTTGCCGAATGTCGTGCACTGTAAAAAAACAAGAGGACTAGGTCACAGCAGAGAGTGAACTGTCTCCTACAGATATATTAAAAACTATGGAAGACTCTGTTTCTGTTGCTGCTCATGATCAAAGTCACTCAGACAAACCTGAGCAGAACAGAATCGTAAATGTGGCAAAAACGTGAACTGGTTTCCCTTTGTCCTTGTGTTGGATTAAATCTGTCGGGTGGCTTTGTTTGGGCCTGTTTTCTGGTCGTGTCGCAGTAAAGCTCTCGCTGCAGCTGAGACTTTGGCCCCACAGATGGAGCGACACAGAGAAACTGTTAAAGTCACACTGCATCATGTGACAACACTCCAACAGACCCAGAAACACATTATACTCCAAATGTAATTAGCAGTAAAGGTTAACGTCAGAGGAAATTAAATGGTGTAAACCTGTCCCTATAGAGCCGACAAACTCTGGGATAAATGCTGAGGCCGAGAGAAGGGGCCACAGGGTCCGCTGTGACAGAAAAACAAGGTTATTAGACCAGATTATATACTTTATTATCTTTGTACAACAGAATATCCTGTCAGATAATGGACTTGTACAAAAAAATAAGATAAAAAACAGTTTTAACGATAGAGCTTCATCTGTGGCTGGGTTCCTTGATCAGTTTGGTGTTTCTCAGAGAACAGCAGTTATGTGAAGGTGACAGGTGTTTATGCAGATATTACAGACTCATCACAGAGTATCTGGGGAAGGTGCAATGCATCGTGGGTAAGAATCTAAGCCACATTATCAGTGAGGAATATCCAGAGGTTCCTTTGCTGAAGAAGACAAGAAAGGATGCATTGAAGCTACCTTCCTTTCTTTTTTCTTTTTCTGTACAGTGCACATTACACAGAGGACCTGCAGCATAAACTCCTTTAACCTAAACACCTGGTCCTGGAGACACTCATATATATATAAATCCAACTACCTGTGGGACTGAAGGTGTGAACAAACCCCCTGTTTTCACCTGGACCTGGTCCGTAACTGTACTTTCAGTTTTAGAACAATAATCAGCGTCTGTCAGCTCCGTGTTAGCTCGGTCCTTTTCGGTAAAACCCCTGACTCATGACATGTGCCGACACAGAAGCTGTCAGAGCAGAGCCGGGGGAATAACCCTGATTACGTCTGAGGACGCCTCTGTCTGTTTCTAACACTTACAGTAATAATCCTGTCTCTGTGTAAACGTCAGAAACTCCTCATCTCCAGCTCATTCATGGATCTAACGTTTACATGTGCTCGTATTATACTTCAGACACTACAGCTCTGAGTTTACTCCCTTCATAAATCAAGGATGTTTTATTAGAGCCATAACAAATGCATCATAAACTACTGCTTTACTCGTCTCCTCTTTTTTATTCTGTTTCCATAAACTGCTTTAGCTTTTCTATCTCCAGGACTCAGGTTTCTTTCTGTGAGTGTGGAACTGCTCCTGCTTCATGGTTTAGTTGGTGTTTGCTCCAAGATTAGACCAGGACTTCACTCTGGCTTCAGCTCATGTTTATTTCTGGTTAAGACCTCATTTTAGTCACAGTTTAGTCTTTGGCTGATGTTGCATTCACGAGGAGTATCTGAATTAGGAAGTTGTTCTTCCCTCTTTGTTGGTTCGGAGAGTCCTGGCAGAGCACTGGCCTGTGTTTTTATTCTATTTTATTTATGATTGTTAAATAAATGTCACTTTGACCAGTTCTAAAGACTTGGATGAGCTGTAATCGCTTTAGCACAGCCCTTAACCGGTTTTAAATGCATTTAACCTGGGTTAAAAGTGGTTGAACCCAGATTTGGAGAAGATTTGAGCGGTTAAACTCAGACCATTTAACTTGGACTTTAACAGGTTTTAAGTGAATTTAAATATATGTAAAATAGCTTTAATGTTATTATAATGAATAGAAGCTTACCTCCATCTCCAGGTGAAAGGCCTCGGGGGGTGTTGTTGGTATTTTCTTTGTGGAAGGTGTTAATTATCATAAAATCCTGATCATCAAAATCAATAAATCAGCACTGACTCTAACTTTATGATCCCCTTAATCCCCGCTCGCCTCACGATTAATTTCTTATTTATGAGTTATGTGTCTCTGAAAGCGTCTGGTTCAGTGGCTGTTTTTCCTCAGAGACTCGGAGTGTCTCAGATTTGTTTGTTACACAGCTTCTTTCATTCATTTCGTTTGTTCTCACTCGTCTCCTCACAGACCTCACACCCTCGGCCCCTCCTCAAACCCCTCCCAGAGCCGGGTGTTATTCTGCCGCCGCGGGGTGTTTTCAAACCACAACGTGACAAAAACTTAGTGTAAATGCGGTTGTTTTTGTTGTTGTTGTTGAGGGATCCACAGGAAACAGGTCACGGGCCTCGCCTCAGACTCACAGCTTCAGTAATGATTTATACAGACACCGTTTCAGCAAACAAACATGAACAAGACAGACTTTCAGACAAAACCAGAGAAAACCCCTCCAGGTCCCAAAGAAAGAGCTTAAAACCAGGACCAGACTACCATGGCTCCAACATTTGAAAGTTTTAAGTCTCTTCTTCTGTGCCATTTAAACCAAGACCTAAACCAGGACTAAATCCAGGACGTTTAGTCCTGGATCCTAAATCCAGGACTAAACCAAGACTAAAAAGTAGGTCTAATCCAGGAGCGAGGACAAAAAAAACAGAACCTGCCCTTTGTCCTGAACTCTGAACTTTTTCTTCTTTGTTTAAGTTGCTAGCACCAGCCTCGTCGTCAGCTCCGAGTGTGGGTCTGTGGAGGCGACAGTCGAGGTGATTAAATAAAGACTGTTTGGTAATTTATGCAGAAGTGTTGTGTGAAACATATGTCAGTGTCTCTGGAGCCTTTTGTTCATCTTTGACTTTAAAAATAACACCTCCAGCACACGCTACACGCCGCTCGACGAGACACACTTCGACAAACACGTCTCATTAAAGACGATCGAACTCATGTGAGTCAATGGGACAAAGAGAACATGACCCGAATACAACATGTCATATTCATTCTGTCAGAGTTTATTTTATCATGACGTCTTTCAGAAACACTTTACAAACATACACTCATCTAAAGGATTATTAGGAACACCTGTTCAAGTCCTCATTAAAGCAAGAATCTAATCAACCAATCACAGGTCAGCTGCTTCAGTGCATTTAGGGGCGTGGTCCTGGTCAAGACAACCTCCTGAACTCATAACTGAAGGTCAGAACGGGAAAGAAAGGTGATTTAAGACATTCTGAGCGTGGCATGGTTGTTGGTCTGAGTATTTCACAATCTGCTCAGTTACTGGGATTTTCACCCACAACCATTTCTTTTACAAAGAATGGTGTGAAAAGGGAAAACCTCCAGTGTGCAGCAGTCCTGTGGGAGAACATGCCTTGTTGATGCCAGAGGTCAGAGGAGAATGAGCGACTGATTCAAGCTGATAGAAGAGGTCTGCAGCAAAGCCTTTGTGAAGCCTCAACACGTACAACCTTGAGGCGGATGGGCTTCAACAGCAGAAGACCCCCCCAGGTACCACTCATCCCCTCTACAAACAGGAAAAAGAGGCTATTATTTGCACGAGCTCACCAAAACTGGACAGTTGAAGACTGGAAACATGTCCCCTGGTCTGATGAGTCTGATTTCTGTGAGACATTCAGACGGTAGAGTCAGAGTTTGGCGTAAACAGAACGAGAACATGGATCCATCATGCCTTGTTATATTATATTATACGGTACATATTTTAGCATTAGTATAGTTTAAGTGTAAGAAGGGTAAGAAATTATAAAAAGTGTACATGCATTAATGAAAACTATACAATCTTAACTTCAGATAAAAGAAGGATAACTCAAAACAGACTTGCTTAATCCTGATGGAGCGCCCCCTATTGACCAGCCGCCACTGGCAACATCCTTCTTCCTTCAAACAAAACAACGATGCTCAGCAAAAGTGAAAGTAATAGTTCCAGTGCTCACAAACTCCTGCACTGGTTCTGTCCTCAACCAAGTCCTCACAAAAGCAGTGCATTTACAGAGGTCAGTACTTGTTCCGATGGTGCTCAAAGTCGTGCACTACGTTACAGATAAAGATTTAACTTCTATTAATTCAACTGTTCACATGTCAGTTCAGGACCGCTTCAACACAAATGCTTCAGGAAAATGAAAAGTGTTCAAAATGAAAAATGTTCAAGACAACACACGGTTTTAATGAGACACTGGTGACATTTTACAACAAAGACTAAAGCAGGAACAGCTTTGTTTGTGATAAACTTAAGGAAACATATTTAAATCTGTTGTCATGTGTTTTAGATTAGAAGATAAATATTATTCTCGTAGTTAAAGTGAAAAACGAAGCCGCTGGCGTAAATATGTGCTGTGTTTGTTTGTCGCTAAGTGTTTCTCAGCAGGAAACGGAGCGTGCTCAGTGGGCTCCTTCCACAACAGCCCTAAATCACATCCATAAATCATAAAGACCTGTTTACACTGGGTTTATTAAAACTATAGGGGGTTATGAAGCATGTGAGTGTCATGTTTTGAGAATAAACAGTGAGAAAAGTGACAGAGGCTCAGCTGGAGGCAAACAACGTAAGACACATGGATTTATCAAAACAGAGGAAACGTTCTTTTATAGCAGCTTTTATTAATGAAGAGCAAATGAAACGACTTTTTTCCTCTCGACTTGACTTTGTTTAAAGAGCTGCTATAAGAAGTGAATATAAAGGAAGTCTAACATTATCTTAAAGGAAATGCATCATTATAACGCTTTGTTGACTCTGTGGAAGCGTCTGGATCCGGTCGAGGAGGTGTGGCTCTTGATAAACTGTAAAGATGGCCTCCTCGGTGAAAATAATGACGGAACAGCTGTGTTCTGTGTCTAACAGAGGAATTATGATAGTATATTGTTGGTATTAGATGTACAAATCCAAACCGAGGCTTCTTCAAAAAACAGCAGCTACAGCAGACTCTCTGCGCCGCGGAGCTCTTCAGAACAAAGAAGATGGCAAAGAAGAGGAAAAGTTTGTTTTAAGTGACCTGAACATGTTGAAAACCGAAACAACTGGAAGCTCCAATAACGTTTCTTCAGAAAAAGGATGTTTTTGCAGCACTCCAAACTGGATTTGGAAAAGGTTGAATATAAGTTGTCGTCTGCTTTGTGTGATTGGTTCAGTCGACAGCTGTTTGTCACGACAGCAGGTTCTTTAAATGAACACCTGGAGGTGATCAGTTCTGTCCAATCAGCTCCATGTTCACGTTCGTGTTGGACACAACGAGCCTAAGGCCAGGGTTCACACATGAATACTTTGCTTGGAGCAGTTTAAGATGGATTTGTTTGGGTTTGTAAACTCTCAAATCTCACAACAATCCATCATTTAAGAAGTCTTTTGAAAGTTAAAATCCGATTAACATTAAAAATCATTTGTGGAAACAGACCCTTTTATGAAGTGAACGATAAAGAGATGCACAAAGACGGATCAAAGACTTTATACGGTCATCTCCTTAAGCTTCTGAACCTGGAGTCAAAGAGGAAATCACACACAACTCCTCAGTTCACAGAAATCCAGTTCATTTTTCTATTTGTAAGGTTTTGATATTAACCTCTGTGGTGCCGTGTCCGACTCGGGACGGGTCTGATCAGATGTTTTTGAGGAGAAACAGTGGAGCTGTGGGTGTCTCCTGCAGACAACAGAGCGTCCTCCACATGACTGACAGCTGAGACTGGAGGTGGGCGGGCTTTGAGACTATTACATCACTGGCCTCTGAACCAATAGGATTATCTCCTCCTCCTCCCAGCGTTAGTGACTTCACCTGTTCGTGTGAGACTCAGGTGATTCTCTGGCTCCTCTCGGTGGCCGCTCGGTTTCCTGCAAACTCTACGTTTAACAAAACACAGACAGGATTCTCACACCTTCGTCAAACAGGACCAAAATAAAACTCTAATGAAGGCCTAACATAAACCTCAGTGAAATAATGAAATCCAAATGTAATGCTTTTGTTTTGGTCACAATGAAACTCTGGGTGTTTCTCGTTTACACTTTGCTTGGTCCTGCTTTAATCAGTCTTAATCTGGTCTGGTTTTGTCCTAGTCCTACTTTAGGTTTAGTTCTGGTTTTGTTCGACTCAGATCTGATTAGACTTTGTTTAGACTTTGTCTTGGTTTAATGCAGTTTTGATTTTGCCCAGGTTTAATTCAAGGTTTAGTCCTTTTTTCCGTTGGTCATAAATGTCTGTGAAGGTTCTCAGTCATCCAGGTCATCTTGAAGAGGGAGGGGCTTGACCTGAAACCAAAGCTGATGGGCCAGGCTGTTCTGGTCTCATAGTCGTTAGCTCTGAAAGGACAGTGTGAGTCCTGATGTGGGAGTCGTCAAAAGCTCAGCAGAATCAAGTGATAAAACCTGAGATTATTTTATCTTGTACTTTTTTTTTAGATCTTAATATATAGTCCAATCACAGCTCGCTCTCCATCAAGGGAGAGGTTCAGGAGCTAAAAACTGTGGGAAATGTGAGAATATAGTTGTTTAAAAAAGTGTATAAGTGTGTTTTCTTGACCACGGCAGAAACCCAGCCAGCACCAAGTCGACAGCGATGTCAACGAGGAAGTAACAGCTGCCGATTAAACAGAGAACGTCTCAAGTCATTTTCGTTTAGTTCGAGAAACAGCTCAAAAAAGAATCACACAGAACAACAGTCGCCCCAAAGGGCTTTACAGAAATACATAGAAAATAAACACCTATAAAAAAACAGCACCTCCTGTCCTTAGATACAGAGCCCAGAAGAGAACATGTGAGAAAAATAATAACACAAGACCTTGTGTTTCTTAAGGTTCTGTCTAAATATCTCTTTGTTCAACCCCAACATAAAGTAAAGCTTTATCTCAGAGACTCTGTCCATAGTTTCTTCAAAGCCTTCCTCGTCGGCATCACGTTCCTTTAGACTTTGGAGGCCGTGGGGACAGTGCCAATAATACGTCACCTCAAATTAAAAAATCCTCTCTGGCCTTGCATCAGGTAAAAAAGAACTCGTAGCTTCAAGTTAATATCCAGGTTTTCTGTCATTCAAGGAACCCAAGGCCTTGTATTAGTGTATTTTTCTCACATGTTCCCTCCGGGCCTCCGTACTTAGACCCTTATCCAGAAAAGGGTAGAGCCACAAGAGAAAGAGATCAAAGAGAAACATGGATAAATATTGGCAATGCATTTACATTTGTTTGATGGATATTTACAGGATTGTGACAGTTTTGAACTTCAGAGTGCAGATTTAAGCATCTACCAGGGCTTCACTCGACAGCTTTGTGCTTTTATTTGTTCTCAACACGAGCAGCGTTTGAATAAATCTACAGAGGATGACAAACACTGTGCCTCTGTTCCTGCGTTCTGATTGGCTGTTGGGATCTGTCCTGAGGATATCTTTGGTGTTTCTAGAGTCGGCCGGGTGCTGCAGGAGGACGTGGGTTCAAAGTGCAGCTGGTGTTTTAAATTAGTTTTGGGTTTTTCGGTCGTGGTTTCAAACTGGTTTAAGACTGGTTTTAGGCCTGGTAAAGTCTTAGTCTGGTCCCGTTTTAAACCTGGTTTTACCTGGATTTTGGTCTGTTTAATACACTTTTAACTCCACTTAGTTTCTTTACAGTTTACAATATTTTTTCTTTAGAAGACAAACCCACCTGAGTCATTCTGATCCTTTAAATGGTCCATAAATTAAAAGGTATTTGATTCTAATAACCCAGATCTCAGCTGCTGCGACTGAGCGCGCTCTAATCACGTCTCGTTGATAAAATCTAGACGAAAAGTCCCTAAAACGTGTGAGACGTGCGCCGCGGTAATTGGACCAGAGGCAGATGAGAGCAGACCCAATTAAAGTGAAACTGCGAGCCGTGGAGCCAACATGGACGCCACAATTATCGGTGCTCGTCCAGACCTGACTCCTGACCCCGGGGCCCATCGTCACGGCAACGGCTCCGACTCGTTCAGTTCAAACCCGGTTCACGGCTGATCAGACGTGACCTGCGTCGCCTTCGAAGATTACAGACATTGTTTTCAAAAAGACAGACTTGGTTTGGTGCAATCTGTCTTTTACCTGCAGGTGTGTGTTGAACTGTCACCAACATGAATAAATACACTTTAGGTTTGACTCTGTTCTTTCTGACTTGTGTGGATAATCCGACGCTGAAGCTATGGAGATTAACGTCATCAGGATGAGACCTGCACTGAGAGGGTTGAACGAGAACAGTGTTTCACAAACTTTAGTTTCAAGGAGCCTTATTTCTAAAGACCTTAAAATCAGCTTTTTTATCAAGTTTTTAGTTTGGTTTATTTGGTTTGAAAAGGTCTGGTTTGTTAAATATTTTAAGCCTCAATTTGATTACAACATTCATTTCTGTTTAATGCATTTTCACTTAACGCTTACTACAACCTTTTTTTTTTTTTCTTTACTTATGGCGACCCATTTAAAATCTTTGGAAACCCACAAACGGGTCCTGACCCAGTGTTTGGGAACCACACGTATAAATGTGGTGGACACTCAGCCGAGTCGATGTATTTGCAGAGTTTGCAGTTACTGGCATTCATTTACAAGCCACCAGGTTTTTTCACTGGCCAAGTTTGTTTTTGAAGTTATGTTGTATAAAACAAACCAGAGAAGGTAGGATTTCAGCTTTAAAATAGAAACACACAGATTTAAATAATGGGCTCAAGTCTTTATTTATTCATATTTTCATGATCATATTTGAAACAACCCTGCTTAACCTTTAGCCAGCAGAGGGCGCACATCCTTCGCCATGTTTGTTTATCAGAAGAGACGTTTAAGACGAAAAGTTTCTGAGAAAGTCCAAACAGGACTCTGTAGGCTCCAGAGTATCGGCCGGTTTTCTTTATTATTCAGGTCATGTGGAGGAGCCTCACTAATCTCTGGAGATGAGTCCTGGTCCCGGGACAGGACAGTTACAGGAGGTCTGTGTCCAGCAGAGGACCCATCCTGTACGCGAAGGTCTGCAACGACGCCTGCGCAGACGCCAGCAATGATTCTCCTTCTTCACTTCTGCTGACAAACCCGTGATGGTTCCTGCTCCGTCCACTCGGATCCAGCTCTTCAGTGTTTTAAGTATCTGCAGGCATCACTGGTATCTTAATATAGAGCATATAAACAAAGACCCTAGTTTATGACCCATTATATGAGGGTGAGGGGGATCTTATTGTAATGAGTAGGCTTAGACCAAATAAAATGGTCACTGTGTAGATTTATTAAATCAACTACAAGAGGGTAACTTATTTATTTCTTCTGTAATCCAGAGGTCATCGTCAGGAGGAAGACACGATCTTCAGTAATCGAACTAATGTTTTTTTAGAGGCTGTAGCTTCACTGTATTTACATAAATAATACAAAGCTCGTCGTCACACCTCACTAATGTAAAGGTTCTCAGTGCTTAAATAAAAACTGCAGGTCGCTCCGTGTCAGGACAGTTTCTGTTCCATCAGATCGGTTCACACTGCTCTCGCTTCTACACATCCACACACATCGTCAGGGTTTTCATGTCAAGCCCTGAGACAAAGATCACAAAAATATTTTTAATCAGGTCTGTACGTTAAAGCTGTATTGAAGGATTCATGCTCAATCAGCCTCGGTTTAGAAGAGTAGAAGCTTAAACAGTAATGATATCTCATGTAAATAATCCCACTTGAAGATGAGCCACATCAGAAGGTACTGCCATCATTTCTGAAACATTAATGTGGACGGCTGCTGTTTCTCACTGTTTCCATTTGACAGCGCTGTTTGAAAAGCCATTAGTGTGAACGGGGACAGAGACAGGAGGCTGCGGTAATTGGTCGTTAAGACGTCAATCAAACACGGAGGGCTATTGAAAAGCCGCGAGGGGTAAGGAAGCGCGTCGTCACGGCAACGCGCCGGTAATTGGACGTTTTGTTGTCGATCAAAAAAAAAAGCGAGACACAGGAAAAAGGTGAAGAACAAACCCAGCACTGTTTGTAAAGCGACGAGCAATTACTGCTTTCAAAGAAAATACAACAGAGCAGACTAAATACTGGGTTTAAAACTGGTTTAGACCTGGTTTAGACCTGTTTAGACCTGTTTAGGCCTGATTAGACCTGTTTAGACCTGGTTTAGACCTGTTTAAACCTGGTTTAGTCCTGGTTTAGACCTGGTTTAGACCTGTTTAAACCTGGTTTAGTCCTGGTTTAGACCTGATTAGACCTGTTTAGACCTCTTTAGACCTGGTTTAGTGCTGGTTTAGACCTGTTAAGACCTGTTTAGACCTGGTTTAGACCTGCTTTAAACCTGTTTAGACCTGTTTAGACCTGGTTTAGACCTGTTTAGACCTGGTTTAGTCCTGGTTTAGACCTGATTAAACCTGTTTAGACCTGGTTAAGACCTGTTTAGACCTGGTTTAGTCCTGGTTTAGACCTGATTAAACCTGTTTAGACCTCTTTAGACCTGGTTTAGTGCTGGTTTAGACCTGTTTTGACCTGTTTAGACCTGTTTAGACCTGCTTTAGACCTGTTTAGACCAGTTTAGACCTGGTTTAGACCTGCTTAGACCAGTTTAGTCCTGGTTTAGACCTGATTAGACCTGTTTAGACCTATTTAGTCCTGGTTTATTCCTGGTTTAGACCTGTTTAGACCTGGTTTAGACCTGGTTTAGACCTGGCTTAGACCAGTTTAGTCCTGGTTTAGACCTGATTAGACCTGTTTAGACCTGTTTAGACCTGGTTTAGACCTGTTTAGACCTGTTTAGAGATGTTTAGACCTGGTTTAGACCTATTTAGACCTGGTTTAGTCCTGGTTTAGACCTGTTTAGACCTGTTTAGACCTGGTTTAGACCTGGTTTAGACCTGGTTTAGACCTGGTTTAGACCTGTTTAGACCTGTTTAGACATGGTTTAGTCCTGGTTTAGTCCTGGTTTAGACCTGTTTAGACCTGGTTTAGACCTGGGTTAGACCTGTTTAGACCTGTTTAGACCAGTTTAGACCTGTTTAGACCTGTTTAGACCTGGTTTAGACCTGTTTAGACCTGTTTAGACATGGTTTAGTCCTGGTTTAGTCCTGGTTTAGACCTGTTTAGACCTGGTTTAGACCTGGGTTAGAGCTGTTTAGACCTGGTTAGACCTGGTTTAGACCACATAGGCATTAAGAACTCAGTTTTATGCAGTGTTTGTTTGGTTTGGTAACTTTACAGTTTTTAAAAGTAAACTTTCCCTGAGGCTGTGCTTTTACAGAGGCTCATTTTACAGTTGAACTGGAGAAATACATTAATCCGACAGAAGCAGGCCCTTTAGAGACATGTTATTATTAATATAGAGTTAATACAGACATGTTATTATTAATATAGAGTTATTACAGACATGTTATTACTAATATAGAGTTAATACAGACATGTTATTATTAATATAGAGTTATTACAGACATGTTATTATTAATATAGAGTTATTACAGACATGTTATTACTAATATAGAGTTAATACAGACATGTTAATATTAATATAGAGTTATTACAGACATGTTATTACTAATATAGAGTTAATACAGACATGTTATTATTAATATAGAGTTATTACAGACATGTTATTATTAATATAGAGTTAATACAGACATGTTATTATCAGTATAGAGTTATTACAGACATGTTATTATCAATATAGAGTTAATACAAACATGTTATTATTAATATATAGTTATTACAGACATGTTAATACTAATATAGAGTTAATACAGACATGTTATTATTAATATAGAGTTAATACAGACATGTTATTATTAATATAGAATTAATACAGACATGTTATTATTAATATAGAGTTATTACAGACATGTTATTATTAATATAGAGTTATTACAGACATGTTATTATTAATATAGAGTTATTACAGACATGTTATTATTAATATAGAGTTATTACAGACATGTTATTATTAATATAGAGTTAATACAGACATGTTATTATTAATATAGAGTTATTACAGACATGTTATTACTAATATAGAGTTAATACAGACATGTTATTATTAATATAGAGTTATTACAGACATGTTATTATTAATATAGAGTTAATACAGACATGTTATTATCAGTATAGAGTTATCACAGACATGTTATTATCAATATAGAGTTAATACAAACATGTTATTATTAATATAGAGTTATTACAGACATGTTAATACTAATATAGAGTTAATACAGACATGTTATTATTAATATAGAGTTAATACAGACATGTTATTATTAATATAGAGTTATTACAGACATGTTATTACTAATATAGAGTTAATACAGACATGTTATTATTAATATAGAGTTAATACAGACATGTTATTATTAATATAGAGTTATTACAGACATGTTATTATTAATATAGAGTTATTACAGACATGTTATTATTAATATAGAGTTATTACAGACATGTTATTATTAATATAGAGTTATTACAGACATGTTATTATTAATATAGCGTTAATACAGACATGTTATTATTAATATAGAGTTATTACAGGCATGTTATTACTAATATAGAGTTAATACAGACATGTTATTATTAATATAGAGTTATTACAGACATGTTATTACTAATATAGAGTTAATACAGACATGTTATTATTAATATAGAGTTATTACAGACATGTTATTATTAATATAGAGTTAATACAGACATGTTATTATCAGTATAGAGTTATTACAGACATGTTATTATCAATATAGAGTTAATACAAACATGTTATTATTAATATAGAGTTATTACAGACATGTTATTATTAATATAGAGTTATTACAGACATGTTATTATTAATATAGAGTTAATACAGACATGTTATTATTAATATAGAGTTATTACAGACATGTTATTACTAATATAGAGTTAATACAGACATGTTATTATTAATATAGAGTTAATACAGACATGTTATTATTAATATAGAGTTAATACAGACATGTTATTATTAATATAGAGTTATTACAGACATGTTATTACTAATATAGAGTTAATACAGACATGTTATTATTAATATAGAGTTAATACAGACATGTTATTATTAATATAGAGTTATTACAGACATGTTATTATTAATATAGAGTTATTACAGACATGTTATTATTAATATAGAGTTATTACATACATGTTATTATTAATATAGAGTTATTACAGACATGTTATTATTAATATAGAGTTATTACAGACATGTTATTATTAATATAGAGTTATTACAGACATGTTATTATTAATATAGAGTTAATACAGACATGTTATTATTAATATAGAGTTATTACAGACATGTTATTACTAATATAGAGTTAATACAGACATGTTATTATTAATATAGAGTTATTACAGACATGTTATTATTAATATAGAGTTATTACAGACATGTTATTACTAATATAGAGTTAATACAGACATGTTATTATTAATATAGAGTTATTACAGACATGTTATTATTAATATAGAGTTATTACAGACATTTTATTATTAATATAGAGTTAATACAGACATGTTTTTATCAGTATAGAGTTATTACAGACATGTTATTATCAATATAGAGTTAATACAAACATGTTATTATTAATATAGAGTTATTACAGACATGTTAATACTAATATAGAGTTAATACAGACATGTTATTATTAATATAGAGTTATTACAGACATGTTATTATTAATATAGAGTTATTACAGACATGTTATTATTAATATAGAGTTAATACAGACATGTTATTATTAATATAGAGTTATTACAGACATGTTATTATTAATATAGAGTTATTACAGACATGTTATTATTAATATAGAGTTATTACAGACATGTTATTATTAATATAGAGTTATTACAGACATGTTATTACTAATATAGAGTTAATACAGACATGTTATTATTAATATAGAGTTATTACAGACATGTTATTATTAATATAGAGTTATTACAGACATGTTATTATTAATATAGAGTTATTACAGACATGTTATTATTAATATAGGGTTATTACAGACATGTTTTTAATCACCAGAACACGCTTTAGGAGGCTTCTGTTGTTGAGCAGAGAGAAAAATATACCTGGTCCTGATCATATTCTGAATTAGTCCTGGTTTAGTCCAAGTCCTAGTCACTTCTGTTTTAGTGCTGGGTTTTTGACTAGTTTTGATAAAGAACTGGACCCACACTTTTTTCTGATTTTTTTAGTTACAACCCGCTATTTATGAAAGCGAGCAAAGATATTTGTCAAAAATGTCTTTTATGGCCTGCAACACATCTGTCACAATAAAAGCTGTCTTTCTTCTGCCTCAAGTGTCCAATCAGACGCCATTAAAAGCCACTGATATTCAGCAACATCCTTTACAGCAGTGGCTTTTGTGGCACTTTCTTTGGCCTTTGAAACCTTTGAAATTACACTGGCCTTGGTTTTTAAATTGTTCATCGTCTGAAGAAAAAAACGATTGTGTTGAATCAAATGAATAAAAGAAACGAGCGACTTCACCCAGATCTCCACAAACGGCCGGCGTCTGTGTGAGTTAATGAGTTCTTCTGCGACATATTGTATTTTTGTAGAAGCCGTCATAAAATTAACATGAGCGGCGCAGGTGTGAACCTCCGCCGACGGAAAACAGCGTCTAAAAATACGGCTCCAAAACAGAAAAATAGAAGCAGTGGATGTGTTCGGTCGGCGCAGAATTAACACGGTTTTCTGCAGGAGTCGCTCAACACCTGGTGATAATGAACACATCCCACAGCTGTCAATCAAGCCAGGGCGAATGGGACCAGTCAAAGTGAGGAGGTTTAACACCAGAGAGCTTTTAAAGATGAATTATACACGTGCTGTTTCAGGAAAATAAAAGAGCTTTGTGAGAATGAAAATGTATAACTCTGGCTTTTAACAATTAGAAAATAACTGATAATTACATCAATAGCTTTGGTTAAGCCTCTGTTCGGCTCTGTTTTAGTCCGGGTTTAGTCCTGATTATGTCCTGTGTTAGAGTCGACTTTTTTATTTTATCTTTCAGCCAATCAGAAAAGAGGATTTCTTTGGATCAAGAATAATGTTTTTTACGTTGTGGAACTTTAGGTGTTTATGAGGGACACCTTCAAAACGCACAAACACAAGTCCTGGAAAATGAAAAGGATCATGGTCATGTCCTGTCTACGGTCTTTTAATGTTTTTATTCTCTCAGATCAAATTCCCTCTGAGACAATAAAGGTTTCATTTATTATTCCCGTTTTTCACAGCTTCATATAAAGAGTTATCTTTTGAGTCCACTTGAAACAAAGTCTGAGTTTCTTTATTAATCTTATTTGTCTTAAATGAAACACACTTCATTTCTAAATATAAGATTTCACTTTGTCTTACCTTTTGACTGAAACAAAAGCTCTCAGATGATGATGTTTAGTCGTGGTGTGTTTAAGAGACACAGAGAACAGTGTAACAACAGTCCTCCATCTGTCCCGGCTGGGTCCTTAGGGACGTCCCACAGCAGCCTCCTCCGCGGCGGGGATTAGCACAGGTCGACACATGTTTCAGAGCGAGCTGCTTTTAATTACACCTGGATTAACTCTGAAGGGACCGGATCACAGCGAGTGTTTCCTCTGAGACCCACAGCGAGTTCACACCAGAGTCACACGAGCTTTATTTGTCTCCAGATACAGTCAGTGTTGATCCAATCTGCTCCGAGAGCTTCATCATTAATGTAAAGTTTGAACAACAATCTCCGAGAAAAACAGGGACTTGAAGGACAACTAAAGAAGGAATAAACAAGACTAAACCAGGATTTAACTGAAACCCAGGACTAAAGCCGACTAAACCAGGCTAAACCAGGCTAAAGCAGACTAAACCAGACTAAAGCAGACTAGACCGGACTAAACCAGATTAAACTGGACTAAAGCAGACTAAAGCAGACTAAACCGGACTTAACTGGACTAAACCGGACTAAAGCAGACTAAACGAGACTAAAGCAGACTAGACCGGACTAAACCAGAATAAAGCAGACTAAAGCAGACTAAACCGGACTTAACTGGACTAAACCAGACTAAAGCAGACTAAACAAGACTAAAGCAGACTAGACCGGACTAAACCGGAATGAAGCAGACTAAAGCAGACTAAACCGGACTAAACCAGATTAAACTGGACTAAACCAGACTAAACCAGACTAAACTGGACTTAACTGGACTAACACTTGGGTTAGACTAAAATAAATAAGTTAAAAAAAGTATTGAGTTCCGTGAAATGAGCTCATTTAATAAACCTGATTTAGTCTGGCTATTTTCTAAATCATCGGACAATTTATGAAGAAAGTTTAGTCCTAATCCAGGTTTAAGCTCAGGTTTAAACATTTGACAAATAAATCTAAACCTGGTCTAAACCCAGTCTAACCCCGGTCTAACCCTGGTCTAACCCTGGTCTAACCCTGGTATAAACCTGGTCTAAACCTGGTCTAAACCCGGTCTAACCCTGGTCTAACCCTGGTATAACCCTGGTATAAACCCGGTCTAAACCTGGTATAAACCTGGTCTAAACCCGGTCTAAACCTGGTCTAAACCCGGTCTAACCCTGGTATAAACCCAGTCTAAACCTGGTCTAAACCTGGTCTAAACCCGGTCTAACCCTGGTATAAACCCGGTCTAAACCTGGTCTAAACCCGGTCTAAACCTGGTCTAAACCCGGTCTAACCCTGGTATAAACCCGGTCTAAACCTGGTCTAAACCCGGTCTAAACCTGGTCTAAACCTGGTCTAAACCCGGTCTAACCCGGGTTTAAACCCGGTCTAAACCTGGTCTAAACCCGGTCTAACCCTGGTCTAAGCCTGGTCTAACCCTGGTATAAACCCGGTCTAAACCTCGTCTAAACCCGGTCTAACCCTGGTCTAACCCTGGTATAAACCCGGTCTAAACCTGCTCTAACCCTGGTCTAAGCCTGGTCTAACCCTGGTATAAACCCGGTCTAAACCTGGTCTAAACCCGGTCTAACCCTGGTCTAAACCCTGGTATAAACCTGTTCTAAACCTGGTCTAACCCTGGTCTAAACCCGGTCTAACCCGGGTTTAAACCCGGTCTTAACCTGGTCTAAACCCGGTCTAACCCTGGTATAAACCCGGTCTAAACCTGGTCTAAACCTGGTCTAAACCCGGTCTAAACCCGGTCTAAACCTGGTCTAAACCTGGTCTAAACCCGGTCTAAACCCGGTCGAAAATCTGGTCTAAACCTGGTCTAAACCCGGTCTAAACCCGGTCTAAACCTGGTCTAAACCCAGTCTAAACCCGGTCTAAACCTGGTCTAAACCCGGTCTAACCCTGGTATAAACCCTGGTATAAACCCGGTCTAAACCTGGTCTAAACCTGGTCTAAACCTGGTCTAAACCCGGTCTAAACCCGGTCTAAACCTGGTCTAAACCTGGTCTAAACCCGGTCTAAACCCGGTCTAAACCTGGTCTAAACCTGGTCTAAACCCGGTCTAAACCCGGTCTAAACCTGGTCTAAACCCAGTCTAAACCCGGTCTAAACCCGGTCTAACCCTGGTATAAACCCTGGTATAAACCCGGTCTAAACCTGGTCTAAACCTGGTCTAAACCTGGTCTAAACCCGGTCTAAACCCGGTCTAAACCCGGTCTAAACCCGGTCTAAACCTGGTCTAAACCTGGTCTAAACCTGGTCTAAACCCGGTCTAAACCCGGTCTAAACCTGGTCTAAACCCGGTCTAACCCCGGTCTGTTACTCTCACAGTGTTGTTCCATCTGTTTGTCTGTTGCAGGTTTTAATTGGCGAGCGGCGTGTTTTTCTGCTCATATGCTCCATTAATTATTGGTGCGAGGACAATATGGCTGTTCCTCTGAGAGCGTGCACGAGAGTCTCACCTGTCTACGTGCACGCACATGCTTTAGGCTCATTATCGACACTAACAAGGCTCCGGAGTC
>JALDNG010000146.1:1295000-1352500 GCA_024349245.1 Neodontobutis hainanensis | reverse complement strand
GAACATCCACAGATTTGAAAATGAAAAACACAAATCACAACATTTTGAATAAATAAATGTAAATAGAAAACAAACGGGGAAAAAAACGCTAAAACAATTTCAGAAACACAAAAACAAACTCCTGAAAACTATAAATCCTCAAAAGTTATTACAAAACTGGCTCTGCTTTAAACAATGTCTCTTGTTTAATGTCTGTTTCTTTGTGAATAATAATTATTTACTTATTTATTAATTATAAATGTTCTTTAATATTCTTATTTTTAGAGTAAACACTGAAGTGAGAGGTTATACAAATGTAGACATCACTTTGTTATTTACATCTAAAATATAAAATGTGAGGCTTTGCTGCAGCAGCGCTTTTATTCTGTGTTCTCTGCTGCCACCTTCAGGACGCCCCTGGAACTGTCTTTCATCACAGATCAGCTGTTACACTTTCAACAAAACCCTGTGGGATTGTGGCTTTAGCTCCTTCTTTTCTGGACACAAAGTCCTTTAGACCCCCAGTTTGTTTGAAAAACATGGATAAAGACTGATTGACGTAGGTTTATAGATTATGCTGATGTTAAAGTATTTCTGGATGGAAATATTAGATAAACCCTTAATGCACTTTTATATTATGTTAGTTTCCCTAGAAACTCTTTAAAAAGTCAGAAACCTTAAAACACACAGATGTTTCAAAGGCTTCAGAGCCACTTTCCTCCAACAGCAGCAGAGGGACCTGTTTTAGCTCCGACTTATGTGTTTACCGATTAAACAGCTGCTGGTTTTAGTTTAACAAGGTAAACAGAAGATGATTTTATATAAAACAGCACACACAGTGTTTTAGGAGGAGACCTCCACAGACCTAAAACCCAGGGGCCAGGTGCTGATATGTCTAGGTCTATGTTGAAGGACAGGGCATGAACAGAATGAACAGAAATAATAATCAAATAATAATAATGGAAATATAAAACCTACAATTCCCAGAACACTCTGTGACTGAAGCCAGTCAATCCCTGTCGTCTCTGTTTTTCTTGTTTTTACTGTTTCTTTGTAAAAAGATGTATTCAGAGCTGAATAAATCTGTCTCTGTTTTATCGACATGACTTCCTTATTGACATTATTGAGCTGTGGTTGTTCTTTCAGATGATCCCAGGTTAAAGATGAGATTAGATAAATAAAAACAATAAAAAGTATATTTGAACCTTCCCCAGTCAAAGTCACTCTTGGTCAATAGTATTTCTTCTTTTTGAAAAGCATAAAGCCTGTCTTTACTGAGACGACAGGTTTGTCGGTGTTTAGTGTGAACGCAGCCGTGACCGTGAGTGTTTGTGAAGACGAGCGGACATTACACTCGTGTCACCGTGTGTCGCTGTAAAGGCTCCAGAGGAACGTCCTGTCAAAGCCTCGGAGCGTCTACAGCTGCTCTCCACATTTACACACGACCCGTCTGCGTTTGCAACTCTGTCACCGATATTTTTAATCTGCGTTCAAGTCGACACGACGAGCACGGATCTGATTAGACCTGATGAACCAACCCTCGCAAAACAACACGAAAGAAAAACGCACACGTTCTTTTAAGAAATAAGAGCAGAGTTAGTGTCACAGAGGCTTTGTTCACAGTTATAGGCTTTTATTATAAAATGCATCCACACTAATGTGTTTTTTTAGAATCGTAAGAATGTGTTCATTGTCTGCTCCTCTGGATTAGATGGGTTCTAACAGGTCTTTGTTGGATTTGAACAGGTTTTAGTTGTATTTGTTGTCAGTGGCTGTTAGAGTCAACACAAACCTACTTTTTCAGTGAAACCTTACAAAATAAAAGGTATTAAAAGCCAGCGGGTCCTGGATTTGTGTGAGTGTAAACGTGTCTGCAGAGCTGATTACGACCCGAGCGGCCTGTTCAGGTGGGAATTGAACTGTCTCTGCCTCCAGCGGCGAGGTCGAGAGGTGCGTGTCATTAAACGTGTCATTGCCGCATCACACCCGTCATTACCTGCTGCTGCACGGGTCAGTGAACGCGCCGCGGCCTGACAACAGTAATAATAGCCTCGGTAGATGACACTCGGAGCAGCAGCGGCGGTGTTTGAGTTCAGAGGCAGGAATACATCTGACCGTATTCACACTGAGGAGATGAGGCTCAGGGAGAGGCTTGTAGGAAATGGAATGGGTCCACAGTGAGACCAAACAAGGACAAAATGCACTTAATCAGGACGGAACTGAAGAAGAATAGCTTTGTGCCTCTGCTTTAACACTGAAAGAGAAAATAAACAGGTTTTAGGTGGTTTTGAGCAGTTTTTAGTTTGTTTTGACCAGGTTTTAGGTGGTTTTGAGCAGGTTTTAGTTGGTCTTGAAAAGATTGTAATTGGTTATCATTTAGATTTGATGAGGTTATAGGTAGATTTAAACAGCCTTTACAGTTTTGCTTGGATTTGAACAGGTTTTAGGTGGTTTTGAATAGTTTTTAGTTTGTTTTGAACAGGTTTTTTGTGGCTTTGACCAGGTTTTAGGGGGTTTTGACCAGGTTTTAGGGGGCTCTGAACAGGTTTAATGTGGTTTTGAACAAGTGTTAGGTGGTTTTGACCAGGTTTAATGTGGTTTTGACCAGGTTTTAGTTGCTTTTGAACAGGTTTAATGTGGTTTTGACCAGGTTTATGTGGTTTTGATCAGGTTTATTGTGGTTTTGACCAGGTTTTAGTTGGTTTTGAACAGGTTTAATTTGGTTTTGATCAGGTTTAAGGTGGTTTTGAACAGGTTTTAGGTGGTTTTGAACAGGTTTTAGGTGGTTTTGAACAGTTTTTAGTTTGTTTTGACCAGGTTTTAGGTGGTTTTGAGCAGTTTTTAGTTTGTTTTGACCAGGTTTAATTTGGTTTTGACCAGCTTTTATGTGGTTTTGACCAGGTTTTAGTTGGTTTTGAACAGGTTTAATTTGGTTTTGATCAGGTTTAAGGTGGTTTTGAACAGGTTTTAGGTGGTTTTGAACAGGTTTATTGTGGTTTTACCAGGTTTTAGAGGGTTTTGAACAGATTTAATGTGGTTTTAAACAAGTTTTAGGTGGTTTTGACTAGGTTTTAGGTGGTTTTGAAAAGGTTTAATGTGGTTTTAAACAGGTTTAATTTGTTTTTAAACAGGTTTAATGTGGTTTTGACCAGGTTTAATGTGGTTTTGAACGGTTTTAATGTGGTTTTGACCAGGTTTAATGTGGTTTTGGCCATGTTTAATGTGGTTTTGAACAGGTTTAATGTGGTTTTGAACAGGTTTAATGTGGTTTTGAACAGGTTTAATGTGGTTTTAAACAGTTTTAATTTGTTTTTAAACAGGTTTAATGTGGTTTTGACCAGGTTTAATGTGGTTTTGAACGGTTTTAATGTGGTTTTGAACGGTTTTAATGTGGTTTTGAACGGTTTTAATGTGGTTTTAACCAGGTTTAATGTGGTTTTGACCAGGTTTAATGTGGTTTTGACCAGGTTTTAGGTGGTTTTGTCCAGGTTTTAGTTTGTTTTGAACAGGTTTAACGTGGTTTTGACCAGGTTTTATGTGGTTTTGACCAGGTTTAATGTGGTTTTGACCAGGTTTAATGTGGTTTTGAACAGGTTTTAGGTGGTTTTGACCAGGTTTTAGTTTGTTTTGAACAGGTTTAACGTGGTTTTGACCAGGTTTTAGGTGGTTTTGACCAGGTTTAATGTGGTTTTGACCAGGTTTAATGTGGTTTTGACCAGGTTTTAGGTGGTTTTGTCCAGGTTTTAGTTTGTTTTGAACAGGTTTAACGTGGTTTTGACCAGGTTTTAGGTGGTTTTGACCAGGTTTAATGTGGTTTTGACCATGTTTAATGTGGTTTTGACCAGGTTTAATGTGGTTTTGAACGGTTTTAATGTGGTTTTGACCAGGTTTAATGTGGTTTTGACCAGGTTTAATGTGGTTTTCACCAGGTTTTAGGTGGTTTTGTCCAGGTTTTAGTTTGTTTTGAACAGGTTTAACGTGGTTTTGACCAGGTTTTAGGTGGTTTTGAATGGTTTTAATGTGGTTTTGACCAGGTTTAATGTGGTTTTGACCAGGTTTAATGCGGTTTTGACCAGGTTTTAGGTGGTTTTGACCAGGTTTTAGTTTGTTTTGTACAGGTTTAACGTGGTTTTGACCAGGTTTTAGGTGGTTTTGAACGGTTTTAATGTGGTTTTGACCAGGTTTAATGTGGTTTTGACCAGGTTTTAGGTGGTTTTGACCAGGTTTTAGTTTGTTTTGTACAGGTTTAACGTGGTTTTGACCAGGTTTTAGGTGGTTTTGAACGGCTTTAATGTGGTTTTGACCAGGTTTAATGTGGTTTTGACCAGGTTTTAGGTGGTTTTGACCAGGTTTTAGGTGGTTTTGACATGTCTCTCTTCATGAACACCCCTCGTGCACTCCCCTCGTGCACGCCCCTGTAATTGCCCCCACACACGGCGCTGCATTGATGTGCAGATGAAGATGGCCGCCGCGTGTTTGCCGCTGAAAGAATCCCATGTTTTGGTTGGGCTCTGTCAACCGAACAGCTGGATTGCCATTTTTCACTCAAATTAGATTTCAGCTGAAGCACCGGCGCTGGGGGGAATTAAACCGCGCCCTCGCTCTCCTCCTGCCTTTTCACCCGCTCCGTAATTTAGGACAAAAGAGGGTTCAAAACGGGGCGCAGCGGCAAGTCGAGATGCTTCCTCTATTCAGACGCAGAGCTGTGGGTTTGAAGAGAGTCACTGCTCCAAATCTGCAGCTTTTCAACGTCACGAGCATCTGTCGAGTCCAAGAAACAGCTTCATTATTATTCTGAGCAGGATTTCATTTCTCTGAGGCCTTTACAGTTTGTAGATACCAGTTATTACACAGATACGATGTTCTACAGCATCACCCGCATCTGTCGAGTCCAAAAAGTGAGCTCTGACGAGAAGGAACGGCTCATTTTCACTGCTGCTTTAGTTTTCTCAGTGTTCACAGAGACAGACATTACATTCCTTTCATTCATGTTTGTTTAGGACATCTTTAAGAAGTCTCCAGGAACTAGAACATCTGCACTCAGCAGCTGTAGAGAGGAAAACTCTCCTGAATAATAATTATTAGAAATGTCAAGACATTACAGTCAATTATTTCAAAGCATTGTGTTTGGTGGCCAGGAAAAACAAACAAAAAAACTAAACCGCAAACTAAACAAAAAAAGACAAATAACTTCAGAAAACAAATGAACAAACACAAAGAAGCACTTTGAGTGCCTACTAGGAGGAAAAGCACTGTATAAATACCATCCATCCATCTTCTACCTCTTATCCGGGGCCGGGTCGTGGGGGCAGCAGTCTAAGCAGAGAAGCCCAGACTTCCCTCTCCCCAGACACTTCCTCCAGCTCTTCCGGGGGGATACCGAGGCGTTCCCAGGTCCAGCCGAGAGACATAGTCCCTCCAGCGTGTCCTAGGTCTTCCCCAGGTCTCCTCCGGTGGGACATGCCTGGAACACCTCCCCAGGGAGGAGTCCAGGAGGCGTCCGAAACAGATGCCGGAGCCACCTCAGCTGCTCCTCTCGATGTGGAGGAGCAGCGGCTCTACTTTGAGCTCCTCCCGAGTGACCGAGCTCCTCACCCTATCTCTAAGGGAGCGCCCCGCCTCTCTGCGGAGAAAGCTCATTTGTCACTTGTATCTGGGATCTTGTTCTTTCGGTCATGACCCAAAGCTCATGACCATAGGTGAGAGTAGGAACGTAGATCGACTGGTAAATCGAGAGCTTTGCCTTACAGCTCAGCTCCTTCTTCACCACGACAGACCGGTACATCGACCGCATTACTGCAGAAGCTGCACCGATCCGTCTGTCGATCTCACGCTCCTTCCTTCCCTCACTCGTGAACAAGACCCCGAGATACTTAAACTCCTCCACTTGAGGCAGGAGCTCTCCACCAACCTGAAGGGGGCAAGCCACCCTTTTCCGACTGAGAACCATGGTCTCAGACTTGGAGGTGCTGATCCTCATCCCAGCCGCTTCACACTCGGCTGCAAACCGTCCCAGTGAACACTGAAGGTCCTGGTCTGATGGAGCCAACAGGACAACATCATCTGCAAAAAGCAGAGATGAAATCCTCTGGTCCCCAAACCAGACTCCCTCCGGCCCCTGGCTGCGCCTAGAAATCTTGTCCATAAAGATAATGAACAGGACCGGTGACAAAGGGCAGCCCTGCCGGAGTCCAACATGCACCGGGAACAGGTCTGACTTACTGCCGGCAATGAACCAAGCTCCTGCTCCGGTCGTACAGGAACCAGACAGAGGGCCCCGGACTCCATACACCCAGAGCAAACAAACTCTTATAAACCCTCCAGCCCCTGGAGAGGGTACAGAGCTGGTCCAGTGTTCCACGACCGGGACGAAAACCGGATTGTTCCTCCTGGATCTGAGGTTCGACTATCGGCCACATTCTCCTCTCCAGTACCTGGCATAGACTTTCCCGGGGAGGCTGAGGAGTGTGATCCCTCTGTAGTTGGAACACACCCTCCGGTCCCCCTTCTTAAAAAGAGGGACCACCACCCCGGTCTGCCAGTCCAGAGGTACTGTCCCCAAACGCCACGCGATGTTGCAGAGGCGTGTCAACCAAGACAGCCCCACAACATCCAGAGACTTGAGGTACTCAGGGCATATCTCATCCACCCCCGGTGCCTTGCCACCGAGGAGCTTCCCAACTACCTCAGTGACTTCAGCCCGAGTGATGGACGAGTCCACCTCTGAGCCCTCGGCCTGTGCTTCCTCAGTGGAAGACGTGACTCTGGGGTTGAGGAGATCCTCGAAGTATTCCTTCCACCGTCCAACAATATCCCCAGTTGAGGTCAGCAGATTCCCACCTCCACTGTAAACAGTGTTGGCAGGGCACTGCTTCCCCCTCCTGAGGCGCCGGACGGTTTGCCAGAATTTCTTTGAGGCCGACCAATAGTCCTTTTCCATGGCCTCACCGAACTCCTCCCAGACCCGAGTTTTTCCCTTCACGACCACCTGGGCTGCAGCCCGCTTGGCCTGCCTCAGCTGCCTCAGGAGTCCCACAAGCCAACCAGGCTCGATAGGTCTCCTTCTTCAGCTTGACGGCCTCCCTTACTTCCGGTGTCCACCACCGGGTTCGGGGATTGCCGCCACGACAGGCACCGGAGACTTTGCGGCCACAGCTTCGAGTGGCTGCGTCGGCAATGGAGGTGGAGAACATGGTCCACTCGGACTCAATGTCTCCAGTCTCCCTCGGAATCTGGTCGAAGCTCTGTCGGAGGTCAGAGTTAAAGATCTCTCTGACGGGGACTCGGCCAAATGTTCCCAACAGACCCTCACAGTACGTTTGGGTCTGCCAAGTCTGTCCGACCTTCTCCCCCGCCATCGGATCCAACTCACCACCAGGTGGTGATCAGTTGACAGCTCCGCCCCTCTCTTCACCCGAGTGTCCAAGACATACGGTCGGAGGTCAGATGAAACAACTACAAAGTCGATCATCGACCTCCGGCCTAGGGTGTCCTGGTGCCACGTGCACTGATGGACACCCTTATGCTTGAACATGGTGTTCGTTATGGACAAACTGTTGCTAGCACAGAAGTGCAATAACAGAACACCACTCGGGTTCAGATCAGGGGGGCCGTTCCTCCCAATCACGCCCCTCCAGGTGTCACTGTCGCTACCCACGTGAGCGTTGAAGTCCCCCAGTAGAACGACGGAGTCCCCGGTCGGAGCACTTTCCAGCACCCCTCCCAGAGACTCCAAGAAGGCCGGGTACTCTGCACTGCCATTTGGCCCGTAAGCACAAACAACAGTGAGAGACCTGTCCCCGACCCGAAGGCGCAGGGAAGCGACCCTCTCGTTCACCGGGGTGAACTCCAACACATGGCGGCTGAGCCGGGGGGCAATGAGCAAACCCACACCGGCCCGCCGCCTCTCACCGCAGGCAACTCCAGAGTAGTGGAGAGTCCAGCCTCTCTCGAGGATTTGGGTTCCAGAGCCCAAGCTGTGCGTGGAGGTGAGCCCGACTATCTCTAGTCGGTATCTCTCAACCTCCCGCACAAGCTCCGGCTCCTTACCCGCCAGCGTTTGATGGTTCTGATCACGCCCCAATATCTTAGAGAGTTCAAGAGTGCTGCATCTCTGTGAAAGACTTGTTTCTATTTTTGACTTTTCAGAATCAGTTAAATGTCTTTTTTGGCCCATTTTTTTGTCTCCATGAGTCTGGACCTGGTCTAAGACTGGACTAACTCTGTCTCCTTCAAACACTGACCTCCTTTGAGTCTGGACCTGGTCTAAGACTGGACCTGGTCTAAGACTGGACTAACTCTGTCTTCATGAGTCTGGACCTGGTCTAAGACTGGACTATCTCTGTCTTCATGAGTCTGGACCTGGTCTAAGTCTGGACTAACTCTGTCTCCGTGAGTCTGAACCTGGTCTAAGTCTGGACCTGGTCTAAGTCTGGACCTGGTCTAAGTCTGGACTAACTGACGCTGTGGCTTTAGTTGTGACTGTTTCGGTAGAAGATGGCTAAAGTCTTTCCTACACTTCTTCAGTTTGTGTCACTCCAGATTAAATTCCCACATAAACCCTCTCTGTCCACAGCTCTGTCTTGTATTTTTATATTTTTATATTTTTACAGACAACGTTGTTCTCGTCCGCTTCGACCCCTCGACCTCTCCTCCTCCTCGCTTCGAGCTGTCGCCGGGGCTGATGGGTAATAACACACTGTCCGCTGTCGTCACGGAAACATGACAGAGGTTTAATAAAGTGGGAGAGAGGGGTCAGAGGTCGCTCAGGGGGAAGTCACATGACCACAGCAGATTGTATAGAAACAGAGAGAAACATGATGGGTTTGAGCAGCTGCAACAAAACATGTGTTAGGACCAGGACTAGACCAGGACCAGGACTAGACCAGGACTACACCAGGACTAGACCAGGACCAGGACTAGATCAGGACTAGACCGGGACTAGACCAGAACCAGGACTAGACCAAGACTAGACCAGGGATTTTGACAGGTTTTAGATGAATCTGAACAGGTTTTAGTGGGATTTTGACAGGTTTTAGTGGAATTTTGACAGGTTTTAGATGAATCTGAACAGGTTTTAGTGGGATTTTGACAGGTTTTAGATGAATCTGAACAGGTTTTAGATGGATTTTGACAGGTTTTAGTGGGATTTTGACTGGTTTTAGATGGATTTTGACAGGTTTTAGATGGCTTTTGACAGGTTTTAGTGGGATTTTGACAGGTTTTAGTGGGATTTTGACAGGTTTTAGATGAATCTGAACAGGTTTTAGATGGATTTTGACAGGTTTTAGATGGATTTGAACAGGTTTTAGATGGATTTGAACAGGTTTTAGATGGATTTGAACAGGTTTTAGATGGATTTTGACAGGTTTCAGATGGATTTGAACAGGTTTTAGATGGATTTTGACAGATTTTAAATGGATTTTAAACAAGTTTTAGATGGATTTTGACAGGTTTTAGATGGATTTTGACAGGTTTTAGATGAATCTGAACAGGTTTTAGATGGATTTTGACAGGTTTTAGATGGATTTTGAACAGGTTTTAGATGGATTTTGACAGGTTTTAGATGGATTTTGACAGGTTTTAGATGGATTTTGAACAGGTTTTAGTTGGATTTTGACAGGTTTTAGATGGATTTGAACAGGTTTTAGATGGATTTTAAACAGGTTTTAGATGGATTTTAAACAGGTTTTAGATGGATTTTGACAGGTTTTAGATGGATTTTGACAGGTTTTAGATGGATTTTAAACAGGTTTTAGATGGATTTTGACAGGTTTTAGATGGATTTTGACAGGTTTTAGATGGATTTTAAACAGGTTTTAGATGGATTTTGACAGGTTTTAGATGGATTTTAAACAGGTTTTAGATGGATTTTAAACAGGTTTTAGATGGATTTTGACAGGTTTTAGATGGATTTTGACAGGTTTTAGATGGATTTTAAACAGGTTTTAGATGGATTTTGACAGGTTTTAGATGGATTTTGACAGATTTTAGATGGATTTTAAACAGGTTTTAGATGGATTTTGACAGGTTTTAGATGGATTTTGACAGGTTTTAGATGGATTTGAACAGGTTTTAGATGGATTTTGACAGGTTTTAGATGGATTTTAAACAGGTTTTAGATGGATTTTGACAGGTTTTAGATGGATTTTGACAGGTTTTAGATGGATTTTAAACAGGTTTTAGATGGATTTTGACAGGTTTTAGATGGATTTTGACAAGTTTTAGATGGATTTTAAACAGGTTTTAGATGGATTTTAAACAGGTTTTAGATGGATTTTAAACAGATTTTAGATGGATTTTGACAGGTTTTAGATGGATTTTAAACAGGTTTTAGATGGATTTTGACAGGTTTTAGATGGATTTTGACAGGTTTTAGATGGATTTTAAACAGGTTTTAGATGGATTTTAAACAGGTTTTAGATGGATTTTGACAGGTTTTAGATGGATTTTGACAGGTTTTAGATGGATTTTAAACAGATTTTAGATGGATTTTGACAGGTTTTAGATGGATTTTAAACAGGTTTTAGATGGATTTTGACAGGTTTTAGATGGATTTTAAACAGGTTTTAGATGGATTTTGACAGGTTTTAGATGGATTTTGACAGGTTTTAGATGGATTTTGACAGGTTTTAGATGGATTTGAACAGGTTTTAGATGGATTTTGACAGGTTTTAGATGGATTTTAAACAGATTTTAGATGGATTTTGACAGGTTTTAGATGGATTTTAAACAGGTTTTAGATGGATTTTGACAGGTTTTAGATGGATTTTAAACAGGTTTTAGATGGATTTTAAACAGGTTTTAGATGGATTTTGACAGGTTTTAGATGGATTTTAAACAGATTTTAGATGGATTTTGACAGGTTTTAGATGGATTTTAAACAGGTTTTAGATGGATTTTGACAGGTTTTAGATGGATTTTAAACAGGTTTTAGATGGATTTTAAACAGGTTTTAGATGGATTTTAAACAGATTTTAGATGGATTTTGACAGGTTTTAGATGGATTTTAAACAGGTTTTAGATGGATTTTGACAGGTTTTAGATGGATTTTGACAGGTTTTAGATGGATTTTAAACAGGTTTTAGATGGATTTTAAACAGGTTTTAGATGGATTTTGACAGGTTTTAGATGGATTTTGACAGGTTTTAGATGGATTTTAAACAGATTTTAGATGGATTTTGACAGGTTTTAGATGGATTTTAAACAGGTTTTAGATGGATTTTGACAGGTTTTAGATGGATTTTAAACAGGTTTTAGATGGATTTTGACAGGTTTTAGATGGATTTTGACAGGTTTTAGATGGATTTTGACAGGTTTTAGATGGATTTGAACAGGTTTTAGATGGATTTTGACAGGTTTTAGATGGATTTTAAACAGATTTTAGATGGATTTTGACAGGTTTTAGATGGATTTTAAACAGGTTTTAGATGGATTTTGACAGGTTTTAGATGGATTTTAAACAGGTTTTAGATGTCTGTGGAGGTTCTCAGTCATCCAGGGCATCTTGAAAAAAAGGTTTGAGTAAAAGCATCTGGACTTCGTTTTCACGGTGAAGACGTTTTGTCTCTAATTCCAAGAGACGTTATCAATTCTGAGTTCAACTGTAAGAGCTGAGCTTTACCTCTAAAGGGAGGAGTTTCCCCTGAAACCAAACCTGATGGACCAGGCTGTTCTGATGTTGGTCATGAAAGGACAGTGTGACTCCTGAAAGTCGTTAAGGCTCAGGAGAGTCGTTAGTGACACTGCTCCATTCAGGTGTCGTTAGTGTCATAGTTCTAATCAGGTGTTATGTTGGTTGTTCTAAGGTGGGGCTCTTTAGTTTTAGGTTTAAGAACATTGTTGTAAACACTAGGCAACATGAATCTGAGGCCACCTCCTCTGTTCAACGACGGCTTTTCCATTTTCACAAAAATGTCTTCCTTCAGTCCTCTCTCAAACCATCTGGTCTCTCTGGACTAAATTGGGACATTGCTGTCCTCAAAGGAATGTCCTTTGTCTTTGAGGTGGAGGTGGACTCAGACTCAGGTCCAGACTCAGGTCCAGACTCAGGTCCAGACTCAGGTCCAGACTCAGGTCCAGACTCAGGTCCAGACTCAGGTCCAGACTCAGGTCCTGGGTTGTCTCTTCTGTGATACATCCTCTTGTGAAGCTGTTGTTTAGTTTCTCCAACAGAACTGTCCCTGCACTCTTCACTGAACTGTATAAACTACATGACTCTGTTTGTGGGGCTCTTGTCTTTAGGATGGACCAGTTTTTGACGCAGAGTGTTCCAGGTTTAAAGTGGACTGGAATGTTGTGTTTGTAGAAAATCCTTTTAAGTTTTTCAGATAAACCAGACACATAAGGGATAACTACACCCATCCCGTTTGTCCCTGGTTCCTGTCTGTTTGGTGTCTGTGTCCTCTTGGTTTTGTTGAAAGTCCATCTGGGGTCTCCACAGTCTCTCAGGGCTTTACAGATGTGTTGTTCTTCTTTCCGTTGACCTTCTGAGGTTGTGGGCACCTCTTGTGCTCTGAGCTGAAGAGTCCTGATGACTCCAGCTTGTGCTGCAGAGGCTGGTGGGAATCAAACACAAATATTGATCCGTGTAGGCTTCCTGTAAACTTCTACTTGGAGAGTCCTGTCCTCACAGATAACCACTGCACAGTCTAAGAAAGCCAGTTTATGTTTATGGCATCTTCACGGGTGAACATGATGTTCTTGTCCACTGTGTTGATGTGTGTCACCAACGACTCTCCTGAGCCTTAACGACTTTCAGGAGTCACACCTCCTCATGACCAACATCAGAACAGCCTCGTCCATCAGGTTTGGTTTCAGGGGAAACTCCTCCCTTTACAGATAAAGCTCAGCTCTCTTACCATGTTTTAGATGGATTTTGACAGGTTTTAGATGGATCTGATCTGGTTTTAGATGGATTTTAACAGGTTTTAGATGGATTTAAACAGATTTTAGATGGATCTTAACAGGTTTTAGATGGATTTTGACAGATTTTAGATGGATTTTAAACAGGTTTTAGATGGATTTTAACAGGTTTTAGATGGATCTTAACAGGTTTTAGATGGATCTTAACATGTTTTAGATGGATCTTAACAGGTTTTAGATGGATTTTGACAGGTTTTAGATGGATTTTGACATGTTTTAGATGGATCTGAACAGGTTTTAGATGGATTTTGACAGATTTTAGATGGATTTTAAACAGGTTTTAGATGGATTTTGACAGATTTTAGATGGATTTTGACATATTTTAGAAGGATCTGAACAGGTTTTAGATGGATTTTGACATGTTTTAGATGGATTTTGACAGGTTTTAGATGGATTTTGACAGGTTTTAGATGGATCTGAACAGGTTTTAGATGGACTGATCATGTTTTGGTTGAATTTGGACTCGGTTTAGTCGGACTTGAACTTGTAGTTGATTCAAATTAGGCTTTAGTTGCATTTGAACTTTTTTAGTTGAATTTAGTTTTAGAGGGATCTAAAACTGTTCAAAATGGATTTAAACAGGTATTTCTTTGATTTCATGGTTTATCTGGCCTTGAACAGGTTTTGGTTGGATTTGAAAAGGTTTTTAGTCAGTTTTAAACATGTTGTAGAGTAAATCACTAAACCTGTGTAAAAAAACGTGTCTGCAGTCAAACCCCCGTCACTTTTAACACTTGTACTTTAAGTTTTGCAATAGCTCCTTCAGATGTGACAGTCTTTGTAGAAACATTGACTCTGGGCTCTTTTTACACTCACTCCAGCCTCAGACGTCGACACAGACCCGGATCAGCGCGCGCTCACGTGTCGCCGCGTGTCGCCGCGTGTCGCTCACAGCCACCGCTCGTTCTGTCAAATGTATCACTAAGTGGCTTTTTGTCGCTGCAGCTCCGTCTCCATAATTCATATTTCACACTGTTAAATGACTCTCATTTCAACACGGTTTGACACCAGCGAACTCTCGACAATGGCGGGGATTTACACCTCGCCGCTGAAGCGCGGCACAATGCCTGGCGCTTTGATGGCTGATAGTAGTAATGGTGATTAATTGTGGGGCGTTGGAGCTCGACGGGGAGCGGCAGGTGCTAACAGCTACAGCTAATTGTGAGCAGAGCCAATTATGAACAGCAGAGAGTGAAGGCATTAGGCTTTAAAGAGAAGACCCACTGAGACCAGGCTGAAGTCTCACAGCTGCTCCGCTCAGGATTCCTCCAAACAACTTTTCAACATCTGCACATCTGCTTCGTTTGAGCCCTTTTGGCTTTGTCTGCAGAGTTTCAACAGAACAACAAATACAACAAGAAAAAGTTACTCAAGGGAGACCAGAACAGGGATTTGAAGAGGTTCTATCGAGAATAGAACAGGTTTTGGATTAATATGAACATTTTAAAGTGAATTAAACTGGTTTTAAGTGGACTTGAATGGATTCCAGCTGGATTAGAACAGGTTTGAGCTGGACTTGATCAGTTAGAGATTTGAGTAGAATAGGTTCTCGATGAATTAGAACAAGTTACAGATTGTTTTGAGCACATTTAAGTCAGGTTTGGAAACATTAAATTGAATTAAAAACATAATTTTAAGGTTGCCTGACTTGTTTAGCAGGAAAGCAGTGACGACAATAACTGATGTAATGACATGATTAATTAAAGCTAAAGCGCTCCTTCAGAAGAAACCCCTGAAAGCCACTCGGACTCACTCGTTTGAATCCCTCTGTATTTTGTCATGTTTATATTGTTTTTTATTGTGTGTGCTTCCTCTCGACTAAACCCCGCTGACTCTGAGCTCGTCTGAGTTTAATGTCGAACAAACAAGCGTCTGCTGCTTTTTCCCTTCACTCGGCTCCTGTCAAACATGTTCACGTCAGCGCGGGTTATTCCTCCGAGAGTTTCTGAGCCACAGCAGGACCATCTGACCCAGAAACACAGGAACTGAGAGGAACTGAGACTCGCACATCAACACGGCTCATGTCAACATCAGTCACTGTGGAAGACAGGCTTCTGTCCGAGTCGTGATTCGTCGATGTGTCGATACCAGTCAGATGGCTGCGGTAACCTGAAGACGTTCAAAGACAGTCCAGCAAGCCTCAGCATTACGCCTAAACCCAGGACTACACAACAATTTAGGCCATTTTCTCTCAAAGTCTGCACCAAGCTGAGAACTAACAAATTGTTATTTATAGTTTGGTTCTCTGCAGTTTTTTTAAAGTGGCCCCTGGTCCTGATCCTGGTCAGGGCTTTTACTGTGAAAGTGTCTCTGCAGTTGAACTGGAGAAATACACTAATCGGACTGGAGCAGGGCCGATAGAGACATGTTAATATTAAGATAGAGTTATTACAGACATGTTTTAAATCACTGTAACACTGTTAAAGAAACGCTTCACAGGAGGCTTCTGTCGCAGAGGACAGAGAAACAGAGACAGAGGGTCTAAAGTCTAAACTAAACTGTGACCAAAGATCAGCTGTTTGGTCCAAACCACGTCCTGGAGTTTTCACCTGAAGGTTTGGATCTGACCAAACGGGAAAGTCCTGAAGTCTAGGAACAAACGCTCAACACAGAGAGGGTTCAGAACTGACTTTTTTGAGTAGCAGTGAATAGCAGACAGCAAGGAATCCGGACTGGTGCTGGAGCTGCAGCGCTGGAGCGTAGGTACCGAGCTGGATATCAGGCTGGAGTCCACTAGATGAAGCGGGCCCGGTGAAAACGCAGGACCAGAAACAAGCTGTGCTGGCCGTTCACTCATGGAGTCAGTAGAACAGTCTGTCAGAGGCGAGGAGTGAGCTGCTGCAGAGCAGACTGATGAGGGAAGGAGTTTCAGGTGTGCCGACAGGTGAGACTGACGATCTGGAGTGAACTCTGTGGACTGTGACAGACCAAGACAGACAAGGTAAAAACCTCTCGAGATGAGACAGAAATCAGCAAATCTAACAAAATGTAAAGCGAAGTAAGAAAGAGAACCAAAGCTATGTTTAAGTTGAATGAAAAAATGAGGAAATGTTTTACACTTTTCCAATAAAAGCACACGGCAGCCATCTTCCACTCCAGTGTCTCTCGTGTTCACTCTTTATCACGTGACCTGGTGTTACAGGTCTTTTTCTGGTTTCCCCCAGTCTCTTCCTGGTTTCCCTTGGTCTTTTTCTGGTTTCCCCCAGTCGCTTCCTGGTTTCCCCCGGTCTTTTTCTGGTTTCCCCTGGTCTCTTTCCGGTTTCCCTTGGTCTTTTTCTGGTTTCCCCTGGTCTCTTTCCGGTTTCCCTTGGTCTTTTCCGGTTTCCCTTGGTCTCTTCCCGGTTTCCCTTGGTCTTTTTCTGGTTTCCCTTGGTCTCTTTCCGGTTTCCCTTGGTCTTTTTCCGGTTTCCCTTGGTCTCTTCCCGGTTTCCCTTGGTCTTTTTCTGGTTTCCCCTGGTCTTTTTCTGGTTTCCCCTGGTCTCTTTCCGGTTTCCCTTGGTCTTTTTCTGGTTTCCCCTGGTCTCTTTCCGGTTTCCCTTGGTCTTTTTCTGGTTTCCCTTGGTCTCTTTCCGGTTTCCCTTGGTCTCTTTCCGGTTTCCCTGGTCTTTTCTGGTTTCCTTGGTCTCTTCCCGGTTTCCCTTGGTCTTTTCTGGTTTCCCCTGGTCTCTTTCCGGTTTCCCTTGGTCTCTTTCCGGTTTCCCTTGGTCTCTTTCCGGTTTCCCTTGGTCTTTTTCTGGTTTCCCCTGGTCTCTTTCCGGTTTCCCTTGGTCTTTTTCTGGTTTCCCTTGGTCTCTTTCCGGTTTCCCTTGGGCTTTTTCTGGTTTCCCTTGGTCTCTTCCCGGTTTCCCTTGGTCTTTTTCTGGTTTCCCCTGGTCTTTTTCTGGTTTCCCCTGGTCTCTTTCCGGTTTCCCTTGGTCTTTTTCTGGTTTCCCCTGGTCTCTTTCCGGTTTCCCTTGGTCTTTTTCTGGTTTCCCTTGGTCTCTTTCCGGTTTCCCTTGGTCTCTTTCCGGTTTCCCCTGGTCTTTTTCTGGTTTCCCTTGGTCTCTTCCCGGTTTCCCTTGGTCTTTTTCTGGTTTCCCCTGGTCTCTTTCCGGTTTCCCTTGGTCTCTTTCCGGTTTCCCTTGGTCTCTTTCCGGTTTCCCTTGGTCTTTTTCTGGTTTCCCCTGGTCTCTTTCCGGTTTCCCTTGGTCTTTTTCTGGTTTCCCTTGGTCTCTTTCCGGTTTCCCCTGGTCTCTTTCCGGTTTCCCTTGGTCTTTTTCTGGTTTCCCCTGGTCTCTTTCCGGTTTCCCTTGGTCTTTTTCTGGTTTCCCTTGGTCTCTTTCCGGTTTCCCCTGGTCTCTTTCCGGTTTCCCATGGTCTCTTTCCGGTTTCCCATGGTCTCTTTCCGGTTTCCCTTGGTCTCTTTCCGGTTTCCCATGGTCTCTTTCCGGTTTCCCATGGTCTCTTTCCGGTTTCCCTTGGTCTCTTTCCGGTTTCCCATGGTCTCTTTCCGGTTTCCCTTGGTCTCTTTCCGGTTTCCCATGGTCTCTTTCTGGTTTCCCCTGGTCTTTTTCTGGTTTCCCCTGGTCTCTTTCCGGTTTCCCATGGTCTCTTTCCGGTTTCCCTTGGTCTCTTTCCGGTTTCCCCCAGTCTCTTTCCGGTTTCCCCCAGTCTCTTCCTAGTTTCCCCCGGTCTTTTTCCGGTTTCCCTTGGTCTCTTCCCGGTTTCCCTTGGTCTCTTTCCGGTTTCCCCTGGTCTCTTTCCGGTTTCCCTTGGTCTTTTTCTGGTTTCCCTTGGTCTTTTTCTGGTTTCCCTTGGTCTTTTTCTGGTTTCCCTTGGTCTCTTCCCGGTTTCCCCTGGTCTCTTTCCGGTTTCCCTTGGTCTCTTTCCGGTTTCCCTTGGTCTTTTTCTGGTTTCCCCTGGTCTCTTTCCGGTTTCCCTTGGTCTTTTTCTGGTTTCCCCTGGTCTCTTTCCGGTTTCCCCTGGTCTTTTTCTGGTTTCCCCTGGTCTCTTTCCGGTTTCCCTTGGTCTTTTTCTGGTTTCCCCTGGTCTCTTTCCGGTTTCCCTTGGTCTTTTTCCGGTTTCCCTTGGTCTCTTTCCAGTTTCCCTTGGTCTCTTCCCGGTTTCCCTTGGTCTCTTTCCGGTTTCCCCTGGTCTCTTTCCGGTTTCCCTCGTCTCTTACGGTTTTTATCCCGATCTTTAAACCAGTTTTGTGCAGGTGGCAATTTTTCTATTCTACTATACTAGAATATAAATAAAATTGCCACAAATCCCGATGGCTGCCCTCAATAACAGACAAAAAGAAAAAAGAAAATCTTCACATTTTCAGTCTCTCTGGTTCTGATGTTCTCTGTTCGATAAATGCTGGTGTAATTCTGTGGGTATCCACAGTCTCTCAGGGCTTTACGGATGTGTTCTTCTTCTTTACGTTGACCTTCTGAGGTTGTGGCCACCTCCTGTGCTCTGTGCTGAAGAGTCCTGATGACTCCAAATCTTTTTTTTTCTATAGCACTTTTCCACCTTTTTGACCCTGTCTTAACTTTTTCAGATGTGTTAGTTTCAACTCTTGATGCGCCCTAAGACTTTCGAAATTCCCACACATCTGTCCACCTACTGAGCCACGTTTCTTAGGTTATGACTTCTTTTATTTTCTTTACTTCCTGTGTTATTTTTGACTCTTTCTGATTGACCTCTGCGTCTGTCTGACCTCAGCCTCCTCGTGTCTTTGTGCCGCTCTGAGCAGGTTGTCTTGTTTCTTCTTGTCGAGCCTTCCAGCGTTTTCTAGTGTGTTTTTCGTTGTCTGAAAGCAGTTTGTTGAAAACCTTGAACATTCTCCCTTGGATTTTGCTGCCTGTTGGAGCACTTTTCTGGATTTAAGACCTTGCCTGTGAGCTTGCCTCGTCTCTCTTGCTCTCGAATCCTCGGCTGATTGTGCAGTTCTAAAGTAATTGACAGAGGAAAATGTCGGCAAAGATCTCTTTTTAAGTTTGGAGAAAGATGGGTCACAGATAATTCATTTTTAGGTTTAGAATAAAATACTCAGGAAACTACAAAACCTGAAAACAGTGATGCAGCTGAAAGAACATGTTTACCGCTTTTCCCAGTGAGCAGCACTGGACCAAACTAAAACTTTATAAATATGAACAGAAGTCTTAAATGTGTATTTAAGTGCATTGTATCATTGATGAAAGCTGTGACTTACAGACACAGCTGAGACCAGTTTAAACCTGGCCTTGACCCGTTTCATTCTGAGACTTAGTCCTGGATTTAATCTTAGTCCTGGTATAGACCTGTTTCATTTCTATATTTAGTTTATAGCCTTTAGCCTTGGTTAATTCTTTGTTTTCTGTGCTTTATTCTTTAAATAAATAGATTATTTCTTACCAACTCCTAAATGCTCTTCAATCCTCAATCCAAAACTCTGCTCCGCTGTTTTTCCTAAACCCATTCTACTTTTGACCTGAATTCTCTCTTTTCGTCCCATTCCTCAGTTTGGTGTCCGTTCTCGAGGCCTCTGCAGTGAAAGTGTGACGGGCAGCTGCTCCTCGTCTCCACAAAGCCTCTCGGACCCATTCAGAGCCGTGACATTGTGACGCCGCTGTGTGTGTTGGGTTTTTTGTTTCCCGCTGAGGTTTTTAAGGCTTTGACAGCATTAATGACCGGGCGCTCGGAGTGACAGACAGACGCTTCTCGTTAAAGAGAGACACACACAAAACCAACATTTGTTCAGTCGTGCTGCGTTCAAGGCCCTCTGTGGTTTTCAGGACTGAATGGAGACCCTTCAGAGGCCGATGTCCCACTTCACAATCCAATGGAGTCTTTCGAGAAAGCACTCGTGTGTGAAGAGTGAGCGCTGAGGGGCCCAACTGTGGACCGTCAAAAACCGTGTGAAAAAATGAGAAATAATCCTCATATGACGTTAATAACCTTTGTAGACAATAAAATACTCAAAGATTATCAGGTTTGATGAAAAATACAAATATTTAGACCTGTTTTAGACCTGGTTTAGTCCTGCTTTAGACCTGGTTTAGACCTGGTTTAGACCTGGTTTAGACCTGCTTTAATCCTGCTTTAGACCTGGTTTAGACCTGCTTTAGTCCAGGTCTAGTCCTTGTATAGTCCTGCTTTTGTCCAGGCCTAGTCCTTGTTTAGTCCTTGTTTAGTCCTGCTTTAGTCCAGGTCAAGTCCTTGTTTAGTCCTTGTTTAGTCCTGCTTTAGTCCTGCTTTAGTCCAGTCCTAGTCCTTGTTTAGTCCTTGTTTAGTCCTTGTTTAGTCCTGCTTTAGTCCTGCTTTAGTCCAGTCCTAGTCCTGTTTTGGTCTCGTCCGTGCTTCAGTGAAATATTATTCAAACATTGTCCAGATTAGCGCAGGTTTGATGTGAAAACAGCGGCCCGTGTGTGGTGTTGGTCTCGGCCCCTTGCTCTCTGGTCTTTGTGTGGCTCCGGGGCCCGAGCCGCAGCAGCAGAGGATGCTGGGAAACGCGGTTTCACAAAGCCACAGAACGCTCCAAAATGTGAAGGCTATAATTATCTGTTGTTGGTTTGGCTGTGAGTGTGTGACACCTTGGCCGTGTGCGGTGAGAGCGGTGGCCCCCGGGGGCCCGCTGCTGCTCATAATGACTCCAGGAGAGGCCTTTGTGCAGAGCTCGGAGTGACAGCTCTGACGTCTCGCTCCAATTAGAGATTCTCGCGCTTTGTAGAAAAACCCAGAGCAGCTTTTTCTCAGAGCCTCGGCTCGAGTCAGGGGCCGAACGCGGTGCCAGTCCGTTTCTCTGTGAAAGCCTTCGGTCGGTTTCAGCAGCAGGGTCACGAGGTCGTTAGTGCGGTTTAGATTCTGACACAGTCCCAAAAACAAACAGAAGTCACCAACAAGAAACTGAGGCTGTTCAGATCCTGATCAGAAACAACGAAATTAAACTCTATCAAGAGGACTGTGACATTATCGTTTTGAATACTTTCATTTAATATTTCAACAATTCTTTTAAAATACCAGCACTTGACCCTCCACCTGAACTCAGAAAACCAGTCTGGACTTCATCAGAAGAAACCTCCAAAGAATTGTGTAGCCTCCTCGAGCACAGCCTCACCTGGAGAAGGACAGGTGTTAAACTGACTCTAGAGCCTCCCTCAGGGTCAGAGGAAAAACAGGCCGAACCTCAGGGACAAGCACAGACGGAGGACCCAGTCCCAGGACGGACAGAGGGACAGAGGTGTGTCCAGGACAGTCACAGTCAAAAGAACAAACGCATGAGAATTAAAATAGTCCATGACGGTGTCAGCAGTGACAGTTCAGAGGAGCTGGGGTCAGGGGTTAGGGAGCACAGGTGAGGCACATTCATCACTGGGACGTCAAACAACGGGCCGGACACCTGCACGGAGTGGGACAGAGGGTCAACCGCAGTGGACTGATGAAAAAGTAAAGTCTGTGAAATAAGAGTGAAGTCAGAAAGAGAATAGAAGCTCAGAGTCTTATTCTTCCTCAGCGTCTGGGCCTAGACCAGCTGTCCTCACGTGTCCTGTCCTTACGTGTCCTGTCCTCACGTGTCCTGTCCTTACGTGTCCTGTCCTCACGTGTCCTGTCCTTACGTGTCCTGTCCTCAAGTGTCCTGTCCTCACGTGTCCTGTCCTTACGTGTCCTGTCCTCAAGTGTCCTGTCCTCACGTGTCCTGTCCTCAAGTGTCCTGTCCTCAAGTGTCCTGACCTCATGAGTCCTGTCCTCAAGTGTCCTGACCTCATGTGTCCTGTCCTCACGTGTCCTGTCCTCATGAGTCCTGACCTCATGAGTCCTGACCTCATGAGTCCTGTCCTCAAGTGTCCTGACCTCATGTGTCCTGTCCTCATGTGTCCTGACCTCATGAGTCCTGACCTCATGAGTCCTGTCCTCAAGTGTCCTGACCTCATGTGTCCTGTCCTCACGTGTCCTGTCCTCATGAGTCCTGTCCTCATGAGTCCTGACCTCATGAGTCCTGTCCTCAAGTGTCCTGACCTCATGAGTCCTGACCTCAAGTGTCCTGTCCTCATGAGTCCTGTCCTCAAGTGTCCTGACCTCATGAGTCCTGACCTCAAGTGTCCTGACCTCATGAGTCCTGTCCTCAAGTGTCCTGACCTCATGTGTCCTGTCCTCACGTGTCCTGTCCTCATGAGTCCTGTCCTCATGAGTCCTGACCTGATGAGTCCTGTCCTCAAGTGTCCTGACCTCATGTGTCCTGTCCTCACGTGTCCTGTCCTCATGAGTCCTGACCTCATGAGTCCTGTCCTCAAGTGTGCTGACCTCATGTGTCCTGTCCTCACGTGTCATGACCTCATGTGTCCTGTCCTCACGTGTCCTGTCCTCATGAGTCCTGTCCTCATGAGTCCTGACCTGATGAGTCCTGTCCTCAAGTGTCCTGACCTCATGTGTCCTGTCCTCACGTGTCCTGTCCTCATGAGTCCTGACCTCATGAGTCCTGTCCTCAAGTGTCCTGACCTCATGTGTCCTGTCCTCATGTGTCCTGTCCTCACGTGTCCTGTCCTCATGAGTCCTGACCTCATGAGTCCTGTCCTCATGTGTCCTGTCCTCATGTGTCCTGTCCTCATGTGTCCTGACGTCACGTGTTCTGACCTCATGTCTCCTGACCTCATGTGTCCTGTCCTCAAGTGTCCTGTCCTCAAGTGTCCTGACCTCATGTGTCTGTAACGCCTTGGGCTAAGGATCTGACTACGGCTACTTTTAATTAGTGTCTCACTATTTTATTTCGCCATCAGAAGTAGGTTCGAATTATGGAGCCAATATGTGTGAATAACCACTAGAAAAACCAATTCGGGTTAAGTAGAATAAGATTATTATTCACAAATTCAGCATATATATTACCAAGATATCTAATAATGTCATATAAATATATACACAATATTTATAGGTCTGATAAATTTTACAAAACAGAAAACATATCAAATTCCCCAATGACCCCAGGTCTCAGTCCATGTTGGTTTCAATACTCCAAAAAGTGTACAAAGTTCGTTAATCCAGGAACGTCCAATTTGAATCAGCTTGTGTCCAGGCAGGCAATAATAGTTCAATAAGTTTGTCCTACCAGACTGAAGCATGTAGGTAGCTCGCCATCCAGAGTTGTCATGGAAAGGGAATTTGATGAGAAAAAAAACTCCAATGGGAAAACTCAAAAACGAAAACAGGAATTGAAAAAAAAACCCTGGACAAGTAAAAACCCTGAGAAAAACCTGGAAAAAAAACCCTGAAAAAAACCTGACCTGCAACAGGTCAGAAACACAAATTAGTAAAGTCTTCACAGACTATACAATGTTGTTGGTTTTACAACTTAACTAATCATTTCCAATTCGACATGAATGCCAACATTTTTCAATACATTTCTTCAAAGTATTTGGACATTGTCACTCAATACATTCAAAGGGTCCAATCTAGTGCACTACAACATGAAATTTCATTTACGTCTAATAAGTTACTTTAACATGAAAACAGTCCATACTTTTAGTAACTTCCAACCAGTTCAAAAATAATGTTGAGGGTAGTTAAACACTAGTTTAACTTGTCTAAGCCACTCAACCAATTTCAAAGTTAAACAAGCATTGAAAATACGAACATTTATTTATTTAATTATTGCGTGGTTTAACAAACCGCGCACTATTCAGGTTACTAAAAATAGAATGGTTTGAGACACGATCGGTCGCGCTAACCGGATTGGTGTCAGAGGCTAACGTAGCCGCTAACTCGTTTTGTTTTCTTAATTATCGCGCCTGTATAGTAAAGTTCCACTCACCGTTGAGTAGTTGTTCAAGATTTTCTCTCTTTTTTCCAAAGCAGAGTCCAATTTCAGTTCGAATGAGGAGCGGGGGAGAGCAGTGAAGAGCAGTAGCCACTATGTTTGTAGCAGAGCGTTGCCGAGCCGCAGCCACCTTGGTTGTCACACACCACGCATGGTCCGTTGCCCCGGATCTTATAGATGGCAACCGGAAGTGCGCTATGTTACCTTGGTTACACTTTCCCCCCCTGATCTCACGTACGTCCCTGTACGTGGACCAGGCTGGCAGCGTATGGCAGGTTGGAACGAACAAGCCGGAAGTACTTCTTCCTCTCCTTCCTCCTCAAGGGCAAAGGAGAAGGCAGTGCTCAAGCCATGAAACAAGGTTTGAATGTTTTTTAAAAATGGAACCCCAAGTTTCGTGTAGTGTAAACGTTCTGGTGGATTTCGTGTACGGGTGGATTGCCTTAGAGAAGGTCCAGGTTTAGGGCTTATTTCCACTTCCGCAGGTGATGAAAATTCCAAGTTATCTCTGGAAGGTTCTGATTGATGCATGTCAGAAGAAGCTTTTTCTTCAGCTCCAGAGGTTGTAGCCAGAGTAGTCGATTCAGGTGTGTCATGAACGGTTATCGAGGGGGTTTCCTGCTCATCGGATTGTTCCTCTTCCAGAGTGTCCTGGTCTTCTTCCTCAGAAAGTGTTTGGACCTGCTCAGGAACAGTCGGCTGATCAATGTTTGGAAGAGGTACATCAATAAAAGTGGTAATTCTAACAGGTTCAGAGGTGGATGGAATGTGGAAAGGTGAAATCAGATCATCCCCTGATGAGTCTTCTTCCTCAGCGAGTGCGGATGGAGAAGATACTGACACAGTCTTTTTTGTTTTGCCAGGTGGATCCTTGATATGAGCAGGTAAATATCCACAGGGTAACAAGAGATCTCTGTGCAGGGTTCGTTCTGGTTTGGGTTGGCCCTCAGGTTTAACGGTGTACACAGGAAGATTGCCGGCTCTCTTCACTACCACATACACATTGGGCTCCCATTTATCTGCCAGTTTGTGTTTTCCTCTCAGTTTCACATTCCTTACCAAAACTCTGTCTCCAATGTATAGTTCAGATGGTGTTATTTGTTTGTCAAATCTGGTCTTGTTACGGGTCATCACTTTGGCTGAATTCTTGATGGCTACCCGGTAGCTCTCTTCAAGCTGAGATTTTAACCTCTGTACGTACTGTATATGAGAGTTCGACTTGTCCTCCTTTAACGGCAGTCCAAAAGCCAGATCTACGGGTAGGCGTGGTTGACGGCCAAACATAAGCTCATATGGTGAGTATCCTGTAACGTCATTTTTTGTGCAATTGTAGGCATGTACTAAAGGTTTTACATAGTCTTTCCAATGGTTTTTCTCTTGTTCAGTCAGTGTTCCTAGCATGTTTAACAGTGTTCGGTTAAACCGTTCAACTGGGTTTCCTCTGGGATGATAAGGAGTTGTTCGTGTTTTCTGAATTCGGTAATTTCACAGAGTTCACGGATGGTCCTGGACTCAAAATCAGTACCTTGGTCACTGTGCAGCTTTTCTGGAATACCATAATGAACTAGGAAATGGTCCCATAAACATCTAGCAACTGTTTTTGCTTTTGATTTGGGGTAGGTACAGCGACAGCATACTTTGTGAAATGATCTGTGATTACTAGAATGTCTTTAATTCGTCGATCTGGTTCCACTGATAAAAAGTCTATGCAAACCAATTCTAGGGGTCTTGATGTTTTGATGTTGATTAATGGTGCGGCATGTTCAGGCGAAGACTTGCGTTTTACACACCTTTCACAGGTTTTGATGTAATTTATCACATCTGTAGACATTTTTGGCCAATAAAACCTGGAACGCACCAAGTCTAACGTTCTGTCAATCCCAAGGTGACCCATTTTATTGTGCAGTTGGTACAGTACTTCCCGTCTGTCTTCTTCCGGCAACACCAGTTGGTACATAGATTGGTTTCCTACTTGTCTTTTCCTGAGGAGACGGTTGTTATGGAGCTCCAACTTGTTCATCTCTCTCAGAAAAAGGGGCAGATCTGGAAGTTCCTCTCTTAGACATGGTGGCAATGATTTTCCATCCTCCAGTTGCGTAATTACATGGCGAATGGTCGGATCAGCCCGTTGTTTGGTGGCGATGTCGGTTTCTGAGAATTTGGGAAATATAGCAGAAGCAAACTGGGTATCATGTGTAAAACTGTCAGGCAAACTGCCAGAGTGGGTGGATATGGCTAGAACTAGAGCATGGTTAGGATCATTATCTGTAGTAGAGTTGTACACCAATTGCCGTTCACAGACTGCTTGTATGGTGTCCTGGTCAAGAAAGACATAACCGGTTTCTTCAAGGTGTTGATCAACAAATTTGGAAACATGATCATTAATAAGTTCCCCTAGAGGTAGACGGGACAGACCATCAGCGTCTGCATTTTGTTTTCCAGATCGGTATATGATTTTAAAGGAATAGGTGGATAATGCTGACAACCATCTATAGCTGGTTGCGTCAAGTTTTGCAGAGGTTAGTAAATATGTGAGTGGGTTACTGTCTGTTACAACAGTAAAATGAGTTCCATACAGATAATCATGAAATTTTTCAGTTACAGCCCATTTAAGTGCTAGAAATTCCAATTTATGGGCCGGATACTTGGCTTCACTCCTGGAGAGACCTCTGCTGGCATATGCAACCACTCGATTAGTCCCCTCCTGTTCTTGATACAAGATGGCCCCTAGGCCGATGGAGCTGGCATCGGTGTGGAGAATGTAAGGTTTTAGTGGGTCTGCAAATGCCAAAACAGGAGCTGAAGTAAGTTTGCTTATTATCATCTCAAAGGCTTCTTGGCACTTTGAAGTCCAACGTCCACCAAATGGTTCTTTTGGGTTGAGGTATGGTTCAGGTTGTTTCACCGGTTTCAGCTTCTTCTGGACTGGGGGATAACCAGCAGTGAGATCATTCAAAGGCTTGACAATGGTGGAATATCCCTGCACAAACCGACGATAATATCCTGCAAAACCGAGGAAAGATCTTAGCTCCTTCAGGTTTTTAGGAACTGGCCAGGAAGTGAGTGCTGCAATTTTATCAGGATCTGTCTCTACACCGTTTTGTGATACTATATGTCCAAGGTACTTTACTGCAGTCTGGAAGAATACACACTTATCAATGGATAACTTTAACCCAAACTCCTTAAGGCGATTAAGGACTTTCATGAGTCTCTCTTCGTGTTCTTCCAGAGTGGGGGCAAAGACTATCAAATCGTCAATGAACAGAAGAACTTCGTGTAGGTTCATTTCGCCCATACATTTCTCCATGAGTCTTTGGAATGTACTTGGGGCATTTGTCACTCCCTGGGGCATTCTGTTGAACTCCCAAAATCCCAATGGGCAGACGAAGGCAGTTTTTTCTTTATCTTCTTCCTCCATTTCAATTTGATAATATCCAGATTTGAGATCAAGCACGGTAAACCATTTAGAACCAGCAAGTGCAGAAAAAGTGTCTTCCAGTTTGGGGAGTGCATAAGCATCTTTGATAGTTTGTAAATTCAATTTCCGGTAGTCTATACAAAGACGTACACTTCCATTCTTCTTACGAACAACAACAATGGGTGATGCAAATGGTGAAGTTGATTCTTGTATTACTCCTGAATCCAGTAGTTCTTGGAGATGTTTTCTCACTGCGTCGACATCTAATGGATGAATTGGCCTAGGCCGTTGCTTGAAAGGAGTTGGATCTGATAATTTGATATTATGTTTCACTTTGTTCGTTCGTCCAAAATCAAGGTCGTTTTTAGAAAAAACTTCAGGAATGCTATTGAGTTTATTTGTGATACGGTCTTTCCAAGATTGAGATAGAGGTGAGTGTCCAAAGTTGTAATGAGGTGGGGATAGAACAGACTCTGGATAATGGACACTGTGTTCTTTGGAAATAATGCGTTGAAAAGCACTAACTTCTGCGATGACGGTTCGAGATGGAATTATGATTTCATGATCAGATTCATTGGTAATGATGACAGGTAGATGACATGGTTGACGAGATGGCAAGTCAACAAGACATGATTTAACTATGAGTCCTCCAGGCATGGAAGAAAAAACTGGGTGTTCAAGAATGACTGATTTTTCACCTTGCAATGCCCGGGAAGCTAGACACCCTTCAAGGACTGCGGTTTGGCCAGCAGGTATCGAAAATGGAGTGTCTGATTGCAGGGTGACATTGACAAAATGATTATCCGAGTGTCGAGTATGTCTGCTTTTCAATATTTTGAAAACAGATAAATAACCAGGAGCTATGGGTTGAAAAGACTGATCCGGATCAGTATCATAATACTGGCTATATGCGATGTCAAGTGCGTTAGTACCAATGAGAATAAAAGATTGAGATCTTTTGATATCGGGAACAACAAGAGCTAATGTGTTTATTTCTGTAGGTTGTCCTAGGAAATCGGATGGAAATGTCATGTTTAGTTCTATGTATCCGAGGTAGGGTACCGATTGTCCATTTGCTCCTTCTATTTCCAGCAAGTGGTTCAATGATTTGATGGGGTGATCCGAAAGGTAGGTATTGTAAAAGGTGTGCGATATAGTAGTGACTTGGGAACCAGAATCAAGAAGACAATTGAAACAATTTCCTTCTATTTGGATTTGACCAGTGCTTTTTGTTCCTATTAATCCTTTTGGTAAACCGGTTAGTTTATATTCTTTGGGACTGGTGTATGCAGCTCCTGAGTGTCCCCCATCAGAAACTGCTTCTAGTTTGACGTCTGGTTTGTCTTCGTATCCCATACTTGTTGTTTTTTCCGTAATTGTTTTTTCTTATTTTCAACCAGGCTTGGATTTGGTCTGTTTGAGCATGAGGAAGAAATGTGTCCATCTTCTCCACAGTTGAAACAGTACCATGGTTTAGGTTTTGTTGACTGAGTAGGATGACTTCCGGATTTAATTGGTCGTGGTGCTGATTTGGATTCTTCTTGATGCTTTTTAGACAGGAATGCAGACATTTGGCTTTGGAGTTGCTGGATTTGCTTTCTTAATTCTTTTATGTCTTTATTGTCAATGGAGTTGGTATGGCCACAGGAACACGTGCTCTGCGACTGAAGATTTACCTTTTGTTTAGATGATCCAATATGTTTTTTCATTAGGGATTCCTTGGCCTGTTGTCGATTTTCTTCTGTCCGTATTGAAAATAGGAGTTCGGCGAATGGCGGTGGGTTACTTCTTTGCTGCTCTAATTGTAATTAGGTAATTAATGCGTTATCCCAACATCCTCTACAAAATTGTCTCAAAAGATATCGATCCTTTTCTGGGGCTGTAATTCCTCCTCTCTTGACCACGGTGCTGAGGGTGAACTGTAACCTCTGAAGGTAAGATGCAGGACTCTCCCCTGCGTCCTGGAGGATGTTCATGTATTGGGCTAATAATTCTTCTCCGTCCTGAACTGTCCCGAAGGCTGAATCCAGTACTTGAAGCAAAATTGTGGGAGATGTATCAAAGCTCAACCCTCGAACCAAATCAGCAGCAGGTACCAGTAAACTTTCTAAAATTCGTTGGTTGACGTGTACTGCAGACAGGCTGGGGTCGGCTAGCAATAGGTCGATTTGAGAACGCCAAGATTCATAATCGGCTTCATTATTCGGTTTCATTTGCCTTCCAGAAAAAGAACGGAGCCGAATTGATGTGGGAATCTTTAAGTCAGTGTTTCGGACTACATGTTCCACCACAACTCTTTGTATCTCTGGGGGATTTAAGTCATTATTCGAGAGTGAAACTCTTTGAACAGGTCTAGTTGGTGGTTTGTGTCGAGGTCTTGCTCCCTGCAGATCAGATTGACTCTTGGATAGTGGGAAAACTGGAGGCATCCACGAATCTGGCACTGGCTGTGCTTTATTGAGTAGACCATCCTTAGTTTCCTCCTCATCAGCCTCATCACCATCATCATCATCAGCATCATCAGCAGCCTCTTCCAAATGGTCGCTAATTTGGATCATTACCGTTTTTAAGACCTCTTCAAACCTTTTTCCACTGCGTTTGGCTAATGTTTTTAGTTCATCCAAATAATCCAAGGGTTGGCTACTGCTCTCCACTGCTTCTGCGCCCTCCACAGGAATGGCGGTGACGTGGAACACGCGGTCAGCAGAAATTTGAGAGCAGTAGGTATGAGGTAACAGCGGTTCAAATGCGGACCAAGCTGCAGCTTCTGCAAATTCAACAATCAGGTTTTTTTTCAAATTACTTGTGGGATCATTTACATAAATTACGCGTTTTAAATCGCCGTAGTTTCGCAAACAATCCAAGACTTCATCATCGTGTTTAGAGTTAGTTACGCCAGATATCATCACCGACCGTGATAAATTTACTCCTGATGTGGCAACTACCTCCATTTTTTAAAATTAGCAAAGAAAAAATTTTTTTTTTTTTTTTTTTCTCCCCGGGTTAATTAATTCAATAAATTATTCACACTTTGGCTCCTAGCTAGCTCGCCACTTGTAACGCCTTGGGCTAAGGATCTGACTACGGCTACTTTTAATTAGTGTCTCACTATTTTATTTCGCCATCAGAAGTAGGTTCGAATTATGGAGCCAATATGTGTGAATAACCACTAGAAAAACCAATTCGGGTTAAGTAGAATAAGATTATTATTCACAAATTCAGCATATATATTACCAAGATATCTAATAATGTCATATAAATATATACACAATATTTATAGGTCTGATAAATTTTACAAAACAGAAAACATATCAAATTCCCCAATGACCCCAGGTCTCAGTCCATGTTGGTTTCAATACTCCAAAAAGTGTACAAAGTTCGTTAATCCAGGAACGCCCAATTTGAATCAGCTTGTGTCCAGGCAGGCAATAATAGTTCAATAAGTTTGTCCTACCAGACTGAAGCATGTAGGTAGCTCGCCATCCAGAGTTGTCATGGAAAGGGAATTTGATGAGAAAAAAAACTCCAATGGGAAAACTCAAAAACGAAAACAGGAATTGAAAAAAAAACCCTGGACAAGTAAAAACCCTGAGAAAAACCTGGAAAAAAAACCCTGAAAAAAACCTGACCTGCAACAGGTCAGAAACACAAATTAGTAAAGTCTTCACAGACTATACAATGTTGTTGGTTTTACAACTTAACTAATCATTTCCAATTCGACATGAATGCCAACATTTTTCAATACATTTCTTCAAAGTATTTGGACATTGTCACTCAATACATTCAAAGGGTCCAATCTAGTGCACTACAACATGAAATTTCATTTACGTCTAATAAGTTACTTTAACATGAAAACAGTCCATACTTTTAGTAACTCCCAACCAGTTCAAAAATAATGTTGAGGGTAGTTAAACACTAGTTTAACTTGTCTAAGCCACTCAACCAATTTCAAAGTTAAACAAGCATTGAAAATACGAACATTTATTTATTTAATTATTGCGTGGTTTAACAAACCGCACTATTCAGGTTACTAAAAATAGAATGGTTTGAGACACGATCGGTCGCGCTAACCGGATTGGTGTCAGAGGCTAACGTAGCCGCTAACTCGTTTTGTTTTCTTAATTATCGCGCCTGTATAGTAAAGTTCCACTCACCGTTGAGTAGTTGTTCAAGATTTTCTCTCTTTTTTCCAAAGCAGAGTCCAATTTCAGTTCGAATGAGGAGCGGGGCAGAGCAGTGAAGAGCAGTAGCCACTATGTTTGTAGCAGAGCGTTGCCGAGCCGCAGCCACCTTGGTTGTCACACACCACGCATGGTCCGTTGCCCCGGATCTTATAGATGGCAACCGGAAGTGCGCTATGTTACCTTGGTTACGTGTCCTGTCCTCAAGTGTCCTGACCTCATGAGTCATGTGACTCATGTGTCCTGTCCTCAAGTGTCCTGACCTCATGAGTCCTGTCCTCAAGTGTCCTAACCTAGCATGTCCTGACCTCATGAGTCCTGTCCTCATGTGTCCTGTCCTCAAGTGTCCTGACCTCACATGTCCTGACCTCAAGTGTCCTGACCTCACATGTACTGACCTCAAGTGTCCTGTCCTCACGTGTCCTGACCTCATGTGTCCTGACCTCAAGTGTCCTTTCCTCAAGTGTCCTGACCTCAAGTGTCCTGACCTCACGTGTCCTGACCTAAAGTGTCCTGTCCTCATTCGTCCTGTTCTCAAGTGTCCTAACCTTACGTGTCCTGTCCTCATGTGTCCTGTCCTCAAGTGTCCTGACCTCATGTGTCCTGTCCTCAAGTGTCCTGACCTCATGAGTCATGTCCTCAAGTGTCCTGACCTCATGTGTCCTGTCCTCAAGTGTCCTGACCTCATGAGTCCTGTCCTCAAGTGTTCTGACCTGACATGTCTTGTACTCAAGTGTCCTGACCTTAAGTGTCCTGACCTCACATATCCTGTCCTCAAGTGTCCAAATCTCACATATCCTGTCCTCACGTGTCCTGTCCTCAAGTGTCCTGAACTCATGTGTCCTGTCCTCAAGTGTCCTGACCTCATGAGTCATGTCCTCAAGTGTCCTGACCTCATGTGTCCTGTCCTCAAGTGTCCTGACCTCACCTCATGTGTCCTGTCCTCAAGTGTCCAAATCTCACATATCCTGTCCTCACGTGTCCTGTCCTCATGAGTCCTGTCCTCAAGTGTCCTGACCTCATGAGTACTGTCCTCAAGTGTCCTGACCTCACGTGTCCTGTACTCATGTGTCCTGTCCTCACGTGTCCTGACCTCATGTGTCCTGTCCTCAAGTGTCCTGACCTCATGAGTCCTGTCCTCAAGTGTCCTGACCTCATGAGTCCTGTCCTCAAGTGTCCTGACCTCACATGTCCTGACCTCATGAGTCCTGTCCTCAAGTGTCCTGACGTCATGTGTCCTGTCCTCACGTGTCCTGTCCTCAAGTGTCCTGACCTCATGAGTCCTGTCCTCAAGTGTCCTGACCTCACGTGTCCTGTACTCATGTGTCCTGTCCTCAAGTGTCAAAATCTCACATGTCCTGTCCTCACATGTCCTGACCTCAAGTGTCCTGACCTCATGAGTCCTGTCCTCAAGTGTCCTAACCTCACATGTCCTGACCTCATGAGTCCTGTCCTCCAGTGTCCTGAACTCATGTGTCCTGTCCTCAAGTGTCCTGACCTCATGTGTCCTGACCTCATGTGTCCTGTCCTCAAGTGTCCTGACCTCACTTGTCCTGTTCTCAAGTGTCCTGACCTCATGAGTCCTGTCCTCAAGTGTCCTGACCTCACGTGTCCTGTACTCATGTGTCCTGTCCTCAAGTGTCCAAATCTCACATGTCCTGTCCTCACGTGTCCTGACCTCAAGTGTCCTGACCTTAAGTGTCCTGTCCTCAAGTGTCCTGTCCTCACGTGTCCTGTCCTCACGTGTCCTGACCTCATGTGTCCTGTCCTCAAGTGTCCTGTCCTCATGTGTCCTGACCTCATGTGTCCTGTCCTCATGTGTCCTGACCTCATGTGTCCTGTCCTCAAGTGTCCTGTCCTCATGTGTCCTGACCTCATGTGTCCTGTCCTCAAGTGTCCTGACCTCAGACCGTAGCCCCAATTTTCAGGAAGATGTAACAAGATCATCTTCAGATGATGCTGACAAAAAGTTATTAGAATCAATGATTAGTCAAACTGTTCTCGAAAACCGCGCAAATGAAATTGACTTAATGTGCACAAAAATGAAAGTCAGGCTGTATCTCTGCAATTTTTTAAGCAAACTTAGTACGTGTTATGGCAACCATGACTTTGAGGCTGCCTGCAGAGTTTTGGAGCAGCGCCACCTAGTGGTCCAGAGATTAAAAAAAATGTGACATTTTAAATTATTACTTCAGAATGCTTTGGCCAAAAATCACAAAACTGGTCTCTTTAGATTCGTGGCATCATGCCGAGCCATAGTGTAGCCAATTTTCCCATAAATTTAATGTAGAATTTTGTCAAAAAGTAGTATATTTTGTGAACGCATTGCTGTAAACTTGGTATGTGTCTTCGACACCAAGCCCTGAAGGTACTCAAAAGGTTTCAAGGCAGCGCCACCTTGTGAACAAAAGTTATAATGAATTTTCAAATAATGCTAATAGCTTATCATTAAGTTTGTCTATTGTCATAAAACTGATGTCTAACATCATCTAAAAATGCCTTTAATTGCCCTTTGCACTTGGTCTAACACTCACAGCCATGTTGGCATGTCTTGGCCCCGTAATGGCTGCTCGCAGCTATATTTACATTTTTTCATTTAGCTGACGCTTTTATCCAAAGAGACTTAAAGTAATCACCAGTGTTACAGTCACTGGAGGCAAGGTGGGTTAAGTGTCTTGCCCAAGGACACAACAACAGTATGAACTGTGGGGAGAGTGGGAATCGAACCCCCTACCTTTAGGTTGAAGGACAACTGCTCTACCCACTGAGCTACTGCCGCCCCAGGACACATATTTATTATTATAAATATCTGTTGTTGTTGTTGTTGTTGTTGTTGTTGTTGTTGTTGTTGTTGTTGTTGTTGTATTTTAGGTTTAGTCATGTTTTACTTCTGCTATTGTCTGAGTTTTAAATCTGGGTTAAGTCTTGGTTTATTGTACATTCTTTAGACCTGGTTTAGTCCTGATCCAGTCCTGATCCAGACCTTGTTTAATCCTGATCCAGACCTGGTTCAGTCCTGATCCAGACCTGGTTCAGTCCTGATCCAGACCTGGTTTAGGCCTGATCCAGACCCTCTAAAGCCCTTGTATCTCTTGTATCACGTCTAATCCATTCCCTGTTTTTTGGTTACGGTCCATATCCAGCCTTTTGTCGCCGTTTCCTTTGCGCCGTCCAATCAGAGTGCTCGCATTTGCATTTGTGAGGCAAAAGACAACAAGGACGACCCCAAAAAGACGGAAACAGAGAAGAACAAGCAGCAAAAGACGGGAGACAAAGGTCCAGCTGTGAGCAAATCACTCGGATCTTCCTCTGGAGCATGTTTCACAAACTCCAGCTCCCGACACATATTTGGGATATTTATCTGCTGATGAAATTAAGTCTAATTGCTTATTGGTATTTTAATTAAGTTTCTTTGTGGGAGGGAGCTGGAGAGAGTTTGTATTGGTATTTAAATGAAGTATTATTTGTCGGCAGAAGCAGCGGGAGGGCGCTGAAAAGGCATACACACAGCAGGTGGCGCCGACACAGAACAGAGCAGCAAACACAAACAGGGCGCGCACGAACACTGACGAAGAAACTGGGAAAAACTGGAGAAGAGTCATGTATGAAGTGAGTTTGAATGGTTTGTCACTCACCGAAACCAGGACTTAACCAGGACTTAACCAGGACTTAACCAGGACTTAACCGAAACAGCACTGAACCATTAACAAACCAGGACTGAACCAGGACTAAACCAGGACAACACCAGGACTAAACCAGGACTAAACCAGGACTAAACCAGGACTAAACCAGGACTAAACCAGGACAACACCAGGACTAAACCAGGACTAAACCAGGACTAAACCAGGACAACACCAGGACTAAACCAGGACTAAACCAGGACTAAACCAGGACTAAACCAGGACAACACCAGGACTAAACCAGGACTAAACCAGGACTAAACCAGGACTAAACCAGGACTAAACCAGGACAACACCAGGACTAAACCAGGACTAAACCAGGACTGAACCAGGAACAAACCACACTTGGAGAAACATGGTCTAACTCTGGAATAAAAGCAGACTAAGGCCCTGTTCAAACATATATTTTTATAAATAAATCTTTTCTCCCTCCTTTGAGAGGGTTTAGAAAGAAAGACCACAGTTCCACAGAAACAAAATGTCAGTAAAGAAGGGAATAGGATTAAACCATGACTAAATCTGGACAAAACCCACGTCTAAGCCAAGCCTAAACCAAGAATAGAAAGTCAGGACTAAACCTGGAGAAACTCAGAACTAGACCAAGTTTTCTAAGACTTAATAAGGGCTGAAACCTGGAGAAACTAAGACCTAACCCAGATCAAATCAGAACATCATCAGGACTAAACTGTTATTATCCAAAGACTAAAAAACAGACTAAACCAGGTCTAAACCAGACTAAGCCAGGTCCAGTCTAAATCAGGACCTCAACAGAACTAGTCAAACCAAATCACAAAGTGAGCAGTGTCTCTTTATTTCTTTCATTTTGAAATCTTTATTTTAGAAAATTGTAGAATGATCCTATTTGTCCTCAGTCTTTGTGACAGATGAGGCATTTCCAGTGTTTGGTCCTGGTCCTGGTCTAAAGCCGGTCTTGTTGTCGCAGAGGTGCGCTCTGCGGCTCGACTCTCGGTGTCAGAGAACATTCAGAGTGTGAGCCAATAACGAGCCCTCGCCGTTTCATTTGACTTCATGAGAAAACGGCGTGTGGCGGCGGCGGCCGATAATGACCTCTCCACACTCTGTCGACGAAAACCCGGGTCTGAACCAGGTCTGAGGGCCGGCTCGGAGGCAGGTGACGGCAGATAATGAAGCCAGCGCCGCGTGGTGTTCGCAGGAAACGACAGAGAACCAGAGAAAACGCAGAGAAAAGAAGAGCAAATCAAAGCAGAGGCTCGTGAAAACAAAGATGGCCGCGTTTGGAGACATGTCAGAGGAAACAGGTTTATATTATTATCAGGACTGGGTCTGAAATAACTCCTGAGTCCCTGATAGTCCCTGACCACTCACTGCTTTCACCTGGGCTTTAATGGACCTCATCTATCGAACCTGCTTTGGTCCAGAGTACGAGGTCATGTATCAAGCAGTGTTTTTTTAATTTCAGGAAATATTCCAATAAATAATGACACCAGTAAAACTTTTTTTGTGTGGTTGATTTAGGCAGAAAAGGCCGCACTAGGCCAGGACTAAACCTTAAAGGCTCAACTAGATCCAAGGTCTTCAGGTGTTCAGGTGCTCAGGTGTTCAGGTGTTCAGGTGTTCAGGTGTTCAGGTGCTCAGGTGCTCAGGTGTTCAGGTGCTCAGGTGTTCAGGTGTTCAGGTGTTCAGGTGCTCAGGTGCTCAGGTGCTCAGGTGCTCAGGTGTTCAGGTGTTCAGGTGTTCAGGTGTTCAGGTGTTCAGGTGCTCAGGTGCTCAGGTGTTCAGGTGCTCAGGTGTTCAGGTGCTCAGGTGCTCAGGTGCTCAGGTGTTCAGGTGCTCAGGTGCTCAGGTGTTCAGGTGTTCAGGTGTTCAGGTGCTCAGGTGCTCAGGTGTTCAGGTGCTCAGGTGTTCAGGTGTTCAGGTGCTCAGGTGCTCAGGTGTTCAGGTGTTCAGGTGCTCAGGTGCTCAGGTGTTCAGGTGTTCAGGTGCTCAGGTGTTCAGGTGCTCAGGTGCTCAGGTGTTCAGGTGTTCAGGTGCTCAGGTGCTCAGGTGTTCAGGTGTTCAGGTGTTCAGGTGTTCAGGTGCTCAGGTGTTCAGGTGCTCAGGTGTTCAGGTGTTCAGGTGTTCAGGTGCTCAGGTGTTCAGGTGTTCAGGTGCTCAGGTGCTCAGGTGTTCAGGTGTTCTGGTGTTCAGGTGTTCAGGTGCTCAGGTGTTCAGGTGTTCAGGTGCTCAGGTGTTCAGGTGCTCAGGTGTTCAGGTGTTCAGGTGTTCAGGTGCTCAGGTGTTCAGGTGTTCAGGTGCTCAGGTGTTCAGGTGTTCAGGTGTTCAGGTGTTCAGGTGCTCAGGTGTTCAGGTGTTCAGGTGCTCAGGTGTTCAGGTGTTCAGGTGTTCAGGTGTTCAGGTGCTCAGGTGTTCAGGTGTTCAGGTGCTCCACCCTAGGAGGAGGTAGAAAGGAGAAAAACAAAAGTGCTAAATACTACTGAAAACAGGCAGATGTAATAATAATATCAGCGGTTGAGTGTTACCTACAGCTACAACCAGTGTAAATCTAACACTATGATCATCAGTCTCCATACGTTTGGTGAAATAAGTATGTTTTGAGTTTTTGAAAATCTCAACAGAGTCAGATCGCCGCACTTCCACCGGGAGCACATTCCACAAAAATGTGGCTCTATAAGAAAAGGCTCTGTAGCAGACCTCTTCTTTATTTGAGGAAGTTGAAGGAGGCCAGCGTCCTGAGAGCGAAGGGTACGAGCTGGAGTATACCAGGTGATAAGGTCAGAGAGGTCAGAGGGCGCGCGTCCACAAAGGATTTTATAGGTTAACAAGAGAACTTTGAAATCAGCTCTAACATGAGGAAGTGTAATGAAGCCAGGACCGGAGTAATGTGATCAAACTTCCTGGTCTTTGTTAAAAGTCTGGCGGCTGTATTTTGGACCATTTGTAGTCTGAGTACTTTTCCTCGACAGTCCAGAGAATAACACAGTAGTCCAGCCTGGATGTGACAAACGCATGAATGAGAATTTCAGCATCAGCTAAAGAGAGGCAGGAGGGAGTTTTTGAGATATTCCTCAAGTGAAAAAAGCCCAGTTTAGTGACCTCACTAATGTGCTGCTGCAGAGAGAGTGTGGAGTCAAAAATGACACTGAGGTTCCTCACAGTGTTGCTCCAACACACAGTTGTTGATGGAGACAGTAAGATTGTTGAACTTGTGCCAATGACTGGCAGGACCAATTAACAAGAGCTCTGTTTTATCCGAGTTCAGATGGAGGAAGTTTTGAGACATCCATGTTTTAATTGAAACGAGGCAGGCCTCTAGACGCATGATGTCAGTATTATTCACTTTTATTGGTAGATACAGCTGTGTATCATCGGCATAACAGTGGAAGTTCACTCCATAACTTCTGATGATTTGTCCCAATGGTGTAACATACAGTGAAAAAAGTATGGGACCGAGCACAGACCCTTGTGGCACACCGAACTTCACTGGTGCCGTGGAGGAGAAGGATTTATTAAAAGAGACAAAATGAGACCTATCACACAGATAGGATTCTAACCAAGAAAGAGCAGAGCCAGAGATGCCAAAAACATCTTTAAGTCTGTTGATTAGCACTGCAGGATCAATCGTATCAAATGCAGCTGAGATCCATCAATAACAGTAGAGCCGATGAGTCCTCGTCCATCTGAAGGAGAAGATCATTTGTTACTTTAACTAAAGCTGTTTCAGTGGAATAAGAGGCCCTAAACTCAGACTGAAACGGCTCCAGGAGCTCATTTTTTGATAAATATAGAGTAAGTTGTTTTAACACAACTTTTTCGAGGACTTTAGATAGAAAAGGTAAATTGGAGACAGGACGGAAATTATTTATGCATCCAGGATCCAGAGTAGGTTTTTTGAGCAGGGGTTTGACCACAGCCTGTTTGAAAAGGGAAGGAACGGTGCCAGTAGACAGGGACAAGTTTATAATGTTTAATATAATTTGCCCCACATAGGGCCACAGTTCTTTAAGCTGTTTTGCTGCAGGATATCCAGGAGACACGTAGGTGCTTTACATGAAGAAACCACCTTTGTCAGCTCATCAAGGGAAACAGGATCTAAGACTGAGAGACGAGAGGTCGGTGGATCCAAGTGAATGGGACCCGGAGCCAAAGAAGACAAAAACAAAATATTATCCCTGATATCTTCAATTTTATGATTAAAGAAATCTAAAAAGTCTTGTGCACTAAAGGGAGAGGAGTCTTCAATTAGGAAGAACATCTGTCAGCCGTGTGGCAATCATTTCCATTGCAGCTGCGCTAAAATTCCGTGTAGACTAGGGTGCATCAAAAAACATAATTTTTGAATTTTGATATGGCTGGGTGCTGAAAGAGTTCCAAAATATGTAGAAACAACACATGCAAAATATATTTCTAGTACATGATGATTTAGGGGTGCCACCACACATCTGTTTTTGTTGGATAAAGTGGTTATAGTGCTCAATGGTCGCCATGGAGATCTGAGGTCAACAATATTATAGCTTAAGAAAACTGAGGGTATTTTTCTGTGTTGGGTATGTATTATTACATATTACTATAATATCTGTAGTTGTGTCTTTGTTTACCTTTTTATCATAAATCATTTAAGTCACATTTTTAGGTATTTGGTGCTCATTACATCTAGCTAACATTATCTAGCAACAGTTTGCCTAGTGCTGCACTGACCGCGTTGTCAACATGACATTTGACACCACTGCGTCACTCACCGGCCTCACAGCAGCACAGCTTTCACTGGGTTGACTGCTTTGGTCTGGGTACCGGCACCACATTGGTGAAGTCCTCCTGAACCAAGTTTTCACAGACCTGAAAGTGGAATCATCACGCTCGGCAGAGGTTACCTTGTTCACACGTCTGAGAGAGAAATGTAACCTGTTAACAGAAGAATCCAGCAGCCAATGGTCTCGCCACATTCATAGAAACACTGAGCCGCCAATCCTGGGCAATTTACGGGCTGATCTTCTCAGGTGGGCAAAAGAAGTCACAAGCAATGTGACTACCATGAGTTTGTCCAGCTGTGTTTTGTGTTTCTGGATGCTGATGGTGAAGAGCAGACTGCAGTGACCTTCCAACGACCAGGAGCGCTCCACAAGGCACGATGGATGGCCAAACTGCTCCATAATCTCAAGCTGACTTTGAAGGAGCAGCACATTGCGTTGCTTTCCCAGAGCACAATCACCAAAAACAACAGGTGCCAAAGATTCGGGCACATCTGTGCAAAGTGGTGGTTGACCTGAGAAAAAGCTGTAGATCACTCTGGGAAGTGCGCGCTTGTCACCATTGGGGACCTTGCTGCAGAAGAGAGCCAGAGGTAGCATCTCACCTGTCAGGTACCAGCAATGCATCTCCAGCGCCTTAATTGCTGATGCTGCTATGCCCTCATCTACAGCATTGTATGCTGCAGGTGGTGGTAGAGTGTCAGGTCCTTCCAGGCAGCATCTACAGCTTTTTCTCAGGTCAACCACCACTTTGCACAGATGTGCCCGAATCTTTGGCACCTGTTGTTTTTGGTGATTGTGCTCTGGGAAAGCAACGCAATGTGCTGCTCCTTCAAAGTCAGCTTGAGATTATGGAGCAGTTTGGCCATCCATCGTGCCTTGTGGAGCGCTCCTGGTCGTTGGAAGGTCACTGCAGTCTGCTCTTCACCATCAGCATCCAGAAAGACAAAACACAGCTGGACAAACTCATGGTAGTCACATTGATTGTGACTTCTTTTTTTTTCTTTTCTAGGTGTTCAGGTGTGTAGGTGCGTAGATGTGTAGGTGTGTAGGTGTGTAGGTGTTCAGGTGTTTAGGTGTGTAGGTGTTCAGGTGTTCAGGTGTTCAGGTGTGTAGGTGTGTAGGTGTTCAGGTGTGTAGGTGTGTAGGTGTTTAGGTGTTTGGGTGTGTAGGTGTGTAGGTGTGTAGGTGTTTGGGTGTGTAGGTGTGTAGGTGTGTAGGTGTTTGGGTGTGTAGGTGTGTAGGTGTGTAGGTGTTCAGGTGTGTAGGTGTGTAGGTGTTTAGGTGTGTAGGTGTTCAGGTGTGTAGGTGTGTAGGTGTGTAGGTGTTTAGGTGTGTAGGTGTGTAGGTGTTCAGGTGTTTAGGTGTGTAGGTGTTCAGGTGTGTAGGTGTTTAGGTGTGTAGGTGTGTAGGTGTTCAGGTGTGTAGGTGTTTAGGTGTTCAGGTGTGTAGGTGTTCAGGTGTGTAGGTGTGTAGGTGTTCAGGTGTTTAGGTGTGTAGGTGTTCAGGTGTTCAGGTGTTTAGGTGTTTAGGTGTTCAGGTGTTTAGGTGTGTAGGTGTTTAGGTGTTCAGGTGTTTAGGTGTTTAGGTGTTCAAGTGTTTAGGTGTGTAGGTGTTCAGGTGTGTAGGTGTTCAGGTGTTTAGGTGTTTAGGTGTTCAGGTGTGTAGGTGTTTAGGTGTGTAGGTGTTTAGGTGTTCAGGTGTTTAGGTGTTTAGGTGTGTAGGTGTTCAGGTGTTCAGGTGTTTAGGTGTTTAGGTGTTCAGGTGTTTAGGTGTTCAGGTGTGTAGGTGTTTAGGTGTGTAGGTGTTTAGGTGTTTAGGTGTTTAGGTGTGTAGGTGTTCAGGTGTGTAGGTGTTTAGGTGTTCAGGTGTGTAGGTGTTCAGGTGTGTAGGTGTTCAGGTGTGTAGGTGTTTAGGTGTTTAGGTGTGTAGGTGTTTAGGTGTGTAGGTGTGTAGGTGTTTAGGTGTGTAGGTGTTTAGGTGTTCAGGTGTGTAGGTGTTTAGGTGTTTAGGTGTGTAGGTGTTTAAGTGTGTAGGTGTTCAGGTGTTTAGGTGTTCAGGTGTTTAGGTGTGTAGGTGTTTAGGTGTTTAGGTGTGTAGGTGTTCAGGTGTTCAGGTGTTCAGGTGTGTAGGTGTGTAGGTGTTCAGGTGTGTAGGTGTGTAGGTGTTTAGGTGTTTGGGTGTGTAGGTGTGTAGGTGTGTAGGTGTTTGGGTGTGTAGGTGTGTAGGTGTGTAGGTGTTTGGGTGTGTAGGTGTGTAGGTGTGTAGGTGTTCAGGTGTGTAGGTGTGTAGGTGTTTAGGTGTGTAGGTGTTCAGGTGTGTAGGTGTGTAGGTGTGTAGGTGTTTAGGTGTGTAGGTGTGTAGGTGTTCAGGTGTTTAGGTGTGTAGGTGTTCAGGTGTGTAGGTGTTTAGGTGTGTAGGTGTGTAGGTGTTCAGGTGTGTAGGTGTTCAGGTGTGTAGGTGTTTAGGTGTTCAGGTGTTCAGGTGTTTAGGTGTTCAAGTGTTTAGGTGTGTAGGTGTTCAGGTGTGTAGGTGTTTAGGTGTTCAGGTGTTTAGGTGTTCAGGTGTTTAGGTGTTCAGGTGTGTAGGTGTTCAGGTGTTTAGGTGTTTAGGTGTTCAGGTGTTTAGGTGTTCAGGTGTGTAGGTGTTCAGGTGTGTAGGTGTTTAGGTGTTCAGGTGTGTAGGTGTTCAGGTGTGTAGGTGTGTAGGTGTTCAGGTGTTTAGGTGTGTAGGTGTTCAGGTGTTCAGGTGTTTAGGTGTTTAGGTGTTCAGGTGTGTAGGTGTTTAGGTGTTCAGGTGTTTAGGTGTGTAGGTGTTCAGGTGTTCAGGTGTGTAGGTGTTTAGGTGTTCAGGTGTTTAGGTGTTTAGGTGTTCAAGTGTTTAGGTGTGTAGGTGTTCAGGTGTGTAGGTGTTCAGGTGTTTAGGTGTTTAGGTGTTCAGGTGTTCAGGTGTTCAGGTGTGTAGGTGTTCAGGTGTGTAGGTGTGTAGGTGTTCAGGTGTGTAGGTGTGTAGGTGTTTAGGTGTTTGGGTGTGTAGGTGTGTAGGTGTGTAGGTGTTTGGGTGTGTAGGTGTGTAGGTGTGTAGGTGTTTGGGTGTGTAGGTGTGTAGGTGTGTAGGTGTTCAGGTGTGTAGGTGTGTAGGTGTTTAGGTGTGTAGGTGTTCAGGTGTGTAGGTGTGTAGGTGTGTAGGTGTTTAGGTGTGTAGGTGTGTAGGTGTTCAGGTGTTTAGGTGTGTAGGTGTTCAGGTGTGTAGGTGTTTAGGTGTGTAGGTGTGTAGGTGTTCAGGTGTGTAGGTGTTCAGGTGTGTAGGTGTTTAGGTGTTCAGGTGTTTAGGTGTTCAGGTGTTTAGGTGTTTAGGTGTTCAGGTGTTTAGGTGTTCAGGTGTGTAGGTGTTCAGGTGTGTAGGTGTTTAGGTGTTCAGGTGTGTAGGTGTTCAGGTGTGTAGGTGTGTAGGTGTTCAGGTGTTTAGGTGTGTAGGTGTTCAGGTGTTCAGGTGTTTAGGTGTTTAGGTGTTCAGGTGTGTAGGTGTTTAGGTGTTCAGGTGTTTAGGTGTGTAGGTGTTCAGGTGTTCAGGTGTGTAGGTGTTTAGGTGTTCAGGTGTTTAGGTGTTTAGGTGTTCAAGTGTTTAGGTGTGTAGGTGTTCAGGTGTGTAGGTGTTCAGGTGTGTAGGTGTTTAGGTGTTCAAGTGTTTAGGTGTGTAGGTGTTCAGGTGTGTAGGTGTTCAGGTGTTTAGGTGTTTAGGTGTTCAGGTGTTTAGGTGTTCAGGTGTGTAGGTGTTTAGGTGTGTAGGTGTTTAGGTGTTTAGGTGTTTAGGTGTGTAGGTGTTCAGGTGTGTAGGTGTTTAGGTGTTCAGGTGTGTAGGTGTTCAGGTGTGTAGGTGTTCAGGTGTGTAGGTGTTTAGGTGTTTAGGTGTGTAGGTGTTTAGGTGTGTAGGTGTGTAGGTGTTTAGGTGTGTAGGTGTTTAGGTGTTCAGGTGTGTAGGTGTTTAGGTGTTTAGGTGTGTAGGTGTTTAAGTGTGTAGGTGTTCAGGTGTTTAGGTGTTCAGGTGTTTAGGTGTGTAGGTGTTTAGGTGTTTAGGTGTTTAGGTGTGTAGGTGTTCAGGTGTGTAGGTGTTTAGGTGTTCAGGTGTTTAGGTGTTCACGTGTTTAGGTGTGTAGGTGTTTAGGTGTTTAGGTGTTTAGGTGTTTAGGTGTGTAGGTGTTCAGGTGTGTAGGTGTTTAGGTGTTCAGGTGTGTAGGTGTTCAGGTGTGTAGGTGTTCAGGTGTTTAGGTGTTCAGGTGTTTAGGTGTTCAGGTGTTTAGGTGTTCAGGTGTTCAGGTGTGTAGGTGTTTAGGTGTTTAGGTGTGTAGGTGTTTAGGTGTGTAGGTGTTCAGGTGTTCAGGTGTGTAGGTGTTTAGGTGTGTAGGTGTTTAGGTGTGTAGGTGTTCAGGTGTTCAGGTGTTTAGGTGTTCAGGTGTGTAGGTGTTCAGGTGTTTAGGTGTTCACGTGTTTAGGTGTGTAGGTGTTTAGGTGTTTAGGTGTTTAGGTGTGTAGGTGTTCAGGTGTGTAGGTGTTTAGGTGTTCAGGTGTGTAGGTGTTTAGGTGTTTAGGTGTGTAGGTGTTCAGGTGTGTAGGTGTTTAGGTGTTCAGGTGTGTAGGTGTTCAGGTGTTTAGGTGTTCAGGTGTTTAGGTGTGTAGGTGTGTAGGTGTTCAGGTGTTTAGGTGTTCAGGTGTTTAGGTGTTCAGGTGTTTAGGTGTGTAGGTGTGTCCTGGTTCAGTCATGGTTCTGTCCTGGTTTAGACCTGGTTTAGTCCTGTTCAGACCTGGTTCAGTCCTGGTTCAGTCCTGGTTCAGACCTGGTTCTGTCCTGGTTCAGTCCTGGTTTAGACCTGGTTTAGACCTGGTTTAGACCTGGTTTAGACCTGGTTTAGTCCTGTTCAGACCTGGTTCAGACCTGGTTTAGTCCTGGTTCTGTCCTGGTTCAGAACTGGTTCTGTCTTGGTTTAGACCTGGTTTAGTCCTGGTTCTGTCCTGGTTCAGTGCTGGTTTTTCCTGGTTTTGGTCCATGTTTCGTTCAGTATTTTGCACAGAACCTTTTTAATGTGAAGAAGAATATTACCGCCCTGTCCCGCCCTCTGTCCCCTGTGAGTCCATCCATAATCCTCCCTGAACCTCCTGTGTCCTATCCCGGCTCTGGTCCTGGTCTCAGTGGGGCCCCGGGGCCTCGCTGTGCGGTGAAGACTGACAGCTCCATCTCTGCAGCGAGGGCCACGTGTGAAGACTGGATAATAAAGCTCTATAGGAAGCGGTCCCGTGCGGCGGAGGAGTAATTTCCTTCAGAGGCAGGCGCTGACAGCACTCGCAGATGTAATTAAATCCACTGGAAACCTGTTAAAGGAGCGCTCAAACGGTAAAAAGGGACATGTGACATCTCCATATGTCTCACACACACAACGCACTTCAGTCTGTCTAAAGTGGCTTGGACCAAAGCAACAAACAGAAACAAGTGCAATAAATCCGTCACTCACTTCCTGTGACGGGGAGAATATACCTTTGAATGTTATCAGAGACACACATTTAGGCAGTGTTTTAGAGGCCCCTCAGTGTTGGACTATAATGTACATGTGCAGGTGTCATGTCTTGGAGCACTTTCACACCTGAGCTGTTCTGTCCAGACTTTAGGACTTTCCCGTTTGGTCAGATTCAAACCTTCAGGTGAAAGCTCCAGGACCAGGTTCAGACCAAACTGACCCAAGGTCCGGTTCTTTTGTGAAACAGAGTTTAGAGATTCTGACTTTAGACCAAATGCAGGTCATGGCCGATTAAACTCATGAAGAAGAGAGAACTGAGGAAAGTTTAAACACACATATGCCTCCTGTGAGGCCGACTGAATACTGTGGCCAAATGGTGAAAAAGAATCCCTTTAGTTCAAAAATGTCCTGAATTTCCAGCTGTATATGTAAGTATTATGTAATATTAAGTGTGCTTGTCCCACAGCTGTGTAGCTCAGGGGCATGCTACCCCTTCACGAGAACACAAATCTAGAACGCCTCACATCAACATCACAAAAAACATTATTTAAGAAGAAACCACCTCAGTTTGTGTCTGTAGTGCTTTAGAACACCTGCTCCCGAGTCGAGTCAGTAACTGGTCATGTGACTAACCGGACACTACAGCTGGTTTTCTGATGTTGGCAAAAGGCAGTCAAAAATAGTTGCAAGGCACGCTGACAGATTTTACAGTTCTTTATTCAATTATAGAGCGTCTTTCCTAAAAGTCTGCATCAAGGGCCAGGTTCTGAAACGTAGGCTTTCATATTGCAGTCTTTGTGTTTCAGGAGCACAAACATTAGCACAATGTGATTAATAAATAGATTTATTATCAATGTGCAGTGAACAAAACAGAAGAGCACAAATATATAGGTTGGATAAAGTCTGCAGTAAATGCCTTTAAAAGCTGGTCTTGCAGTTGATCTAAAAAAAGTTTTAATTATGGTTGAATAGGTTTTAGATGGATTTGAACAGGTTTTAGATGGATTTGAACAGGTTTTAGATGGATTTGAACAGGTTTTAGATGGATTTGAACATGTTTTAGATGGATTTGAACAGGTTTTAGTTGGATTTGAACAGGTTTCAGATGAATTTGAACATGTTTTAGATGGATTTGAACAGGTTTTAGTTGGATTTGAACAGGTTTTAGATGGATTTGAACATGTTTTAGTTGGATTTGAACAGGTTTTAGTTGGATTTGAACAGGTTTTAGATGGATTTGAACATGTTTTAGTTGGATTTGAACAGGTTTTAGATGGATTTGAACAGGTTTCAGATGAATTTGAACATGTTTTAGATGGATTTGAACAGGTTTTAGTTGGATTTGAACAGGTTTTAGATGGATTTGAACATGTTTTAGTTGGATTTGAACAGGTTTTAGATGGATTTGAACAGGTTTCAGATGAATTTGAACAGGTTTTAGATGGATTTGAACAGGTTGACTCAAATGCTTTGTTGTTCTCTCAAACGTACTTTTTTTCTGTCAGTGAACGTGTCTTAGGTCAAACTGAAAATAACATTGTTTAAAAATATGCTCATCAAAATGTCACTTTGTGCACCTTTAAAAAAATCTATTGTAGCCATTATTATTGAAATAAAGTTTGTGTCGGAAAGAAGCTGGTTAAATAATCAACAGGACCCAAATAGTTTGAACTGCAACCTGGGTTAGACCTAGTTTAGACCTGGTTTTGTCTTGGTTTAGACCTGGTTTAGACCTGTTTAGACCTGGTTTTGTCCTGGATTAGACCTGGTTTAGACCTGGTTTAGACTGGGTTAGACCTGGGTTAGAGCTGGTTTAGACCTGGTTTAGACCTGTTTAGACCTGGTTTTGTCCTGGATTAGACCTGGTTTAGACCTGGTTTAGACTGGGTTAGACCTGGGTTAGACCTGGGTTAGAGCTGGTTTAGACCTGGGTTAGAGCTGGTTTAGACCTGGGTTAGAACTGGTTTAGAACTGGGTTAGAACTGGTTTAGTCCTGGTTTAGACCTGGTTTAGACCTGGTTTAGACTTGGGTTAGACCTGGGTTAGACCTGGTTTAGACCTGTTTTTGTCCTGGTTTTGTCCTGGTTTTGTCCTGGTTTAGACCTGGTTTTGTCCTGGGTTAGACTTGGGTTAGACTTGGGTTAGACCTGGGTTAGACCTGGTTTAGACCTGGTTTAGACCTGGTTTTGTCCTGGTTTTGTCCTGGTTTTGTCCTGGTTTAGACCTGGTTTAGACCTGGTTTTGTCCTGGTTTAGACTTGGGTTAGACCTGGGTTAGACCTGGGTTAGACCTGTTTTTGTCCTGGGTTAGACCTGGTTTAGACCTGGTTTAGACCTGGTTTTGTCCTGGTTTAGACCTGTTTTTTGTCCTGATCTGGAGGTGCTTTAGTCCCGGTTTAGACCTGGTTTAGACCTGGTTTAGACCTGGTTTAGACCTGGTTTTGTCCTGGTTTAGACCTGTTTTTTGTCCTGATCTGGAGGTGCTTTAGTCCCGGTTTAGACCTGTTTTTGTCCTGGGTTAGACCTGGTTTAGACCTGGTTTAGACCTGTTTTAGACTGGGTTAGACCTGGGTTAGACCTGGGTTAGAACTGGGTTAGAACTGGTTTAGACCTGGTTTAGACCTGGTTTAGACCTGGTTTAGACTTGGGTTAGACCTGGGTTAGACCTGGTTTAGACCTGGTTTAGACCTGGTTTAGACCTGGTTTAGACTTGGGTTAGACCTGGGTTAGACCTGGGTTAGACCTGGTTTAGACCTGTTTTTTGTCCTGATCTGGAGGTGCTTTAGTCCCGGTTTAGACCTGGTTTAGTCCTGGTTTTGTCCTGGTTTTGTCCTGGTTTAGACCTGGGTTAGACCTGGTTTAGACCTGTTTTTGTCCTGGGTTAGACCTGGTTTAGACCTGGTTTAGACCTGGTTTTGTCCTGGTTTAGACCTGTTTTTTGTCCTGATCTGGAGGTGCTTTAGTCCCGGTTTAGACCTGGTTTAGACCTGGTTTAGACCTGGTTTAGACCTGGTTTTGTCCTGGTTTAGACCTGTTTTTTGTCCTGATCTGGAGGTGCTTTAGTCCCGGTTTAGACCTGTTTTTGTCCTGGGTTAGACCTGGTTTAGACCTGGTTTAGACCTGTTTTAGACTGGGTTAGACCTGGGTTAGACCTGGGTTAGAACTGGGTTAGAACTGGTTTAGACCTGGTTTAGACCTGGTTTAGACCTGGTTTAGACTTGGGTTAGACCTGGGTTAGACCTGGTTTAGACCTGGTTTAGACCTGGTTTAGACCTGGTTTAGACTTGGGTTAGACCTGGTTTAGACCTGTTTTTTGTCCTGATCTGGAGGTGCTTTAGTCCCGGTTTAGACCTGGTTTAGTCCTGGTTTTGTCCTGGTTTTGTCCTGGTTTAGACCTGGGTTAGACCTGGTTTAGACCTGTTTTTGTCCTGGGTTAGACCTGGTTTAGACCTGGTTTAGATCTGGTTTTGTCCTGGTTTAGACCTGTTTTTTGTCCTGATCTGGAGGTGCTTTAGTCCCGGTTTAGACCTGGTTTAGACCTGGTTTAGACCTGGTTTAGACCTGGTTTAGACCTGTTTTTTGTCCTGATCTGGAGGTGCTTTAGACCTGGGTTAGACCTGGTTTAGACCTGGTTTAGACCTGGTTTTGTCCTGGTTTAGACCTGTTTTTTGTCCTGATCTGGAGGTGCTTTAGTCCCGGTTTAGACCTGGTTTAGACCTGGTTTAGACCTGGTTTAGACCTGTTTTTTGTCCTGATCTGGAGGTGCTTTAGTCCCGGTTTAGACCTGGGTTAGACCTGGGTTAGACCTGGTTTAGACCTGGTTATTCCTGGTTTAGTCCTGATCAATAAGAACCTAACCCTTATTTCCTTGAAGCTGTTGTTGGATAGAGGCTGAACTCGGCTGATGAGTGTTGTTTTTCTGTTGACTCCAGAGAGTTGCTGCTGGTGTCAAAGCGGAGCCCGTTAAACCTTAAACATGTTGACATTTCAGCAGCTGTTTTCCCACAGTCCTCTCTGTTTCTGTCAAACACGACACATCGCAACATCTCTGGTCCCACAGCGCCATCTGGTGGCATCTTAGAGGAACTCACTTCAGAGATGAACCTGTTTTTTATTATTCAGAGGTTTTTGTCTTTTTACCGAACTATCTACAGACCACTTTCATTTATAAGGCTCCAAAAAGGTCATCATATATTTTTAAAGCTTTTGTGATTGTTCTAGTAATCACAAAATGATTATTTTAAAATAGCATTATCCATATTTATAATATAAGCATAATTTAAAAAATTTAATTAGCAAGAAAAAAAGAAAAAGCAGTGGAAAGAGGTAAATGCAACTTTAATTTTATTAACTAAAGGATTAATGTTCATGTTTAGTTCTGATGTAATTCTGTTTTAATTCTACATTTTGCCTTAAGTTAGTCCTTTAGGATTTATAAGACATTTGGATGTTTTTATTCCTTTGTTAGTCCCAGTTTAAGTTTGGTTTTCTTCTTGTTGAGCTCAAGTCTTTTTGGTTTACTCCTGGTGGTTAAAAGTTAGTCCTTGTTTTATCCAGGAGCAGGTGTAGCCATGGTTTTTGTCTTGGTTCAGTTCTGGTTTAGTCCAAGGTCTTCAGTCCAGGACTAACTTTGCTCTTGGTTTAGTCCTGCTTTATTTTAAAGAGGGTTTTCAGGCTCACCTGTAAAAAGAGCCACTGATAGAGGGCGCTGTCAGAGTCTTACACTGTTTAGTCACAAACCAACGAAGAAGAAGCACCGGCGAAAAGGCAGCGCTGCTTCGCTTTCAGCTCAAACTCAACTTAAACTGTCAAAATGAACAAACAGGATTATGACTCGTATGAAATCGAGGAACCAAGTGACGAAGAGCGAGCTGCGAGCAGGTGAGACATTTATAAAGACTTTTAAACCATTTAAAAGAATGTTAAATGATGTTAACGCGTGGCTACCGAGCTAAATGCTAACATGTAAACAGACCGACTCATTGAGACTTTATTAAGATTGAGAGGTTGAGGAGAAAATATTCGACTGCTTTTGACGTTTCTGGTCTGTTCTCTCCTCGTTGTGTTAATAAAATAAATCCCATAATATTCTGTCTTTACTGTTTTTAGGTTAGTTCTGCTTCTTTTGGGTAAGGGCTCTGTCAGGACTGAAGCAGGATTATAATCTCTGCTCTGCTCCTAAAGTAGAATAAACAGGTTTTTGATCAAGTCTGCTGTTTGTTTTACAGTTCTGAGGACGAGCTGGACGTGCTGCTGAACGGGACCCAGCAGCAGAAGAAGAAGCTGATCCGAGAGTATCTGACCGGAGAGAGCGAGTCGTCCAGTGCTGATGAGTTCGAGAAGGAGATGGAGGCCGAACTGAGCTCCACGATTCGAACCATGGAGGGAACCTGGGGCCCCAACACTACGACCGGTGAGACAACACAGTCTCTGTCTCTGCTGGGAGGACGAGACTCAGTTTGTTCTTTACGGGCCTTTGTGTTGCCATTTGAAAAAACAGAAGTCATTTGTGTTTAGCTGTTATTGTTGCTTAGGCCATTCCAGGGAAGCCCTAAATAATAATTACTCGAGTAAAAAGGAAAGGATGAAAAATGAAAGGTGTGTTTTCTACGTTTGGAACTGCTGCTTTGTCCAGGTTTATCGAAGGCTCTGGACAGAGAGTGTGTTTTTTGTGGAACTGTCTAATGCTTTGTTGACATCGAGACTATTGTCCTGTTATTCCCGACTCTGGACTGGGCCGTAGAAAAAATAACCCCAGATCAGCTCACATTTTTTATATTATACCAACAACGTGTGCTTTTTCTTCCAAAGTCAGTTCAAGGCAGTTTCTTTTACAATGACTGGTCATTCACAAACTAAATTAAATACATTTTTGGTGAACTCGTTAACTTTCATTTCCAGGCTGTGTTTCGGTTGTTTTCTAAAATAAATCTGCTTCTACAGTAAGTTGTTTGTCAGAAGCACGAGTAGCTCTGCAGCTGAACTGAGGCCTGAGCTGCTCCTGAGTCTTGACTATTGTGGCTTTAATTGTTCCTCAGCAGGGACGTCAGGAAGAGCAGCAGGAGCTGGGAACCCTCAGCTGTACGACGAAGTTTACTTCGACTCTGACTCAGAGGAAGAGGACACACCCAGTGAGTGAAGTGCCGAGGCCATTACTGTCAGCTCAGAGGAATCTCCCTGAAATCGACGAGGGTTTAGTAGAAAGACTGAGAATAACCTCTGTTTAAAGCTCGTTTACGCCACTGTTTAACTTTGCACTGTCGCAGTTAAATCTTTACTTTAAAGGCTTGTATTTAAACAAAGAGTTATATAAGTTTCAGACAGAAGATTGTGAGGCAGTTTATTTTTTAGGTTATTTATAGTTTATCTTGCCTTACAAAAGCAGGATGTAACAGTGAAAGTGACAAAATGACCATGTTTTCTCTTTCTGAAGGCAGCTCGACCAGAAAGAGACAGAGAACCGTTCTGACCAATGACGAGCTTCTGTACGACCCGGACGAAGACGACAGAGACCAGGCCTGGGTCGACGCCAAGAGGAGGGAGTAAGAGACTTAAACCTACAGAGAGAGATGTATAATTCACAGAACACAGGGTTTTTAAGTGTTCTGCCCACGTCTCATGGATTGTTCTGTAAATGTGGATCAGTGAGTCTTTGTAGAAGAGACCAGGCTTCGGTCCTGATGCTGGTGAAAACTGAACGGACTGTTCTTTTCTTTCTCTCCGTCAGGTACCACAGTCGAAGACGCCCTGCGGCTGGAGTCCGCTCTCACTCTCAGGGTTTAGCGAGAAGTGACGCTGTCCTGAACTGTCCGGCCTGTATGACCACTCTGTGTCTCGACTGTCAGAGGTAAAACCAACCACTAATGAGCTGCTCAAAAAGCTGAGTAATAATGAAGACTTCTGTTAAAGCCAGTAAAAGAAATATTCAAAGGCTTTTCTGGCTCTTACACTCAGGGATAAAGTCTCTCTTTAACCTCCCTGTGCCTTTTAGGGTCTGCTCAGTTCAGTTTCTTTAACCGTTTGTTGAAAGAACCACGTTGGAAAGCTGTTGGAAGGAGCTCAATACATGAATAAACTTAAACAGTCCTAGTGTTAAAAGAATTGATGTATCAAGCCTTGTAGGCATTTGTCCAACGCAGGCAGTGCCAGTCTTATATATAGGTTGGTAACTTTACTTTAAAGTCTGCTTTAACGCATCTCCTCCACAAATATTTGTTCTTTTGATGTAATCTGAATCAAAGTGAAAAACACCTGTTCGGAGTTATGTGCCGACTGTGTCACGTTAAAGGTGACATTTTAAACCCATATTTGTTAAAAAAGGAAGCCATTAAGCTCTAACTCTAATCGATAACTCACAGACATAAGACGTACAAAAAAAACAAATAAACAGTAAAAAACACTGTTGTTCAATTCTTTTCAACTTTATTAATTCCGGATTTCATTCAAGCGCTCCTCTCACACGGGTTCATTTTAGAGTCTGGAGGTTCTTGCAGCTCTCTGATGTTGTCATGTTGTTAATAAAAAGCAGAGTTAGCTGTTAGCGCTTGAACATCTGCAGCAGTTTATTTTTTACATTAAAAGACCTTCATTGGCCTTTCCTCTAAAGTGCGTCTGTATTTATGGACTTGTCCCAAGGCACTCGCAGGTGTTTAAAGATGGACACTGTCTTCTTTTCTGATGGTCCCAGTTTGAGTTGGGGGTGTATTGTGCCCATGAAGTTCATGTCTAAGACAGTTGTTCTTTCATGACTTTTGTGCGGTGATATTCGTTTTTTTTTTAGACGTAATGTTTGATTTTTGAGATATAATAAACTAAACTAGGTCATCCTTCTCTACATATATTTGCTTTTACAAACCTAAATCCTGCTCCTGTTTTATTTGCTCAGACACGAAAAGTACCGGACGCAGTACAGAGCCATGTTTGTGATGAACTGCACGGTGAAGAGAGAAGAGGTGCTCCGCTACAAAACACAGCCCGATCGAAAACCGAGGAACAAACGCAAACGGAGGGCTGCTCAGACAGAGACTAAAGCCGAGGACGTAAAGCCCGAGGGAATGGACGCGGACGAGGTGTACCATCCCGTTCAGTGCTCCGAGTGCTCCACTGAAGTCGCTGTGTTTGACAAAGAAGAGGTCTATCATTTTTTTAACATCCTCTCCAGTCACTGCTGAGCGACACACGAGGAGATGAACTGGGTTTTAGTTCCTAAAATGTTAATGTCATAAAACAACCTTTTTCAAAGGTAAAACACCACTATGTCATTTTTTAAAGTACATTCGAGCTGTGGAAGATATCTCCACCCAACCTGAGTTTAGGTCGCTATAATAATAACAAACTGTCTTAAGCTCTAAACTTTATATACAACTTCCAATTTTACAGAAGAAAAGGGGATTTCCATAGATTTGCCATATGTTTTTTTTTTTTATTCTATTAGTGACCTTACATTACAGAAAAGACAATACTAATACATTTTTTATCTTTCATTTGCTGATTCTGTAAATACATTATACAATGTTGGAAAATATATTTTTAGTAAATAATTAACCTAAAACCTACATTTTGAATTAACTCTCATGGCTCTAATTTGCGGCCCGGCCCCGGATCAGATCTAGAAGTCGGATGAATAGGCTCTAATCTGGTCTAGAAAAAGCTGGTGTAATATAAATGTGTCGCAACCTAGAACTAACTCATGTTTTCTTATGTCAGGCCTTTTCTTTAAAGTTATTGCCTTTCTTCCTGAAACTTTTTTAGAAAAAGGTATCAAAAAAATGCCAGAGACTGACTTAAAGGTGGTGAAATAATTCAGTTTAAAGTTTGGAAAGTCTGTATGGTTTAAAGTTTATGTAAGTACCATGTAAACAATAAACTGTGGTCCACCAGACTAAATTATTTAAAGCTACTTTTTTAGCCATCATAAGACTAATTGTAATTGATACGTTTCAGCACATAATGGCTTTAAAGACCTTAAAGTGGTTTGCAGGGTCTGTGTTTTTTAAACTTTATTGATCAGTAAAAAAACAGCTAATGTGCATTATGAAAAATAGAATGTTGACCTCATCTGAAATCTTTGAAATTTACATAGAAATTAAAAACCCTATCAGTAATTATAGTTATGCAACAGTAACATTTTTTTGTATTACTTACCAGAACTTATTTCCTGTAATGGATCACTATGGCCTTGACATTTAAATAACTTTTACATATCTTCTAGCACGTCTTTCTGTACAAGTATATTTTGACATCACAAGAAGTGCATTTATTATCTTACATTTGTTTAAAAATAATTATCAAAGTTGTTTTAAAAGTTTAAACGTGTTGTTTTCATGAATGGTACTTCTTTTATTGTGAAATCCGGACGTTGGAACTCCCTCCTGTGCGTGCCCCATGACGTTGCGTCCTGATTGGCTGCTGCTGCTAAACTTCTGATGTGACGTCGTACATTTTCAGGAAGTATCTCACCGTTAATTATAAACTACGAAGAAAGGACGGAGAAAATAAGAACAAAACAGAATAAAAACCCCGGGACCATGGCGTTTGGAGACTGTTGGAAGCAGTTATCCTGGTTTTACTACCAATACCTTCTGGTGACGGCGCTGTACATGTTAGAGCCGTGGGAGAGGACCGTCTTCAGTATCCTTTAACTTTACCGAGCTAACTGTGGCTAACGGCTACTAGCTCAAACATTCCTCATTGTCGCACTTTTAACCTGCTTCTGGGGTTTACTCAACATTCTCTTCTGCTTTGTTCTCATGTAGACCTTTATCTAACACAGTGTCAGTGTCATGTTTATGTAAAAGTAGTGGCTTTAATCTGGTAAAGTCTGTTCTAAGTAGTTTCTATGCGTCTTCCACAAAAGCTTGTCTTCATAAAAACATTTAACTTATTTATTCCACGACGTTCGTCTTACTTTTAAGGTGGGTAAACATTAGAACATTAGTCGTCATTAGCAGTGGCCGTAAAACGCAAATATCTAAATAATTTACACACTTTTTGTAACCTGACTCATGGCTTATTATAGACTAACTTTTAGTTCATTCTTTAATAGAACTCTTCCAAACGTCTTTAGTACCACGCTAATAACTGTAAATATAATGTAATATGTTTTAATTATGTGTAAAAAATAGCTGCGTACCGCTTTTGTAAAAGATGTTAAAAGTTATTTAAACGTAACTAACGTCGGATTTTAATGTTTTAATTAACTTCCGTTCCATTCATTCAAGTCTCGCGGGTTTAAAGTGTTGTGTTAAAGTCAGGGACAGTATTTAAAGTGGGATTACGTCCATGTTGACTTTAACAAAAGAAAAGGCGTGTGTCCTGCTGCAGATCCGGGGTCAGCTGACTCAGAAGTGTCTAATGTCAGGGGTTTATATTCAGCTCCGTTTCTGTGTAAAGTACATGAGATGACTATATTTTATCGTCACAAACTTGAACTCGATGCATAACACACAATAAACATTAACAATATAATAATAAATACAGAGCCTTGAAGTCTTCCGTGTAATCGTGAGAACAGGAGTGACGGAGCGTGTTATTATCTGGTAGAACCACATATCTCACCGGGTTAATACATCTCTACACACATCTGCTCTGAGTCACGGACGGCTCCTGACAATTAGCAGCAGTACAGTTTGTCCGACCTTTACCAGATAAGTTACAGTGTTGCTTCAGAGGAATCCAGATCTGTACTCGGGTCAAAGAACAATCTTCTCTGTAGATGCAGTAGTTTAGAGAAAAGCTTCTTTAAATCTCATTTTGTCTCTCAGTTAAATCATTTCTCCAGAAATGGTGTGAAAAATAACACATAAAACTGATGATAAAGAACTATATTCTGTAATATTTGAACAAACGTCTAATGTGAGTCATAATTTAATTTTAACTAAACATAATTTTTTTTATTTGTGGTCAGTAAAGTTAATTTAATCTGATCAAACATTAAAGGGACAGTTTGTGACAATAGTCCTTTTTAATAAATTAATTTAAGCCTGTTCCAGACGAGACCAGGTCTAAACCTCCGTGAGTTTCCTGGTGATTGAGTCCGACTTCATGAAACGAAAATCCCACCAAAATCAGTCCAGCTTATCGAGTTGGCCCCCATTATGGACCCCTCCTGTTCCCCGGTTTAGAGGAAGAGTGCCTGTGCTGTGTGACTGTGAGTGGAGGTGAGGGGTGGTCAGAGAAGGCAGTCTGCCCCAGGGGGGAGTGAGTGTGTGGGAGAATGTGGTGAATAAAGGGACAGAAGAGTACGATTTTAAATGCACCTGATTGTTCCTGAGCCGTCCTCCTCAGACTCCCTCCTGGTCTTCGTCGTTGGGATGGCCGTTTACACCGGATACGTCTTCATGCCGCAGCACATCATGGCCATCCTCCACTACTTCGAGGTCGTCCAATGACACGCTCTGCATTATTCTGACCCCGCCCACCACCTGCGGCCCATTGGTCGATCTGTCTGTCAATCAACTCCAAAGCCTTTGGGAACCCACACAAAACTCCAGGACCTTCTGGAAAACCTGGAATGTGGCTGAGTGCGTTTCCAGTCGGGAAAGTCATGGAAAATAGGACATACGTGATTTAAATTTCTCACTTTGTTCCAGTTTGTCCTTGTTTTGTCTCTTTCCATGCCTCATTCCTTCAATAATCGGCATCATTTTGTTCAACTGTTGGCTGTTTTCTTTTCTGTTTTCCTGCTTCTTGTATTTTTGAGCCATTTATGTCCTTTTTAATTGCATCGTTGTAAGAGCAAGTCGATGGTCACTCTTGACAGAAGCAGCGCTGTACATCTTCAGTCGAGATGCAGCCAAAGTGAAACAAAAACCTAAAAGAGACCTACTGCAGGTTTTTAATGCAGGAAAGACTGAGAGCTTTTACTGTTCAGGGTAGGATATTACCAAATTATTATTTAAGAGTGTACAAACCTGTTTAATAAACTGTTTTTAGTCTATGTACTACTTTCCTCCAAGTTTGGTGACTATCTTATCTATTTTTTAATTTAATTTTTTTACTTGAGGAGTTTATTGTATTTTTCCAAATATCTGAGGACCATGTGAATGAGGTGTAGTTGTTCACGGTTTGGGATAAAAAGCTGCATTTTATATTTGACAAATGTAATTAATAGAATTACAGATATTTATTTTTAAATATCTGTATGACAACATTATTGTTAACGTTGAAAATCATCTAAGAACTTACATTAGTTTTCTCAAGTGACTGACCTTTATCTTTACTGAATAAACACATTCTTAAATTGTCAGATTTAAAGCACACTTGGTTTTCTGGTGAACGCCTGATGTTCCTGTGATAAATGCTGAAGCTGTGGAGTTCCTCTGTATA